>CP137675.1:21403251-21722528 GCA_037976565.1 Mesocentrotus franciscanus | reverse complement strand
TGTATCTAATGCAATAAAATAGTTTTCTGTACACAAATTTAGGCTACCAGTATGCACTTGCTATCATACTCGCTCATCAGGCTCTCTGCTTCTTCTTCTTCTTCTTTTTTTTTTTTTTGGGGGGGGGGGCGGGGGTAGATTTAGTTTATGATTTCTTTACTCTTTTAATGGAGATTGTTTCCATTCAAGCAGTTCTCAATGAACATGACTTAAAACTTACAAATATATTATCGAAGCAAAAGTGAAACATTTTACAATGCATAGTAAGTAACTGCATGAGTAAAATAAAGCAAAATCTCCTTACATATTCTTCTTCTTTTTTTAAAATAAATTCATCAAAATAAATGAGAAAAGCTTGAGTTGTGTTACCCAATATTTGACTGTAAAATATGATTCCCCTTCACATTTAGTCTAATGGACCATGTTAATAATATATTTGTGCCTATTCTAGACTCTAACCAAATTACATATGTAGGTATATGCTATAATGGGCTAAAGAACCAATTCAACCTGCTAGTGACCTAAAATGGTTTCAAGATCACATGGTTTACTTCGAAAAATCAAGGTCTGCATCATATAAGCAAAGGATTTAAGTCCCTCTTATCAAAATCAGCCCAACATAAGATCATTGTCAGAAACATATGATTACAATTCTTCTATCACCGATCAAAACAGATTTATAGGAATCTTTAGTACAATAACAAGGCAACATCATTCCAATTTCAAGATATATCTAATATAACATCACACCAATAAACGTAATTGTGTAAGTTGTAGCCCCCCTCCCTCTTGAAAATGTTATATTGAGCTACTGATTATATATATGAACCTCTTCACGAATTCGATCTATTGAATATGTCACAGTCAATTACATACTATAAGAATGCAAAACAAAATAATAATGATAACAAAATACATGGACTATTTTAACTAATACCTTTAAAAAGGTGTGTTAACTCTAGGCAAAAGTATATGAGTTACCGCTCTCAACAGATGATGTTATTATTTCTTAGTAAATAATTACATCATGTAAAAGTACTTTAAAGACGCATAGAGGGGGGCTCTTATGGGGTTTGACACCATTCGGGTGTTTATCCAATAACATGTGTTGTCAATCACCAGCATTAGCCTTCAGTTTTATGACTAACAGGCTTTATGAAGTAATGCTCTGCCTTTTCCACCCATTCCCCCATATGGTAAAGCCATTATTTTACATTTCAATCACCCGAAGCGCTCCTAGAGACTAGAGGGTATTTCTTGATTGGTCTACTGGTTTGCTGTGGGCAGACCTGTACACCCATCGATGGTAATATCCACCAAGTCTGGTGTCGTCGAATGATGACCTTCTGCATATGGAAACTGACGACCCTAGCCTCTCCCTTTAATCTCCCTTTAAAGTAAAAGTCCAATCCAAAAATAACTTACTTTCAATAGAAGCAGAAAAAATCAGACAAACCAATCAAAAAAAGTTTGAGCAAGATCGAATAAGTAATAAGAAAGTTATGAATTTTTGAAAAAGTATTTAAAACTATGGAACAATGGAAATCACTACACAAATTGCCAATGCGGTTATCAGTTTGTGACGTCATGTCCTCACTATTTATCAATTGCTTTATACAGTTTAATCCCATGCATGACATTTCACAAAATCTTTTATGAACTTTGAAGAATTGATACTTTTTTCTGAATATTGTATATTCATAATTATTGATTTTTATATAAATAGTTTATAAGAATTCTCATTAAACTGGAAAATAATTACTCTATATTAGTACATCCACACAAAAACATATTACTATCAATCTAACTTGGATGCTGGTGTGAAGAAATAAGATTCTTAGGGTGAAAATAGGAAATTTATATTATCAATATAAAGAAAATAATTAATGGATAGTGAGGACATGACGTCACATACTCATGAGTGAGTTGCCAATTTTTCTAATGATTTTCAAAGTTTTTCATGTAATTAAAAATTCATAACTTTCTTCTTAGTTATCCGATTTTGCTCAAACTTTTTTTGATTGGTTTGTTTGATTATTCTGCTTCTATCGAAAGAAAGTTATTTTTGGAGTGGACTTGCCCTTTAAGTAATTATGTAACAGTTGTCCTACCTTTTTGTTGTCGTTGTTATTAGTGCTGGAGTCATCAGGTTGAACCCATATCTTGAGGAGTGGCAAGATATCAGCACCCAGCATATTGGCTGTTGCTTCATCAATGCTGACTAAACCTCTCTCAATCAGATCTGCTGCTACGCTGTAATGCTCACCTAAATCATGTCATTCAAGTAAAAGAAGATACGAGTAAGGTATATATCAATATCGATCATTTTCTATCCTCTGCTGACAGCAAGAAGGGCATTACACCTGACAGACATGGTACTCTTCTGGATCCAAACAGACAACAAAATCTTTCACTGTACTCAATCTTGATTCCAGTCAAACAGTGGGCATACAGGAATAAAACCGACATCAAATTCACAAGATATCTTATATCTTTACCCCCACCCTAAACAACAAAATAGAATAAATCTATTGCTTGATCCACGGTTGGGTGATAATCCTAAAGTTAGATTTCAATCAACTAAAAATCACTGAAAAAATCTCCAAACACCCAACACAACAGGTTATTTGTTGTCTGTTTTGCTCACTTCTCATTTCAAACTCTGAAGGTAACAAACCTGTTTGTTAAAGGGGAATCCACCCTTGAAAGCAGAAAAATCAGATAAGCATACTAGTGAAAGTTTGAAAGAAATTGGACAAAAAAATGTTGTCACATGTGAATGTTACGATAATATGGAGTGCTCAATCTGCAGATAAGTTTTAATTTTACCAAAAATACAATTCATTATAATACATTATACATCTGTTTACTGACAAATTATTCATTCCCAAATATTTGAATGACTTTCCAATTCAATTTACTCTTTGGAGCTCACATGTTCATGTAAAAAAACAAGCAAAACATGAGTTCTACTACACAATAGATCACATTTCATCCCTACTCTTCAGCCCAGATTTTACAGAAAGCTGCAAGTAAGCAAAACTGATCTATTTTAGTTGTAAACATTTACAATTCAGATTTTTAAATATATTTATTTTTGGTCTGTAAATATTATTAGTATTAAGTATGAAAATAAACTGAAACTGAAACACCAAACTACATGATGTCATGCAAGTTAATATAAATGGTGTGCCATTTATCTGGATTAAGTAATTATGTACATGTCCATTGTTGAATAGACTGTATTACAATATAACTGATAATACCAGTACTTGATGATTAAAGAGAAGAGACTAAAGAGACTAACTTCGGGAAGAATTTGTAATAGCATTTGATATTACCCTTCAAACATGTAGAATCTTAATGGCCGAGGAGCTGAATAGTGATAGCATTAATCTAAATTTCAAGAGATTTCGTGCTTTCTGGAGGGGGAAGCTAAATCTGCTCAGAATCGTAGTGACGTCAGACCAGTAGGGTGACTGCGTAGGATTTGAAGCCAATACGGGTTGTATTCGGACTAGAAGAGTTAAATGCACTAAAATGCTGGTGGTCCATATTCTTATCATTATTTAGAACCTAAATCGGAAGGACAGTGGTTTTTAGATATCCATATTAAATATAACAGCCTTTTCAATGAAAATCGGATCGCATAAAGCCAGACTTTATATCCTGTTCAAACTGGAGGAAATCTATACGACACTCATATAAAGAAACATATAAATAATCAGATGCTGCTTATAGGTATCGGCTTGCATGGTGATGTAGATATACAGTAGGCTTGCGGTTGCACCATGTAAAGAATCATTATATATTTAAAGGGGCCTACATACTAAAGATAACAACATCATATAGAGAAACGTTGTACACAAAACTAATTTTCAAGAGACACGGGACATTAATTTTAGACAACAATCACCAGAGTGCACTCATGATAAGCCCAACCCAGTAATAATACAACATTCAAAAGGACCCTGATTCTTTATAGATTTTCCTCTTGAAATGATGTTTAAACATGCACTTCGCTATACAACATTCCATAATTGTTTGGCTTGGCTGTCTGTCGGTCTCTCTCCCTCTCTAGTTCTCTCTCCTACACACTCACGCATTGTTAAATTGCAACACCACAATATATGGAGTACATGTACGTGATCATTACATTTCATACCTTTTGACTGTAACACGCATGCTGTATCCTGGTAATGATTTCCTCGATATCTGGTATCATATTCAATACATTTTTTTCATTGGTATGAAGCACACCATGCAGACAGGGAAAAGATTATGGACCTTTGTTATTAGGTCAATAATATGACTGAATAAATATGAGATCAGAGCCATGATAGATGTATTGTTAACTTGTTATTGTTATAGGGCACAAGAGAAATTCACAAAGTAAAGAGTCAAAATATTTGCATAGCAAGTTCTTTCTCAATAACACATGATTGGTTAAAACACCAATAAGCAATTCCGTATATGTCGTACGGGACATTTAGACAACAATTTTTTGGCATTTAAAGAAAAGGGATCAGCAGTGAAGATTTGTTTTGTGGTAATAGTTTAGTACTACCAGAAGGCCCAACGAAGATATGACAACCAACTATTAATTTCCCTTGCTTAGCAAGATAGAGCTGAAATTATAACACTGCACATGTACATGTATGTCGTATGGGACACAGAAGAATATGATTTTCTTGAAATTTAACTTTATGCTCAAAACTCTCTGAGTTGCTCTGAAAAACATCACTGAAAATCACTGAAAATATATGTGGCCTTACTAATCTACTGGTACAAAGACTTTGAGACCTTATTGTCCTTGTTTTGTGAGTTAGACCTGGTTACAGACTTGGGATCAACATTCCTAATGCGAAAATTTACATCTCAAACTTTGCTGAAGCCATAATTGTATTCTTGTAACATATATGGGCCATGCCGTAGACCACATGAAATGTGGAGTACAGGACAAATTTGATAATGTTATTAATACAAGATGGATGAAGTAAATGTCACAAACCTAATATCATTTGACTATTTGTATGGGAATTAAAGAAAATCCAGGGCTACGCAAGCCTGGCAAAAACGTATTTAACTTGAAGTTCGCATGTGAATAAGATATTTTTCCTAAATGGGTGGTATCTTAGATGATGACCCATTGATTCATAGTATTTATAAATGTGGATGACACTCTGCTTATTCATTTTATGTGCTACAACGTATATTTTGTAAACGTGGAAATACATTAGAAAAATATCAAATTTCGATCCTGCTGAAAGAGAGCCTCAATTTGATGTCATCATAATATGAATAACTCATTTAATTTAGTTGATTTGTACATTAGACTAAAATATCATTACATTGGTTGCCAACAGAAAGCAAATTAGAATGTTTGGAATTATTGAAGCTCGGAACACGGAATCGCCCTAGAGGTGTCGTGGACGATTCATTTTGGCATAACATATATATATGTTTCTAAAATGCTGCAAAATTTAGAACTGCACACAAAATGAATATTACCTGCCCGCCATAAAAACTAGTTGTCATTTAACTTAAAGTAATAAATCCCATCAGACATGTCAGATGTACATAAAGTAACTGACTTTATTCAAAAGATGGACAGAATCACACAGCATCTCCTCATGACTGAAAATGCTATAACTACATGAATCGTTTATGCATTGCATGAAATCCCCCAGTTTCGAATAACACAACCATCCATTTTGAGAGGTTCATGCATATTTTTCACATTGGATTTTATGTACCAAGGAACTAGGTTATATGCAAAAGATAAATTCAACAATATGCTAAAGAGTATGAGTGCCACTCATATGCATCTATCCATTTCTACTGGTCAGGTGAGGAATGAATATATACATACAGTTAACGATTAGATTATTCATGCCCCCTCTAAATTTGATGTTTTTCTTGTTTTTCGTAACTCAAGAATGAAAGATGGACTGGTTGAATGAGGGCATGTGTTGAATACTTTTAGATCTAAGCTCTTATATGTCACATTCTAAAGAAACATAAATCGGGACAAATCAATTTTTCACATACTTAAAAAAATAAAAAAAATAAAAAAATTTGGTAAGGGTGTATGAAATATTTAGTTATTAATTGTATATGGGCCATTCCATGGTAACTCGCGTTACACCTAATGGGTACATTGACACGATAATGTGCCTATATCTTTAGAACTGCTAGGATCTACAAGATACTTTTTTCAAACATGGACAGGGTAGATATAGAACAACTGAATGAAACAAAAAAGAAAATTGAAGAACAAACATTTTTAGATTCTTGGATTATTGAATTTCGGTAACTCGCGTTACAAAAAAAGGACATGGTTAATTCTATGAGACCCTCTTGGCAAAGTCTCCTCATACTAGACAATCTTGACAAAATCTTTCCTACTTTAATTTGATAGTAGGTTGTGACTTACTAGTATAAGATCACAATATTAAAGATAAGAAACAATTAATGGACTAGTAAAATGCAGGAAGCAAATATGTCGGTAACTCACGTTACGGTAACTCGCGTTACATTTTGTCCGGAGGCCATTTTCAACCCTATGTAATAGATTAAATATCACAGGACCCCTTAGAATATGGAAATATATTCATCTTTTTCCATTTAGCGAAATTTTCAGGAAAAAATATTACAAGAATCCTGTGTAATCTGCAATAAATTGTTTTTTTTTCATCTACAGTCCCACATGTACGTTTTTGATGATGGTTTGAGATCTTAGGAAATCAACAAAAATGAAAAATAAATTGTATTGAATTTGAAAGGCCTTATGTTTTATGAACATCCATGGCATAAGGTTAGTGATAAATCAAAGAATTAACATAAGAGGTACATTTCTTTTTTTGATGTCATGTCCTTCTTCTCATGGAATGGCCCATATGGATATACAATGTAGATGATGTTTTCACCTTGACATGCAAACAAGAGTGGATTTGGATCATGTTGCTCGGAGAATAGATGCCCAGGGTCTGGACTAAGTCTTGTCAGCTGATCCAACCAGTATTCTATGATTTCCTTCTTCCCTACCTTACAGGCATGACAGACATGGAGTTTCAACTCAGCTAAATCCTCAAGCAGTCTTGAAGGATTTGCGATGAAATGAGGAGAAGGAGACTCCATCTGATGGAGAGGAGAGTGGTAACAGATGAATGAATCAGGAACCAAAGATATAGTAAAACAAAGAAAGAAAGAAAAGGGATAGATAAATAAGAGGGAAGAGGAGGGGAAGGTGGAATTAAATCAGAAATCTGAATGGTACATGTAGTAATTACAACTAAAATAAGTTCTATTCACACAACGTCTGCTGAGAGCAAGAAGGGCGTTAACTCATTTACTTTAAGATGGGAGTAATACTAATATATTAATATGGTGAATTATCACAACAGAATGCCTACTCTGGACAGGAAGACTTTGGCAATTCAATAATTCCTACACCATGACGTGCCAGTGACATTAAGTAGGCTATCATTGCCTACCAAGTTGCACATAATATGTGCATCTATTATGATGTGAGTGCACTGAATTTGGGACTGCCAGACAGAGAAATACTTACAATAAAAGGAGAGAGACAGAGACCGAGAGAGCGGGGAAAGGAAGAGAGAGTGCGATATATAGAAAGAGAGAGACAGACAAACATAAAGCCATAGAGAGTAAGACAATAGGAGGAATGATTCAATATGTACACACAGAGAGAGTATACCTACAGAAACACAGAGAATCAAACAATCAAACAGAAAGACAGGGGAAGAGGCAGTATAGGACAAAGAAACACACATGCACAGTGAGAAAAGTCAGACTTTCAGAGAAACACACAGACAGTCAGACATAGGAAGAGAAAGAAAATACAATTTGAGAGAGAAAGAGACAGTCAGATGGTGAAACGTACAGTAATGCACATAATCAGTCACACAGACAGAGAATTGTGTAAAACGTAATATGGAATAAAAGACAGGTAGTGAAAATACGAAAATTTACCTTCATCCATTCCCACCAGTTTAGTGATAATGTTGAGATGACCCTCAGTGGTTGCTACTTCCAATGCACTTCTACCCTGTATCAAGCAAACATAGCAATGTTACGGTCCACATTTCTCTAATAATAGACAGACAGTATCTTCAGCATTACAAGTATAGCGAAACTATACCTTGACAGACCACCTCTTTAAGCATGTATTGGTGAAGTCTCTTCAATTCTATTCAAGTCTATTCAATCGTAGTCCGCCAAAAACTCCTACAGTAAAGTAGCTTTAATAACTTTTGAATTATCATCTATGTAATCATTCTTTCTTTCTGTTGATGAATGTATTTGTTGTGCAAGCTGTTTTTGTGATTTTCTTTTCTGATGAAATAAGTAATAGGTAAATTTGTAGTATTAATGTCAGTAGGAAGATTTTACCGTTAAGGTCGACATACTACTTCGGTGACTTCGCCCTCGAAAATGAAGGCTGCCACCTCGTTTGGAGCACAGCAGTTTCTTGTGACATGGAATGTTGTAAAAGGTTGTTGGGTATTAACGTGTGCAGGAGTCCTCCCTGCACAATTTCTAAGTGGACTACTTTTGCAATATGCTGCTGGAAAAAATGGCCGCCATGTGTAACTACTGTTATTCAGTTCTGAGGATTACTTTTTAACACTACCTCATCTTACCATGTGTAAGGAGTCATATGAATGACAATTATATTTCCTACAAGAATATACTTCATTCAATAAGTTTAAGTATGATTTGCATTAAAAAATTGAGAGTCAAAAATGTGATTTTTACAATTTTTTCAAAACTATGGATTGCGCCAAAATACATATTTTCTCCATATTTAATCGATTATGATGTTAAATACTGACTTGAAACTTGCTGGAAAACTGTTCAAAAACATGGTTGATGTCTTATTTAAATTTCAAGTCTATTGCTTTTTTAACTAAAAAGTTGTAGTCATCTAAAGTTGACAATTTGTTATGAGCCAAAATGGCAAATTTGGTTGCTAAGGGCTGTCTTCTCCTTTGCAACAGTAACATAGTGACGTGAAAAATAGAACATATCGCGAGAAGATGCTGTCACCAAGAAGATGAATACTTTGATAAAAAGTATGATGTCAGATGATGCATTTCATCATATTTTAATGATATATATATATTGCTTAGTTCCCGTTGCTATGGTAATAATATGCCTAGCAACCGATATATAATGTGTTCTCAGAGTCAAATTAGGATAAAGGTCAAATAATACATAAAATAAGACCTGTTCCAAGTGACTGACATAATTTGTCATCTTAAATATGTTCATAGTGCATGGTGTGGTTCAGAACTTTCACCTAACCCCCTCCCTCCATTGAAATGCCCCCCCCCCCACCAATCAAAAGTGATATTGGGATTGCGGCAGTATGTTGTGTAGGACATGATGTGTGTTCAGTAATGATGCAGGCTATCTGTCAAGTGACACAAAAGTGATTTTGGGATTGGGGCAGTATGTTGTGTAGGACATGATGTGTGTTCATTAATGATGCAGGCTATCTGTCAAGTGACACAAAAGTGATTTTGGGATTGGGGCAGTATGTTGTGTAGGACATTATGTGTGTTCATTAATGATGCAGGCTATCTGTCAAGTGACACATAAAATGAGATCTGGATCCAGGAGATAGTCATGATTTTCAGTCTAAATCATGAAGACAATGGATGGAGGGGTTCAAAATGTGCACCCTTCCCCCCTTCTGTGACCCTCCCCTCTCTTCTAGAACAAAATTAGAGCAATTTTTACAAAGCTTTATTCATAAAGTACATCGCAATTGAAAAATTGGTCCAGTATTTTTTTTTTCTCCAAGTTATCTTCACAATGCATTTAAAACCTAATGGTTAAAATTTCATTGGAAAGTTTGTCAATGTCTTCCCCCAACCCCCTGCCTCGAAAATTTTACCCCAATTAATTATTTTATAAAATAAATTGTGTGAGATAATTAGAGACATAGATTCAATTGATAGACTGGTAACTATGTGTATGATTTTAAATTACAGTTCAGAAGTATGAGTCCTATATCCTATCTAGGGTGACGATTGTGTGTTTATTGTATAAGGGGATGTGTATGGGTGCGTGTGTGTATATGTATGCATGTGTATCGATAATTATGTAAACATATATATATGTGTGTGTATATATTGTATTAATCTATATACTTATGACAAAATATATATACAATGTATATATATATACATACATATATCCTGTTTATCTAAAAAAACACTTGTTAAAACATATCAAAAAAAATCATCTTCATCTTCTAAAATTATACAAATATTACTCTTCAATAATAATGTATTTTATTACTGTTATATCGATACCCATAGGGGTGATAAATCCAAAATATGTCCTCATCATTGCCTGCTGGCTAAGACGGAGCCTTTATACTCCGTCCCACTTGTTCAATTAATAACACCAAACCTGTTTCAAGTATTATTATTCTATAAATATGCATTCAAATACTTCCATATTATTCCTTTCACCTATATCTTGCCAGTATGTTGTTTATGCATGCCATACACTCCATTGCTACTATGCTGCAGTCATCTTCCTTTCTCTTTCTTCAAGCTCTCTATCCTCTTCTCCTCCTTGCCTATCCCTTTCTTTCTTCTATTTATGATGTATATTATGCATTTGTGTATTCGGTCGTACCCAATGCAAGCCATGCTTACTGGGATTCGCGCCTTTTTCCTTGTAATACAAGTTCTTAAATTATATTTATGTTCCTACGTATAAATTATATTTAATTTATTATATATGTAAGACCATCACATGTAAGACCATCACATCTTTGCCGAGCGAAAGTTTTTGGTGAGATGATTCAGTTTGAGAACAGGGCCCCATCTTACAAAGAGTTACGATTGATCCAAATCAATCGTAAGTCCTCCAATCAATCGTAAGTTTGCAGTCTCCTATCTCTTATGTACATGGTTGCGATTGATATCAATCGCAAATAAGTTGCGATTGATATCAACTCTTTGTAATACGGGGCCCTGGTGTCACCTATAAAAGGTTTACACTTAGAAAATTGTCATTTATTTTAAAAGTCAGCTATGAACGAAAGGTTATCATAAATGTTTTGAAAGAGTGTTATATCCCAAATTGTTTGGTATCATTTTTGTTTGGTATGTGTTCACGCTTGGATGAACAGGAGGCATTGTTTGCGAGATTGCAAAAATCGACTTGCGCAAAAGTATTAAAGTGAGAGAATGAATTGAATGTATCATATGAGATGCATTGCGTATGCTTTTTTTCAGAAGCAAAGTCACACACACACACACATAAGGAACACACACACACACTCACATAGCACATTTAGATGCAGACTAACCGAGTCCTTTTGGGAGAAACAATTCATTGTGATGTTAATGCACCAAACTTTCATTATGGCATTATGATTGAATTTAAATTCCATTTGGATATTAAATGGGAAATTTGCGATTTTACAGAAATGTTCATTATGTAATAATAATTTGGCTGCGTGTATTTTTCATTTATCTGAGTGTGCGAGTGCGTGAAAGTGTGTGTGTGTGCGTGTGTGTGCGTGCGTGCGTGTGCGTGTGTGTGTGTGTGACGGACTGAGTGTGGCTCTATGTTTGTTTTGATATGTGTGGCATGATTAATTTTGTTAGAGATGCTATTTGGATCTGCAAAGACCGAATTAATACCCAAATCCCACTTGTTTTATTCAAACATCATAAAGGCAGCACTTTGGCCCAAGTCGATTTTTGCACTCTCTTAAACAATGTCTCCTGTTCATCCAAGCGTGATCACATACCACACAAAAATGATACAAAATGATTAGGGATAAAACACCCTTTCATAAGATGTATAATAACTTACTGTTCATATAGATGATTTTTAAAATAATTGGCAATTTTCTAAGTGTAAACTTTTTTGACTCACACTGTAGTCTCTGTCACGGTCCATGCACTTAATACAATGCACAGTTTGTAAGTTTGTTTATTTATTTTTTGTGATTATCAACCATGCCCTGCACATATCAAAACGTCATAGTGTTTTATTTTTTGTTTGGAAATGAAAATAAATTGAATGAGACTTTTAGAAAATGACATATGTGTTTGTCACAACACAATCACAAAATTCCAAACTTCGTTGCCGTTTCCCTTTATGAATAAACCAATGTCATGTTTGACTTCGCTTACTTTATGATAGAAACTGTGTATCTACACTAAGTTGAAATGCTAGTCCATGAGGCAGTTGCATATTCTTCCAATATTTGCCGTCACGGATGAAAGAAATTAGGGACTTTTAGATTTGCACGTCGACATAGTGGACTGCAACGTGTGACGTCCTTTTAAGGCACTGCCGGGCACGGCCCAGTGCCTTAACACAGTCACACGCGGCAGTCCACGCTCTCGTCGTCTAAATCTAAAAGTCCCTACTGAATGGAGGTGTGTAACGCATGTTCATTCGCTGCGAAATATGGTTAGATGGAAGAGAAAGAGAGCTTGGAATGTACTTTGTACTTGTTTTCAGAAACATTCAATGTTATATTGAAAAGGAAGTAGAAAATACAGGTGATGTATCAAACCTAGCAGTAATGGTGATAAAAGCAGCAGCAGAAGAAAGAGTTGAAGTACTCCTTTAGAAAAGTAATAGAGTATTAATAGTACTGGTAGTACATGTAGTAGTAGTAGTAGTAGTTGTTGTTGTTGTTGTTGTAGTAGTAGTAGGATAGTAGTAGTAGTAGTAGTAGTTGTTGTTGTAGTAGTAGTAGTAGAAGTAGTTGAAGTAATAGTAGTAGTATAAGTAGTAGCAGTTGTTGTAGTAATGGTAGTATAGTGGTAATGGAAGTAGTAGTAGTAGTAGTAGTAGTAAGTAAGTAATAGTATGTAGTAGTAGCAGTATTAGTAGTAGTGTAAATAGTAGTTGTAATATAATTAGTAGTAGCAGCAGCAGGAGTATAGGAGTAGTTAAAGTATTAATATAAGAAGTAAAAGTGGTAGTACTACAAGTTAAGTTAAGTACTACAAACAGTTATACAAGTAGTATAAGGACGGGAGTTAGTAGATGCAGGAGCAGCAGTAGCAGCAGCAGTAGCAGCAGTAGTGGTAGAAGATGTTGTTGTTGTTGTATAGAAGTAGACTAAACTGTAATTGTAGTCGTAATATTGGTCCTGGAAGCAGGTAGTATTACTAGTAGTAAGTACTGAGAGAAGTACTGAGTAGGAGAAAGGGGTTAGTAGGTGTTGTTGCAGTGGTTTGGTAGTAGCAGTAGAGGTGGCATAGTAGTAGTAGTTGTACTAGCAGAAGTAGTAGTACTGTCACTAATATATAGTAGCAATAGTAGTAGAAGAAATAGTAGAATAAATAGTAGTAGTAGTAGTAGTAGTAACAGCAAGAGTAGTAGTTCTAGAAGTAATATTAGCAGTAGAAGTTGAAGTAGTAGTAGCAGTAGAAGTAACAGTAACAGCAGTAGTAAAAGAATGATAGTAGAGGAAGGAGGAATGATAAGCGGATATGTAGAACGTGTCATAGTAGTGGTATGAGAAGGATGAGGAGGAGGAGTAGGAGGAGTAGTAGTAGTAGTAGTAGTAGTAGTAGTAGTAGTAAAGTAATAGTAATAATGGAGGTAAACGTAGTAGTAATATTATAAATAGTGGTGGTAGTAGTAGTAGTAATAGTAGTAGTAGTAGTAGTAGTAGTAGTAGTAGTACTGGTAGTAGTGGTAATAGAAGTAGAACAGTAGTACCGTAGTAGTAGTAGTAGTAGTAGTAGTAGTAGTAGTAGTAGTACCGTAGTAGTCGTAGGAATATTAGTAGTAGTAGTAGTTGTTGTAGTAGTAGTAGTAGTAGTAGTGGTAATATAGTAGTAGTAGTAGTAGTAGTAGTAGTAGTAGTAGTAGTGGTCGCGGTATTAGTGGTATTAGTAGTAGTAGAAGTAGTAATAGCAGTTGTATTATAAAATCTTAGTAGTAGTAGTAGTAGAAGTAGTAGTAGTAGTAGTAGTAGTAGTAGTACAAATAGTTGTAGTAGTAGTATTAGTAGCAGTAGTAATAAAACAAATCGTAGAAGCGGTACCAGTAGTTGTAGAGGTAGTAATAGAAGTAGCAGCAAGAATAACAGCATTAGCAGCAGCAGTGGTTTTAGTAAATGAATCGGAAAATTTACATGTAACGATTGTTTTAATTTATTAATTACATCAAAGCTTCTCTCTGCCCCCTCTCCCCCAACCGACTCTCCACTGCTACACGCCCACAACCTCATAAACAACCACCAAATAATGCAAGCAGAATCATAATGATAGTGACACGACTAATAATGTTTAGAACACATCATATGGTATTCCTTTTTCACAGTATATTAAGGCTATTTTAGATCTTCCGCTGGCTTGTTTCAAATGGTCGTAAACAAGTTGTAGATATCTGAGGTAAATTATCATAGCTTTTGTGTTGTTGACCTCCCACCCAGACAAAAACGCATACAGTCCTAACGAAATACTGAAATAATTTACGAGCAACAAAAAAAACTGACATGATATAAATTCCATAGCAACAAATGGTATTCATGATGTGGGGCCGTTTAAGAAATAAAAGAAACATCAAATATCAAACACGTTATTGAGTCTACTTCAGATCCTCTATTGACTTATTTTAAGTGATTGCAAATGATTTGCAGATACCCGAGGTCAACATTCATGGCTGTTGTGCTTTTGATGAATCGCTTATGACCTATAAATATGTTTCCCCAGTCTGATGAGTAGAATTTTAGTCTAAAGCCAGGGTAATAATCGGGGTAGCGCCAGGCGCCAGGAGCGTCACAACGTGACAGACATGTGCGCTATATAAGAAGCCACCATTATTATTATTATTATTATTACACGCCCCTTACCAAAAAGATCATATTTTCGCTTTTATTTCCCGCATTTGATATTAAATAGCATATCGTTACAAAACCATGACAAGTGTATATGATAATGATGATGTAATTTCACTTACCTTAAGGCTATTAAGTGAGGAAGGATTGGAACGGGCTTGCTCGGTGTAGAGTGTAGAGAGAGGTGTATTATATATTATTGCTATGTCTGTCACACCCTGTATGGTCGGCAATGTGAATTGAAAACATAGTGTTAATAATGAACGAGTGAATTATATTTCAATTTTGTTCACTTTGTTGCAGTTCTATATATCGCAATGTGTGACGTATGCATTGCAGGCAGACCGAACAGTCCCTTTCACATTCATAATCTAATCGCACTACACACTCGCACGGTGTGTGCAATTTACATATTAGGTAATCATTTTCACATTAAAAAATTTAATCGGCCGATTATTGTAGTATCCATCTCTCTTTCTCTCCTCTATTTTCTCTCTCTCTCTCTCTCTTATTCTCTCTCTCTCTCTTTCTTTCTTTCGCTTTACCAGTCAAAATATGTAATACTGTATTTCCCCTTTCTCTTTTTCTCTCTCTTTCTTCCTCTATCTTATCATTTTCTCTTTTCACCTTTTTTCGCCGTTCCGTATCGTCATCACATTCCCTAAAATAATTTTCAAACAGTTTAGAGTCATATAGAATATAAATGTGTGTGTATATATATAAATATTATATATATATATATATATATACACCAAACTGTTGTATCAACAGGACATCTATATATAATCCTCTATGGTACATTAACCGGACATCATTACAAGTGGTATATAAACCCTAACCCTAAATTCAAAACAATATAACGAATTAAACTAATGACTATGAAAAAACCTTTTGTTTCTTGGGAGGCCTTTAAGTTTCCTCTACCTGCAAACGTACGAGCAGAACTTCTTTTGTTCTTTTTTTAACTTTCAGGTTACAATATATGCAAGATTGCAGAATTACTGTATAGATAAGGAACTCTCATGATAATGTCCTTAATATATTATCAATAAATGTGAGAGGTATGCAAAATGCAACTAAAAGAAGAAATATTTGTCACTGGGTGCAGAATCAAAACATAGATATAGTAATGTTAATACAGGAGACTCATAGCTGTCAAAAATATGAAATGTATTGGACTAGTGAATGGGGTGGTACTATGTTATTTTGTCATGGGATGACACACCGCCACCAAAGTGATTTCCAACTTTTCCGCTGCCTTCATCTCCTCCTGTTCTGCCTTTATCTCCTCCTCCTCTGCCTTCACCTCCTCCTCCTCCTCCTCCTCAGCCTTCATCTCCTCCTCTGATTTCATTTCCTCCTCCTCTGCCTTCAACTCCTCCTCTTCTGCCTTCAACTCCTCCTCCTCCTCAGCCTTCATCTCCTCCTCCTCCTCCTCTGCCTTCAACTCCTCCTCCTCTGCCTTCACCTCCTCCTCCTCAGCCTTCATCTCCTCCTCTTCCTCTACCGTCATCTCCTCCTACTCTGCCTTCACCTCCTCCTCAGCCTTCATCATCTCCTCCTCTGCCGTCATCTCCTACTCTGCCGTCACCTCTTCCTCCTCAGCTTTCATCTCCTCCTCCTCTGCCTTCAACTCCTCCTCCTCTGCCTTCACCTTCATCTCCTCCTCTGCCTTCATCTCCTCCTCCTCTACCGTCATCTCCTCCTCCTCCTCCTCTGCCTTCAACTCTTCCTATGCTGTCATCTCCTCCTCCTCCTCACCCTTCACCTCCTCCTCCCCTGCCCTCATCTCCTCCTCCTCTGCCTTCATCTCCTCTTCCTCCTCTGCCTTCTATACCCCTCCTCTACCTTCAAACCCTCCTCCTTTACCTTCATGTCCTCCTCCTCCTCTACCTTCAGCCCCTCCTCCTGTGCCTCCACCTCCTCCTCTGCCTTCACCTTTATCTCCTCCTCTGAATTCATCTCCTCCTCTGCCTTCATCTTCTCCTCAGCCTTCATCTCCTTCTCATCCTCTACCGTCATCTCCTCCTCCTCCTCTGCCTTCACCTCCTCCTCTGCCGTCATCTCCTCCTCCTCCTCCTCTGCCTTCACCTCCTCCTCCCTGCCGTCATCTCCTCCTCCTCTGCCTTCATCTCCTCTTCCTCCTCTGCCTTCTATACCCCTCCTCTACCTTCAACCCCTCCTCCTTTACCTTCATGTCCTCCTCCTCCTCCTCTACCTTCAGCCCCTCCTCCTCTGCCTTCACCTCCTCCTCCTCTGATTTCATCTCTTCCTCCTCCTCAGCCTTCATCTCCTCCTCTGCCTTCACCTCCTCCTCCTCCTCCTCCTCCTCATCCTACCTTCAGCCCCTCCTCCTCTGCCTTCATCTCCTCATCCTCCTCCTCCTCCTCATCCTACCTTCAGCCCCTCCTCCTCTGCCTTCACCTCCTCATCCTCCTATGCCTTCATCTCCTCTTCCTCCTCCGCCCTCATCTCCTCCTCCTCTACTTCATCTCCTCCTCTTCCTCTGCCTTCATCTCCTCCTCCTCCTCCTCCCCTTCTACCTCTTCCTTTGCTTCTTTCTCCTGTATGATTTCCTCCTCACCAGTCATCAGCTCTTGGAGATACTAGACAAACTCGTTAATCTGGTTTATCTGAATGTCATTCAGATAGACATACTCACTGAAGGAAAGAGCCTCTGCCAACTCCTGCTGAAATCTAGGAACATCTAGATTTGCTGAATAATGAAAACAAATCGGAGAAGACCAATATAATGACACTGTATATCAGGCCTTAAATTTCAATATTTTTAGGACAAGGCCACCTTTCTGTAGGGCACATTCCTATATTACAGCACAAATAGGAGGAATTGGAAAGGGCACAACAAATCTCCAAGGCCAATGAGAGGGGCATTGAGGCCAACCAAAAGGGCATCCAAGGCCATGGCCTTGGTGGCCTTGGATTAATTTAAGCCCTGGTACATGATGTACATCATATATTTTTATCATTTTGTATACGAAATTAACAGCGACCTTCAACTATTTTAGTTTCAAGGATTTCAAACTACATGCGTGCTTTTCAGACAACCTATGCTCTTGGCAATCCGAAAAGTTTGGTCAATATAATACCTTGCCGGGATTATGTGCACCCTCTGCACTTCCCCTGGATACGCCAATGGGCCCCCCCCCCCCAGGGGCGGATCCAGGATTTTCCAATAGGGGGGGGGCCTAAAATGAGAAATGTCTAAAAAATGGTATATTTTCGCCTTGAGATTTCCCGTTGTAGGTGCCCTTTTTTTCCAGAAAGTGCCCTTTTTTCTTGGTGCCCCCACTTTGAAGTTGCTCGGCCGCCCCTGGGTGGGGTAACTTCACCCCAAGTCCCGCCCTCCCCCATCATGACATTACGCCAGTGCGAGGGAACATAGCGAATGAGAGGGGTGAAGACAAAGGGTGAAGGTGACGGAAGTGACTACGTAGTACCCTACTACCCTCTCGGAGGTTTTTGAAGTTTTGTTGTTAATAGCAATACTATAGTATAAAAACAAGCGATATAGTTTGTTCACACTTCACTTTTCTACAATATTTACTTGTGCCTTTCGAAGGATATTATGCGAGGGAGCGTATAGCTACGGGCGAGAAGATTTTTGCATTTTTATTGCACTCTTGGGCCCTCCAGAGCCTAAATGTGTGTTGCAGTCTTTAGTCAATATTTGCTATACATTTTTTTTTTTGCACTTTTACAAATTTTCCGGGGAGACGCCCCTAAAAAATTAAGGGTGGACGTGCCCCCCATACCCTCGTACCCCGGATCGCCGCCCCTGGATCAAACATCCATCCTCGAATGAATTTCGCCGTCTTATCGTGAATAGAGTCTGTTCCTTACAGACTATCTGTCGTGTTTTGCTTTGTTTATTTCGATCCTCAAACAGCTGATACAGACCAACAGTACGACGTCCGTTCGTACCGTACGCGCATACACAACAAAGGCGAAGGGTGCAGCCAGATGGCAACTCTACCGGTAGTCGAATACTAAACCAGCGCCAGCATAGGCCATGAGCACCTGGCCTGAATGGTCCATCAACACCTGATCGGTCCATCAACACCTGATCGGAGCTTCAGCTTCTAGAATCGACGAGGATTTCGACAACGGGCTAACGGCACATCTCACGTTGCATCTCTGACGTAGCTTAGTGAACAATGTGAACAAAAATGGGCAGAAATAACCAGCGAAACTGTTGCACTAGCCAGGTAAGATTTGCATATTTGGTTTTGGTTTGTATATATTCTCTGAGCTGAGCTGACTACTCTGACAATGAGTCAATGATAAGTGACATTCATCCTTTGTTTTGAGAAAGAGCTGTGTGGGCTGTGGTGTTATTGATTGCCAGATTGGTAACTTTCACCAGTGTTGGTCATTGACAATTGTATACCCGGTAGGTACTGTACTTGAGTCATGTCATTGGTTAGACAGAAATAACCGTCTGGGGCACTGGTATGAGGAATTTTAAAATAAAGCGCCTTGACATGTCAACCTTTCCCATTGTACAGTCTACAGATGCAGACATATATTGATATTGATATCATGATATCACCTATGTCTAGCCTTAAATCCTTAAAGTGCCAGTTCAAAGAAAATCACAAATATGGCAAATAACGTATCACTAGAAGCTGCATGTAAGCTAACAGATTGCCGTCGTACAAGTTTTAGGTCAACTACATATCGGGTGATTTATAAAAATGCAAATACCAGTAAAACGACCACCATAGCATCTGGGATATGCAAGAGATTCGCCAGAAAAATAACGATGTTCTAATGCCGTCACAATATGAACCAATCCTGCCCAAGCAGACAACATCCCATAAAGAATGAACATAGTTGCAAACTTGCAATGCTATTATTTCTCAAATTATAATGAGTTTAGTGCATATAAATGTGATGGAATTTTACACCATTCAAAAAGGGATATATGAAACCAATTTTGATAACTAAATACTTTTGTTTGTAATACACAGGATAGGGGTTAATGAACAATCAAAGAAACCACACTTTCAAATTTAAAAACCCCGGAATGATAGCATGGACGGCATTTCTTCCCTCTTGAAACGCCGAACATACCGCGGTGTATGTAGCTAAAAATACAATGGCGTCTTATTTTTTTTACAAGCGACGGATTTCTTAATTTTTTTATCCTTGAATTTTTCATCAAAATAATACCATCCGCGGGGTTTAGAGTGAGGCAATAGATTAAACATTTAGCCTGAGGGTAGTGAAGTAAGAGAAATAACAGAAGAGAAGATGACAAAACAGGCACTGAAAATGTGTGAGATGTCATGAGACATCGTCTGCTTGTGCAAATCATGTTCATCATGTGACGTCACACATCTGAGCAGCGATCGGAGAGCTTTTCAGGTGCTTTGCCGGGGCTGTATTTAAGCATTTTGTAATTGATAATAATCATTACTTCGATTGTTTCCAAGCATTGAATTCTGATAACCTTGTCCAATCAAAGTTTCACCTTTGCAATAATGACAATAAAGTTAGTTTTTAAAATCAATGAACCTTCCCTTTAACTGGCACCCATACCCCTGCATGAAGAGGGAGGTAAATAAAACCTAAAATGTATTTGTAATCATCACTCCCCGCAGCTGACGAACACTGCACACTGGCTTGTAGTTCGCTAGTGGACTCTTCTTTCTAGTCATTCAAAGCACTTTGATATGGATCAAGAATTCAACCCAAAAAATTAAAATTTGATACCAGAGTGACAGTGATTTGTTAATAAGTATACCTATTACCTTCCATGTTCCTGATGATAATGAGCTGTGTCCAGAAAGGTATACATGTATCTGGACAGTTGTTTTAAAATAGTGATTTGAATAAGTTAATTTACATTCAATATTTCATAAATCTAAATAAATAAATAGCAGGGAGTTTGCTAAATTCAGCAAACTCTGTGTGTACGCTTTAGTACACAAAACTTATCACTGTTCTTAAAAGTAAGTATCAAATTTGCAATGCGAAAACAATTTTTTTTTTTTTGGAACATTGCAAAGATTATTTGCTTATCTGGCAGAATCAACATCAACATCACAAACTCTTGTGAGAGGTGAGCGTATTTGTAATATAAATCACATGTTAGCTAACATGTGATTTATATTACAAATACGCTCACCTTTACGGACACCTTTACGGACACATGGACACACAACGTCTGTGTATGTGATCAGTTGGTATATCACGTTTTACTTATTAAAGTTTTGATGAAATCTTCTCTCAAAATGAAGATTTCCAGACCCTTGTCGCAGGTTGTCGGCAACTTCATATTATTTCTGAAAGAATAAAAAAGCAATTTTGCTAATCTTTTGTCAATATTTTCATATTTTTGCACCCGATTCCCAAATTTTTGTTGGGAAGAGGATGTCATTTTAAGACACACTTCTGCAAAGATTTCCCCCCAAAAAAATGTGTTTGAAGACAAATATTGATGAAAGAATACATAATTTGGGCTTTCTGTTGTACGCAGAAAACCGAAATTTTGTATTCTTTCATCAATATTCGACTTCAAACACATTTGTTTTGAAAATCGTTGCAGAAATGTGTCTTAAATGACATCCTCTTTCACATTATGATACAATTTAAGTGAAATTTAAGTGAAATTTTTAGGGCTCCCAACAGTTTAGAGGGGCTTTAAGGTCATGCACAGTCTATGGTCACACTGCCGCCGTAAGTGTATAAAGTAGTACTACTCCAGGGGGTTGTTTCATGAAACCAACTTGATGACAGTCATATCTTTATTCGCAATCGACAGAGATTTCATGAAGCTGACAACCCGTTTCATAAAACCATGACAATTTGACAACTTCATGAAATCAATACTATCGCTAGAAAGATAGTCTTCCTCATGATCCATCGATTTATCCTAAATTACCCAAAGAGATTTCAGCTCAGCGGGTCAATTTCACTCAAACTGTTCAAAAATGTAACAATTGAAGAGAGAAATGGCACAGATGATACAAACATCCCATTTGCATGAAAAATAATGTTTCATTATTAATGACATCTAAGATTTCATGAAATTGAGGAAACTCAAGGTTGCTTTTGCGATCTTGAGCGAATGAAAATTTGTATCTAATTGAAAGAAGACTCTGATTTTAAATGAATGTTTTGTGATTGCAGGTAGCGTGTTGCTGTGGGAATGCATCCTGTTCTTCACCATGTCTACCACCTATCAAAGAATCTACCAGTACAAGGCTGATGTATATTCTGTATTACCTTCTTGGAGCTATCCTCTCTGCTGTCATGGTCACAGAAACCATACGAGAATCATTGCATCGGGTAAGAAAATACACTACAGGAGGGCTCAACACATACAGGCGCCTGGCCTGGGATACATGGATGCCAAAAAATATCAGTCCTGACCCCAAAATTTCAAAATTGTTATATAGGGCGTGTGCATACAGACTCTAAAATCTTAAATTTAGACCGCCTGCCTAAAAAAATCAGTGTGTATGTGTGTTGGTTGGGGGTGGGGGGCTGATAGTCCAATAGTTTACACGTTCAGAATGTGTGACAAACTTTAGCTACCAGTATACCAGTATGTATTATTCTTTAATGAGAATGTGTAACTTTTAGATTTTCTAGCAATCACTGTATACTGTATATGAGAGATTTTTGTTTCTTTTCTATTGTTCTTTTGATAAACAAGTTGCTGTTGCTGAACCAGGAAATGTGCACACCTACCAAAATAAGTCATGAACCTGTACACTGTACTTTGGATCTTATTATTAACAGGAGAATGATTTAACTGAAATAGAAATGTGGGTGTCAGAGAGTATGTAGTGTGATTTCACAATAAAATGCATGCACACACACTAAAAAAGCTAATGGGAGTCTACATTCACAGTGAAGTATTGTTTGAAGAAAAAAGAAATTGAATTGATATATATAGAAAAAACAGATGAAGTGGGAGTTTATACATGTACAAACATGATATATGCAAAGTTTACAATGTGTACATACTAGTAACTAAGACCCCGTTCTCACTCACTTTGAAAGTGGTCTTAGTTAGACCGCTCCAGAGGAACGGGTCTTGAGGAACGGTTTGCGAGGGTTCACAATCCGAGCAGTTTTTTATGGCTCAAACCGCTCCACGAGTCAAAGTGGTCTTGTTGCTATGGCAGCTCAAGTCAGTGGGTAATTTTTTTTCGTGCGCGGAATACTAAGCGTATGTACCGTACTACATGTTTCGCGTGGAACGTCACTAGCTCACTTCCGTTCAAAGTACGCTTCCGTTCACACTCGCACGTTAGAGCGCTCCAAACCGCTCTTAATAAGACCCGTTCCTCAAGACCACCTCCCGAGGTGGTCTTCTGGAGCGGTCCAGAAGTCCACTTCCTGGACCACTTTGACCGTTCTCACTCACCTAAGAACCGCTCCTGAGGAACGGGTCTTAGTTAGACCGCTCCAACGAAGTGAATGAGAACGGGGTCATATACTTATTGTTGTAGCCTACAATGTACATGCAGTTCTTAGTCTGCAGTCAAAGACTCTCTGTCAACACTTTCGCCAGTTCATGATGGCTTAATTGAGCCATAGATCAGCTTAACATTTATTCTTAAAGTTCTTCATCTTTTTTTCAGACTCAGTAGTAAGATTTTATATGCTTTGCTGTATAGAATAGATTTTTGGAAGATGCAGGTATTCCAAAGAGATTTTTTTTTTCTACTTTGATATATATATATGTACCTGCATAATGTAGGTGTCTGAAACATTTATTTTTAGAGAAAATGATGAAAATGTAATCCCCATAAGCAAATCTCTCTCTCTCTCCCTCTCCCTCTCTCTCTCTCTCTCTCTCCCTCTCCCTATCCCTCTTCCTCTGCCTCTGCCTCTGCCTCTCCCTCTCCCTCTCTCTCTCTCTCTCTCTCTCTCTTTCTTTATTTCATTTGGGCTGTAAATTTTTTTTTTAAGAATAACAAAAAAATAAAGAGAGTTTCTTCATTTAGGTCACATACAGGTACATGTTCTCCCTATTTCTTTTTTAAACTAGGACTTTATACATGTAATTGGTAAAGGAATTGACAAAAATTATTTCATGCATCTTTATGGGTGTAAGCCACATTTTCTTTTGCAGAGACTTCATGGGGTTAACAGTTCATGTGCAAGAGTTATTATTGTGCACAATTCACCCACTTGAGCATGTAATTTGAATCAATCATGCAATGTTGATCACCAATCATATCCTTCCTTAAAGGCTCCATGGCTGGTAGATTTCTGTGAGAACGTCGGTGCTGGGACAAACTGCAGTAGCCTGATGGGATACGTAGCAGTGTATCGTATCAACTATGCCCTGGCTGTCTTCTTCCTTGTCATGGCTGTTTTGACTATCTGTGTCGGCAGTAGTAACTCCATCCGAGGACAAATACACAATGGGTAAAGAACAGCATGGAATAAAATGGACTGAATGCTACCTGATGTACATGTAGTAATGTGTAACCAGAGTTTAGGGAATAAAAGTAATACCCTATTTTTCCAATCTATAGGTACCAGTAATTTCTTGTATGATGTTAAAGTCCAAACTTATGAGCCAAATGCATGCTGAGGTCTATGTTATACATTGACAGATGGATTTAAGCTCAATTTTTAATTCACATAATTCATGGAAATGCCAAAAATTTAATTTTTGCTGGTGTACATTAAATCATTCAGGAAATTCCTATGGTATGAAGCATATCCACATGACTCACAGTTGTGAGGTTCAAATACTTTTTGGGTACATACATGTATTCTATGTCCTTAGAGAAGGCATTTTATTACCAGTTATCTCTCTTAAAGGTACTATGTCCCATTTGCAGGCCAAAAAATGAAAAGGTTAAATTCCAATGGCATTTGAAAGACAATACTAATTTAGAACTTCCCTAAAAAAAGGGGGCTTGAAAATGTCTTTAAGTGGGAAAATAACGACTATTAGTTGTCGAATCGACTTAGGAGCTATAGAGCCAGTAAGTAATAGTCTGATTTTTCAGACCATTGTACCGAATGGTCGTACGTTTTATGCTGCGCAAAGATTCAATCAGTTTAATTTTGGCCATTACAAGAAGTGGGTTATTGATGTAGACAAATGCTCATGTACCCTTTACAGCTCATTTTATGTATGTTATTACCAAAGATGAAAAAGCCAGTCAGTCACTCAATAGTGTCTGACAGTGAAGTCTAGCAAGTAAATGGGTTTCCTTGCATAATTTGAATATTAGGACACTGCTAACGTTTAAATTTCACAGATAGGACATACATGACATATTCATAATTCCTGCAGAGTTCTACAGAATTTGATGTTGGCTGCAAAAGGGACATAGTATCTCTAAATAATCCAGGTATAGAAAAAACTTAAAGTTCCTAGTATAGCTACTTTAGCCAAGACTATTTTCCAGGAACATAATGATAATAATAGTAATACCGGTTTCTTATATAGCGCTTTACCATTAACTGACCAAAAGGCTTACGTTATTATTTCCCAGAATTCAATTACTATTCTGTTTATTACAGTGCACATTTTCCACTCCCAGGGGAGCATTCCAGTTTTGTCGCCTTTTTACGGGCGTGCACATGCTAATCCAATCACATTGACTTTCGCATCCTACCAGCTAGGTACCCATTTAACACCTGGGTGGAGAGGAGCAATGTAGATATGCCTTGATCAAGGACATAAGTGCCGTGCTGGGGCTCGAACCCATGACCTTTGAATTTCCAGTCAAGGAATTATCCACTCGACCATGACACCTCTAGATAATTCATATACATTCATCTCAATATTTTCAGATCATTACCGGTATGTGATATATGGGGGGGGGGTGTCCAGATGCTTAACAAAAGTAAAGTCGTGACTTCTGCGTAAGTATTTATAGAAAAGTATGCATCAATTAGCACTAACCATCATAAATATTTGTCTTTTATGATATTGTCTAACCATACGATTTATAAAATATTATATGTTAACTTCTTCAAATCACCAAAGGCATTTTTAAAAATTTATTTGTATATGTTTCATTTGAATCTCATGCAATGTACAGGTTCTGGTTCTTCAAGTTAATCTTCTTGATCTTGCTATGGGTAGGTGCATTCTTTGTACCTACCCCTAGTCAAGCTGTAACAGCAGGATTGGTGGTGGGCTTCACAGGGGCATGTCTCTTCATTCTCATGCAGCTATGGCTCCTCATTGACTTTGCTTCTTCCTGGAACCACAGTTGGTGAGCTTATACTGGTTTAGAGCAGTTAATTCTAGATTGATTGAGTGAGTGATTATTACCATGCCCCATTGCCTTTAACAAGATTGCTAATTACATTGATGTTGCAATTATTGTAACTTGAACTAATCAAGATTGTTTATATTATCTTTCTTTGTCTATACTTTTTTTTGTCCTGATTTTTCTATTTTTATTTTTATCCTTATTGGCTTCATATGCAAGCAGGCAATCTTGTCTTGTTTTGTAAGAAGTTGATTCCAAAGTTGATTTCGACTAAGAGATCCTAGTGCAATGCTCAAAGTACACATAATGTAGTTTTAGGTTTGCTTTTGGGTTCAGAGATGAAGTTACTAGGTAATTTGGTGTGGGAAATTGGCAATAGAGCTATTTTTTGTTGGAGATTGGGTTGTACAACCTGCTTTACATTATGTCAACAAAACCATTTTTCAGTAAATACAAAATAAGTGCATTGTGTGAAGACAATTTATGAAAGTTGCCTTTGAAATTGACAATCAAGTTGCATAGGATTAAGCCTTATTCACACGTACGGGGTAAACAGCATCAAAAATCTGCCATTTCAAATAAAAACAAATTTACATGCAAATGAATGGCAAGGGAGAGTAGAAATGGTGTGCTCAACAAAGGCCTCTTTGCGTACTCTGTGATCTGTTGGACTGCACTTGATTTTTTGAGGCAGTTCAGCCCAATAGTAAATGTATATGAATGATTCTATAGAGAGGATGTGTTTTCATAACAGAACTATGTGGGAAGTATTACTTCCTTTGATTCATGATATCTTTGTTTGTCTTGCAGGTCAAGGAAGTATGACAGAGGCTCAAAGTGTTGGTATATTGGTAAGCCATTGTTTACAAACTTTCAAAACTATCCTGTACTGAACTGTGATAAAGGCTTGCTCCTCTCTTCTTCAATGTTGTATGTGCTAGCATTAACATATTAAAATGAGACGATCCGATTGCATTTTCGAGTTATTCGGTCCAATGAAGCTCTCGGTTGAAATAGAAAGTAATTTTTTTTTTTTTAATCTAATTTAATATTTTGAGAGCTACAGGTCTGAATACATGTGTATGTTCAAACCTGCCTGCATATTGTGATGCAAATGGGATTTTATCAAATGTGGGGTTCATGAAATATGTCAACAAGAACAGATTTCATTGAAGTTGATGATTACCTCTAAGTCTAAGACTACATACTGTCGTCTGGCTGGCAGAAGGGCGCTAGCTTGAATTTCAGGTAAAAAATGAAGCGCTAAGCAGAAGGGCATTAGCACTAAATCGCCTCAAACTTTTATAAAACTGACTTATTTCCGAAAAAAATTTGTGGCCGTGTTCTACTATAACATTTCTATTAGTCTTTTAAGTTTCAAACCAATTTTCGGGACGGAAAGCAGTTTAAATATTTAAAAAATCTTTTAATGTGAATAATTTGAAAAGTAGTTTTCGAGTCGCTTGTGCTAACGCCCTTCTGCCAGCTGAGTGACGTTACATGTAAATTTTTTACTTAGCAGGGGTCTTTTTTTTATTAGTTTATTTATTAAGTGTTATGTAAAGGGGTAAATTTGGCCATTTTATATCATTGTACATAAAATTTGATATGACCACATTATGGTTCTGTTTTCCAAATATTTCTTTCTTTAGGTCTAATATTTTTCATCCTGATCTTCTATGCGATATCCATCATCATCACAGTGTTTACCATTGAGTTGTATGGCAAGCCATTCTTTGCATGTCTCCGAAACACACTCTATGTCTGTTTTAGTGCCACAGCTTGCGCCATTCTTACCATCCTTACCATCCTGCCATGTATTCCAAGAAGTAAGTATGATCTTTGAATGGCATGCTTCCCCAGGACAATTACCTACTCAGGAAATTTATCTGAATCTGTTCTGTTTCTGGTCTTGATCTTTGAAGTGGGTTATTGTTGATCAATAAAACGTTAGCGTTCGAGAGAGAGAGCGTGTAGTGTGTTTAGTACACTTTTGAGTTGAGTCTCATCACTTTACAATTGCAGAGAGTCTGGTTTTGAAGGTTTCTATTCTATTGCAGATACCGTAACAATATTGGGAGAAGTAGATTCCAAGCCAGAATGGTTCTTTAATATAGACCAATACCACCATAATACACCCTTCCATATTGAGTGATATGTTTGTAGCTTACGTATGAATAGTAATGTTCAATATTTCATGTACATCTAGGTGGGTGATCATCCAAGCTAGTTACTTACTAGTAGTATCCAAGGGTGGAGGTTGGGGGGGGGGGACAGTTGTCTAGGAGCACCTGTCCTGCATTGGAATATGAATAATTGTCTGGGATGGGTACTTATCCCAAGTGAATGTTTTTCATGGGGAAGTTAATTGTCGCAAGGTGGATTATTGTCCAGCAGTTCATAGTCCTAGATGTCTGATTGATCAGTTGATAGTTGCCATACATGTAGGTGTAAATGTATGAATATCAAGTGCTAACTATCCTAGATATGTTAATAATCATCTGGGAAAACTTGCCCTAAGTGACCATCATTTGAGGGGTTAATTGCCCCTTCTACATGATTGTTTGGGAGATTGGTTGGTGATACTCCTGGAATTAAAAAAAAGTTGTCCCTGGTTCATGATTTTATCACAGGAACACTTGTCCAGGAAGCAATTACTTTGAATATGATAATTCAAGTATAAATTGTAAATGTTATTTGGCTTCTGACCAGCATATGACAGGCATCTAGCCTTCAAAAGTTTATTGAACTTCATATGTGATGTATTAAATAAGCACTACATAAGCTGCAGTGGATGGGAAAGGATTTCCTGTTATAAAGAGTTAAAGCACCCTGCATGAGGTTAATAACCAGTGGCGGATACGACTTCATTCTTTACATTAATTATATTTTTTCCTGTATACACCAGCCTAAGTTAACTCATGCATAGTATTCATTCAACAGTTATTCTGTGCCTTTTGTATGAATCCATTCATTTCCATATTCATGTGTATATGTACTACATGTATCATCAGATCATCCAAGAGCCAGCCTACTTCAAGCATCCATCGTCTCAGCATACGTCATGTACCTAACTTTCTCAGCAATTGTCATCGAACCACCAATGGAAAGTAAGTTTTTATTTATATTTGAATTATTCTAGCATAAACTGCTTTTGTAGAATGAGATGTTGTTGTGACATCTATGTATGAGAGAATCCTCAAGGTGTTGTAACAATTTGCTAGGTCTAGGTAGAGATCTATTTCAATCTGTTTTCATGATACTAGTGTAGGCCTATGTAATTTGATGTTGTTGTATGGCCTTTAACTATTTTTGTCAGACCAAGTCTTTCAGACAGTTTTTATAAATGCAGTTAAACAAATAACAGTTTCTCTTACAATAATAATAATAATGATAACAAAATTTATAATGCGCAGATGCTCAAGGAGCCTAGTCATTTTCAACTATAATTTGGGCATAAAACGTACTGCATGGATATGAACTTCATTATAGAAGTATCCTGTTCCGTTTCGGGAAGAAAAAAGTAGACCAGTGTAGTCCAAACATATTGCTTAACACTTGCATTCATGGGCGAGATTTGCTGACCATGACACAGGAAGGGGTTAATGGTCCTCATTTGAATAATCAACTCAAATAATATTGTTTTCCCTAGCCTTAACTGAAGTTGGCTACAATGAGACAACAAAAACACGAATCTATAACACAACGTTGATATTGTGTGCTCCAACTAGTATCACATCAGCCATCTTGGTTGATAGTTCGTACGGAGAGCTGCTTAGTGCTGCAGTGGCCACCATTCTACTCCTTGGCATGGTACTATATGCATGGTAAGCATTTATAAGAGAATACTTTTTATCAATCTTATGGATTAATGACATGCTTTGAAGTTTTATGATAATATGATATAAATAATAATAATGAAAATGACGATGATGATGATGATGGTGATAATGATAATAAAAATAATAGTAACAATAATAATAATAATAATAATGATAATATTAATATTAAGAAGAGTGATAATTAAAATAATAATAATATTTATAATTATGATAGTATTTATTATTAGTAGTAGTAGTATTATGACAAAATAAGGATGATAATGACAATAATATAATATAATATCATTCGGATACAACGCATAAAACAGCATTTGTTTTTATCTGAGTGAGACACATGTATGGGAAATGTATGGGACAATGTTAAATCTCCATCCTGTACAAAGATAAGATCAAAACAAGTTAAGCTGCGTTTCTATTCAGTGATGGTGACAATACTGTAATAATTAATGACTTATAAGCCTTTCAGTCTAATAAATACCACTAATAGACCTTCAAATATCTGTATGAAGCTTTTATCACCTTGACTGAAACTATAGAGACGAATGTGCTACTGAAACCACAGTATTGATTATCTATGATCCTTGTAATGACCTGTGGGGCTTGCACAACCAACTAACAATGTTTAAAGATAGTGTAAAATGACTCAAGAAACTTTTTATTATGCAAAAAGTATAATTTTATTTTTCTCAAGTGACAAGAAATTGAGTACAGTTTTTCCATGTAAGTTGCAATTAGGGGATCTACCTTTTTGCAAGTCTCACCTAGAGTAGTGTTTAATAATATTTCTCTTTAGATTGTACAGCACATCCTCTACCTAACCCTAACCCTTACCCAACCGTACACAGAGACTTTACTTAAAACCCAATGGCAACCCTGGCCCTAAGATCCTCCTCTCTTTGATGAAATAAAGCATGGAGTAAAATATCACCAGACCAAATTCTGGATCACTGTTGATAGATGATGTATATAATGCCTTATAAATGCAATGCTACTAGTATTTCATCTCAAACCTTAGATACCCATTTCAAATGAGCTGCCTCTCAGCTTGCTTTTTTTTTCATCTGCTTTCTTACTTAGTTAAGTGTACCAAAAATCTCAGTTATTTTGCCATCCCCCCCCAAAAAAAAAAAAAAATTGCACACATGTGTTCTTTTTACTGTAGTATAAACAGCTATGTATTGTATGATTTCTCACAATTGGAGAGACTTATGCATGATCAAAAATGAAATATTGATGAGTTTTTGTCGACACCTACATTGTATATATGTAAATTGCTGAATTATTTTAAATCCGTATTTTTATGTGGAGACAGTGGAGTGCATTTCAATTTCTGTCAGGGATTTACAAAGTGCATATGTAAACAAAATGGATGTGTATGTTTGGATCTGGGTTGGTTTTCAAGTACATGAACATGTACATAAAATTTGAAAGATTACGTACATGTACTTGTATGATTCACAACACAATTAAAGGTAAAGACCAGTTTTGGAAACGCCCCCCTCTCAAAAAATGAAATGGAAGCTCTTATTACCAATCATGTGAAAGAATATGTTTTGACTAATACGTGATAATACAAATTTTGCCAGGAAACCGCCTACTAAATGATATATTTGGTAAATTATTATATCTATCCGAACCGGCGCGCACGTGTCGCGTAGTCCCATATACATCTTTCTGTGTACAGTGGTTGTAACTTTACCAAGACTGGGCCAAAGTTCTTATCATTTTGATGATTGTCATGATTTGATGATTCCAGAACCTTGCAGTACACCAATACTTATATGCTAGATGATCAACCTTTTCTGATCGATTCCACAACGTTTCTTTCACAATGCAATCGGATGACCAGAACTGGTCTTTATCTTTTTAGTTCTCCTGTGAACACCTTCAGTTTCAATGGTTTGTTATCAGGAAGTACTTGTCATTTCTAATCAGTTTTGTTTAGTTAGATCTTAGAATGAGTATGTGCTACCCTGGGGGAAAAAAGTCATAAAATAGATACCAAGCTAATTAACTCAAGAGGTTTCAAGTTGTGAAAGTCATATGGTGTATAGCTCACTATAAATTAGTTTCATTCAAATGAAATAACATCACGCTGCCTTGTTTTTTAAAGGGTACGGTCGAGCTATTGAAAATAAGTTTTGATGTATTTTGGAAAACAAATTTCTTTGATTTTTTTAAAAATTATTTCTTTTTAATTAAAATTTAAATAACAGTCTTCTGACAGCCCTCTGAAAGTTTTTAAACAAAATTTTGAATAAACCATGTTCTTCCTTTTAGCATTTCTTGTAGCAGTTTTACTAACATCCAGAAAGTTAACATGTGCTTGCTTTTAAATTAACATGGCTTCAGTGATACTGCCATGTAATCACTGTAACCATCCAAATGCATGAAGACACAATACCTTGTGTAGGAGCGCAAGCACTGAGCCAGGCTTTTGACCTCAGGTTTTTCTGATTGGAAGTCAAAGAGTGTAAATCAGTACATGCATAATACACAGAGCTTCCATAGATCCTGTTTAGTTTATAGAAGAGAGGAGTGTAGGAGCAGATGTCATATCTTATATTTTCCATGATATACTCCTTTAGATAGTTGTCGAATCTGAAGTTTCTTTGTTCATCTGTTGTATGTGTACCTAGATGTTTCAACACATTAATAAGTTTGAACTTTTGAACAGTGATATCATTTACTGACATATGTCATTTCACTAGCAATGTTATTTTTTTCATAGTCGGGAGAAAAGAAAAGGGGGATGGGCAAATTAAACCAAGGTAATATGCCCAGGAATCAAACATTAGTACAACGTTTTTCAATGTGTTGACAGATACCTCGACATCGCCCTTCCTTTTGCTCATCTAATATTTAACTTAAAGCCCCACTGCACTACTTGTAGCTACTTGCTCCCTCTATATAGAAAACAATGCCTAAGCGGTGCCCGTTGATCCCCCATGATCCTCTTTTTCTTATGTTAATTGAGAGCTGAGTTGATGAGATAACCACCTGTCAGTGACCACGCCGGGAGGTCGAATCCCTCCTGGCCAAAATAGTGCAGACAGGCTTTAATCGTTGATAAATTTGAATTATTAAAATGGACCTATAAAAAGTTATTTTGAAACATTTTATAAATGTTCTTACAGCTATAGGATGACTGATACGCCTAGACCTCTACAGATACAGGTAAACATGTGGTCTAGCTACTCCATGTGTTTCTCTAATGTACACATGTACACTTCCATTGATGTTTATTCCATTTTCCTCTCATTCAGCACTCTGCATGACAAGGAAACACTCTATATTACATTTCATAGAAAGTTTTTTTATTTTCTAGATGTACCAGGAATTGGTAGAATATTGGACTAGTAGCTAATCTTGGAGCAATAGATTATTGATCTCCTTTATGGATTGTACACTTGTATCATTTGCTGCTTCTTAGATGAGATGAATGGGATTTGCAGGGGTTTCTTTCCTGCTGAATTTCATTTTTAATTCAAAGATACATTAAAACATACAATAACATTTTCAACTACCGGTAATTCTAGGGGAAGAAAAAAAAAATTAGCTTTTGAAAAAATCCTACTCTTTGATATGAAATATTTGTGCTACATTATGTCAAAAGGTTATCATAAAAATACTAATGTATGAGACAGTCATATTTCACGCAAAATTGTTTGTGTGATCATTACAATTTTATTTTATGGTAGACTCAATGTACATGTTTATTGTAAATATTTGCTTTCATATGCAACATGCAATTTTGTTTGGTTATTTGATTATATATTATTTGCTCTATCTTATGCACGTTTTCCTTATTCTTTGCTTGCTTTAATATATGTGCATGCCACGATCATCATTACTATTTGCAGCATACGCTCTACAACTACTACATTTGTTCCTGGTGAAGAAGTGAGTGGTTACTTGTAGCTTGTGATTCTAAATTCAGGGTTTGAGACATTACATAGGCATTCTATGACAATATAAAGCGAAGGACCTTTTATGGAGCTGATAAAGATAAATCACATTGACACTAACCTCAAAAAGAATGAGAACAAAATCCAATACTTGATTTAAAATAGCACTACCTAAAAATCTAATATCTACAGTTTCTGGTAAAAGTTGCACATATATCAAAGGCTAGTAAGTTGTGGTCGAAATCAGATATGATGTTGAATGGTGTTTTTCTTTTCTTTTTCTTTTGATAATTTTTAAAGGAAGAATTTATAAGGAATCTGTGTTAAGTACTCGTAATGCATGACCTACATGCATTTCAGTGCCTGTAGGAAGAATATACTATACAACATACTTGAAATGCTATTTGTATATATGAAGAGTGTGATTCCAAAAGGAGCTAAATCCATGTTTGTAACTTCAGAGAAAAAACAAATTTGTTTACCAGATTTTGTACAGGCGTCTATGGAAAAGTGATATTAGAAGGTGCATTTTTTCATAATTGCTCCCAAAATTTAGGTAAATACTTTTGTTGGAAGACGGATACTTAAGTGAACAATGTTCTGATACCAATAACTCAATTTTCATCAAAAGTGGATTTAGCTCCTTTTGGAATTAAACTCTTCATATGTAGCTGTATGTTTCTGCTTGGTTGCATTTCAGTTGATGTGGCTACACTTTGTATTTGTTTATGAGTTGTTTTAATAGCAATGCACCAGCGGTTCACAATTGTCTGGAAAGTAATTTATGGCTTTCATGGGGTCACGATAGTGTCATTATGAAACAAAGACATTTCAAGTTGTTTATGTTTAAATGTGATAAAGCATTGGGAGTTAAAAAATTCCTTTACACCCTTCCCATTGACTGCAGCTTCATTAAATGGACCGGTTGATATTTTTACATTTATTTCTTCCTTCCTTTTCTTCTTCATCTCCTTTTTTTTGGGGTGGTGGTGAGGGGGCTATGGTAGTGAACAAGATCATCTAATAGTGATAGTTGGTATAAACAGGTTTTAAAATCATTGGTCTGCTTGAATGACAAATCTCATCAAAGTACATTTTAAGACTCAATTATGAAATATGTTATGAAAATTCAAGGCTGCAGTTACACTTGAAGTCATAAAATCATTATTGTCAATAATCATACACAAGATATAAGATGAAAGATGTAAGATGAAAGTACATGTAGAACTAGTACTTCAAATGTATCTCATTCTTCTTTATCCTGTTGTATTTTAAGGGCACTGCCAACAAGAACTTTTGGTGCTGCTGCCATAATGAAGCTGATGAAGTTGATGGTAAGTATCAAGGATGATGTATCAGTCATTCTGATTGGCTAAGTGACTAAAAATAGTGTGAGATGATATAACCAACTGTCTGATTGGCTAGGTATGGGCAGTTACCAAAGCACTGTATTACCAGCAGAAAAGGCTTCTCTTTCTCGTTATTTACTCTGGTTTTCTACTTGCAATATTAGTTGTCATCTTTGCTGATTTATTCAGTATACTTTTGGGGTATTTTAGTTTATATCTAAATTGAATATTCTAATTTGCAAGTAATTATTTCTGTTAAACTGTTTTCCATGAAATGACTTTTGAATGAATTGACTTGCCTGCACATGTAAGGCAGTCACAAACCTACATGTATATGGTGGAGCATCTTAGCCAGTGATACAAATCTGTTGTTTGCATGTTCTCTTATTGTAAACTATATAATCCTTGTGCTTGCTTTTCTTCATACCAGTAGTTTAATGTTACCATTAACATTTCTATTTAGAGGGAAGTTGACAAATCTTTCATTAGTACATTAGCTTGTTTGTAAAGAAGATTGAATGTAAGCTTGGTATAAATGGACCATCTTCAGCAAAGGGCATCGTTTAAACACATTTACTAAACACATTTACTATGAGCCGTTTTGCCTCTTTGATATTTTGTTGGAAAATAATGTGCGTAAAGAAATTTTTTGATGATTTTTTTTTATTTCAGGACCACATCGTAGTTGGGGAGCAATTGAAAATGAAGGGGAGAGAACCGTATACAGCTATCCATTCTTTCATTTTACATTCCTCCTAGCGTCACTTTATACTATGATGACCTTCACCAACTGGTACAGGTGAGTTGAGTTACTCCTTTTTAGAAGAAAAAAAATTATTGAAAGAAAGAGAGAAATTGATTTAAAGGGAATGGGTTGTCTGTTTCCATGTGCAGAAGGCCATAACTCGCTGAAACCAGACTTGGTGGAAATACCAATGTGTACAAGTCTGCACACAGCAGACCTGTAGGCCTATCAAGATATACCCTACTCGTCCCTGGGAGAGAGTCTTCGGGTGAGGGAAAGTGATATAACGACTTAACCGCATGGGGGGAATGGATGGGCAATGCAAAGCATTACATATTAAAGCCTGTTGGTCTTAAAATTTAAGTCTAATCCTGGTGATCGAAAACGCCTGCTATCGGAACGATGTCAAATTCCCCATGAGAGCCCACTCCTATGCGTCTTTAATATACAGGGTGTCCCCAAAAGGAAACCCAGATTTATGGATAAATTACTTGATAATCCCAATTTTTCGTGCTGAATGTTCAGAGTTGAGGAGATACATGTACAAATCTTTTGTACATTGTAGCATTTTAAAAAATTCACCTTTAAATTAATTTTCTGATACCCCGGTATTCAATTTTTAATCCATCTTATTTTTTTATAGTAATTTTTATCTTTATTTCCCCCTCTTTATCTTGTGCAATATTCTATGTAAAGAATTTTTAATTATGTACTGGGAGTAGCATGTGTGGGGGTACATGCCTCCGGGCAACAGTGTTGAACTTCACTTTTGTGCACCCTGACCCACTTGCTGCTCCCATATCTTTGCATGTGTTTGTTCATTCTTATTATGTACTCGTCTCTTGCCATGCTGTATTGTATTTGTGCTTTTTTATGAATGGTCAAATAAATAATAATAATAATTACTTTTTGGTCAATGTACACATCATTGGAAAACTCATTTTCTCTTCTTTCATGTGACACCAAAAAGTTTTTCAAAAAAAACCTGTGACTGAGGCAGGCAGTCTTAAGTGGCAGTGTCAAAAACTCAGTTGTCCAAAATAAGGGGATGGATGCTATATTTGGTTCATTATGGTTTGGAAAACATAAGATTTTTGTTCGAATTTTTGATTATTGAAAATACACATCCTTTAAAAGCTCATATTCTCTTCTTTCAAATGTGACCATAATGACGATGGAAGGATAGCGCATGACTGAGCAGGCAGCACAATTTGCAATTAGAGAGGCACAATGACACTTTATTGGAGGAAATGAAAGTATATATGCAGCTGAACATTGTCAATGTGTCTACAAGGAACATTGTCGATGTGTCCATCTTACAAGTTGCGCCAGATCAATCATGCATGCTTCTCCCATTATATTTTTGGCAGCAATCAAAAGATGAGAATGTGTATTTTCAATCATCAACAATTCCTTTGAAAACCATACTGAACCAAACGTAGCAGCCATCCACATACTTGTGACAATTGGGTATCTTAGAATTCAATTCACATTTATTTGGCAAAAGATAAAAATCAAAATGAAATCATTACAAATACAGTGTATTGCATTAAATACCGGGATTGCTAAAATAAGTTAAAAACTTGTAAACAAGCGACCCCAAACATAGAAAGATACAGGTACAATACAATACGATAAAGTACAATACAATACAATACTAATAATGTTACATACTAAAACATATATGAATCAATTATGTATTTCAATAAGTCAATAAGTGGCAAGTATTGTTCTTTTCAGTTTCAGTTTAAGTGCGTTGTGGTTCGTAAATGAGTTGTGGTCCTTACACTGCACTTCAAAATGTCTGAAACCTGTCATGAATGATTTATTAATTGTGTTATGTTACATGAAAGAATAAACAAAGAGCTTTTCAATGATGTATAGAAATATGGAAAAATTAATTTTGAAATGGTGAGTAATTTAACTTTTTTCCACGGACTCCTTCACCTTGTATACTAAAACTGTAGATGACTGTCTGCTTAAGGAATGGAGATGTTCTGAATAGGATATCTATTTACAATCAGTAGCACCTATATGTACCAGGGTTGATTTATATATGATGAGAAAATCAATTCACCCTACAGAGTATATTTTCTACAAGCCGGTGTGTTGGCTCAGTCAGTAGAGTGTCCGCCTCACAACCGGGAGGTCGTGGGTTCGAACCCCGGCCGTGTCATACCAAAAGACGTTAAAAGATGGGAGTCGCTGCTACCTTGTTTGGCGTTCAACAATAAGGGGATAGAGCAATGTCGATCTGGCGCTGCTCAGTGGCTGCCGGGCTCACGATCAATTGGGCACAAAGAATTTCCATTTTTGGTTTAATAAAATTTGGAGTGGACTATAACAGATTATTATTATTATTATTATTATTATATGAAGTAGGGTGTGTATACATCAGGGCCGGTATTCAATTCCATACTTTGTTTATATTAAAGTTAGACTTTTACTTGGTCTTTTGCCAAGCTAAGTAAAACGTCTTAAGTAATATTCAGATCACATCTACGCAATTTACTTTCGCAAGGCGACTTAATGGCAAAGTACTTACTGATACTGACATCACATGGTCAATCAAAAGTAATGCATGATTAATGCGTCGCAATAAATGCACGCTAATATTATTGTGCGCATGTTTTGATACTGCTTTCTAGAAAACCATATGCCTGCTAATCAAGGCCTCCAAATAATTGGTTTAAGTCTGGTAGGGACTCTAGGGAGCTGTCTTAAATTTAGGGTAAAATACTTAGCCAAAAGTTTGAACTGAATACCTACATTGGCTAAGTAATTTATCTAAGCCGAAAACTAAGCAATATACTTATATTTCAGAATTGAATTGAATACCGGCCCTGTGGGGGAAAATGCTGTGGGTGATTCTCCCCTCCCCTTGCACAAGTAAAGTACAAAGATCTGTATATGCATTTTTCCCTTTTAATTGGTTGCCATTCTTTAGATCACTGAACGTTAAAAGTCAAACCAGTTTAGGTTAAGAATAACCCTGAAAATGTTGATTTACTTGTATTTTATTTAAACCTTGGTGTATAATAGTCAAATGTGCATCCTGTTTTATTGGCATATCATTATAATTCATGGATTTTTGTTTTTTTGTAGAACTACAAAATAAAAATAATGTTTTATGATAAAGTTTACTGTGCATTTTACCTATGTTTGATAACATTAGTACTTAAACTATTCAATATAATTAATTTGTTTCTCTTTCTTGGTATGTATTTCCACCCTACCAGCCCTGAGAATGCCACTTTAGAGAACCTTCACCGAACGTGGCCCCCATTCTGGGTACGTCTTGTCTCTGCCTGGGTGTGTGCTCTTATCTATGCTCTCAAGGTGATTGTCATCATGTGTCGCAGTGATCCTGATCCTGATCAACAGCCTAATAGGTAGTAAGACTATAATACATGCTCTACATGTAGTTCACCCATGTGAGTAGATACATTATTAACACATTCACTCTCATGTGATCTTGTAATGTAAGTAATTTTCTAATCTTGTTCTTTAGTCTTTAAAGGTACTATGTCCCATTTGCAGGCCAAAAAAATGAAAAGGTTAAATTCCAACGGCATTTGAAAGACAATACTAATTTAGAACTTCCCTAAAAAAGGGGGCTTAAAAATGTCTTTAAGTGGGAAAATAACGACTATTAGTTGTCGAATCGACTTAGGAGCTATAGAGCCAGTAAGTAATAGTCTGATTTTTCAGACCATTGTACCGAATGGTCGTACGTTTAATGCTGCGCAAAAATTCAATTAGTTTAATTTTGGCCATTACATGAAGTGGGTTATTGATGTAGACAAATGCTCATGTACCCTTTACAGCTCATTTTATGTATGTTATTAACAAAGATGAAAAAAAGCCAGTCAGTCACTCTATAGTGTCTGACAGTGAAGTCTAGCAAGTAAACAGGTTTCCTTGCATAATTTGAATATTAGGACACTGCTAACGTTTAAATTTCACAGATAGGGCATACATTACATATTCATAATTCCTGCAAAGTTCTACAGAATTTGATGTTGGCTGCAAAAGGGACATAGTATCTTTAATAGTATGCTGTTAAAAGTAGACAAATCATGCTTTTTTAATCATAATATCTTAACATTCATTACTACTACAACTAGATATCAGCATCAATTTCTATTATGTATTATCTCTTAAAATCTTGTGTTCATCATTTATTCCAATCATCAAGATAACCAACTATATAATCATAATATATATCTTGCCATCTAGTAACAACTTGTTATGATCCAAATTGATTGTAAGTCCCCTATCAAGAGGCAGTTATTCAGATCAGTCCAGCCTTTTTATAAGATGGAGCCCAGAATTAAAGTGACTCGGTATTAAACATTGTTGAAGGTTGATGAAAAAAATGTGTAATTTTTGTATGAAATGTTACTTATCATATTCCATCTACTGTACTAACCCTCTAACATGCAAAATATCCTGAAAAAATTCTCAAACCACAAAATATTTATGGTTTTCTTAGAAGGCATCACTGTGCAACACCCTCTAACAGTAAATTCTTCCAACAATTTTTAAATTTTCCTAACCATTTTTCCATGAAAATAAGACATTAGACGGGCTTTAAAAAGCTTTCAACATTTTAATCTCTGGAATGGTATATAGAGCCAATTCATAGCTTTGTTACGATTTACATTCACCTAAAATGTAATTAAATTGTAATAATATAGTTGGGAGAATTAAGGAATCGATCAGATCAGTTTTTCCCAATTTGTATCATTAATAATGGTCTGTTTTCACTCAAACTTTCAGATTATCTTTAATTTTACATCTAACATTGAAGTCACTACCTTTAGCACCATTTTCTCTCTTATGAACAATGTTACCAAGTCCCTTTAAAAGGGGAAATTTCATTCTTCTTGGTATTGAGATGGGGGTTTTTCTTTGTTAATGATGTAGAACAGATTAATGTTCAATTCAATCATGAAAGAGGACTGTAACACATTTGTAATATACTTATTATCTTGTATGTTTTTTTGTTGCTTTAACCTTCTTCCAGGAGATCAAGAAGAAGAAGAGCTCGTCACAGGAGTACGCCTTTGTGATTGCCATTTCTTCATATCCTGGTACTTTGTCAAGTTTACTCTTCATGCCAGCATACAACTAGAGCGCCTCATCATTTTCAGGAATACTTTTATTATGACGAAACATTTTTGTACTTAAAAATATATTGCAATGCAGAGTATGTACTAAAATGGGATCGGAGAGTGTAAGAGTGCAAAAAGCATGTAGTGAGAGAAATAGAAGAAAGAGGAAGTCAGAGGGGAGGGGAGACAGACAGACAGATGTAGTCAGAGAAAGACAGAGAGAGAGAGAGAGAGAGGGAGGGAGGGGGAGGGAGGGGGAGGGAGGGAGGGAGGAGGGAGGAGGGAGACAAACCATAAACAGATGGAGAGAAAACAGAATGAAAATGGGGACATTTAGAATATATCTAATTCCAATCGGGTGTTTCACCCACTAGTGAACAGAAAAATGAAGGAAATAAGAAAAACCTAGATGTAGTTGGAGGATAGAACTATATTTATCTTATCAATGATCAGTTCTTTCAAATTGTGTGGGTGCTAATTGAAATATGTTACTACACGTACATCGATAACGAGATATTGATGAGTACTTTTATCTAATCATATATTTATGTATTTAAGTCTTACATTTGTGAACAAATGCTGCCCTAATTTGACTTTTCTGACAATTTTTTAATTGAATCGAAGGTACTTACTCTTTTTTTTTTTTTTATTGAAGTGAAGTTAATTGCTGATTTTTTTGTCATTGAAATTTAAGGTACTGGTACATGATCATTGTTATTGAAGTAAGTGAAAATATGTCATATTTTATTAAATCATGCTGTTGATTGATCATAGAATATTTTGAAGTTAGATTTTGAACTTGAATGAACAAATGTGTGTGAATTATATCAAACAAATCCTATGTACGTACCAGAATTCTGAATTTAGTTCAGGATAATCCTGATTATACAGAAATAATGATCAACAATTGAACTTATTCAACACGATTGTAAATAATAGAAGTAATCAGACATTTGTTGATCTATTACTTTATTTGTCAATCACTTTGTTGATGGTGAAGACCAAATGCCATGGTCCACATATATTTTGATACTTGAAATGTTTTTTTATCTCACTTTTACTTTAACACTGTTTTGTATGTAGTACGGAACTCAGTTATGATAAATAACTTTCTTTGATTCTCTGGTATATTTTTATATTGTCTTCTATTTTGGTATCATTGTGTCTCAAGGATAGAATCATACCTCTGATAAATCAACAGTCTTTCATTCTAATCAGTGTCTCAATAGATTTAAACGATATGTTCTGACAAAGTATAGGTACGCGTAAAGAAAGTACTCAAATTGTTTGCTTGGTATAAATACTTTTCCATTATGCCTTGATTGCGTCTCACTCGTTCTTAAGGTAAATGTGGAAGGCTTTTATAATTTAAAAATGATATTGTATGCAGTGTGCACAAAGTGAAATGGGGAAAATGCTTGGCTGAATGATATATTTGCTTTTTCGTGCTGTGCAGTGGGTAGATATCAAAGCCATCGACTATTTGATGTGATGAGAAAAAAAATGAAGTGATGTAGCTTGATATTGGGGCGATGTTAATTTGTTTTTGTATTTCATGTTTTATTGATCCTTTTCATTTCAAATTAAACATCACATAGTATCAACAGGAATTATGATGGATCATATAATAAGATATAAATGACGTGAAATGTACACATGTTGATATTAAATGATATTATCATACATGTAATATCCAGAGTGCAACGTTGATGATAAAATAGTTATGGTATTAAAACTCTGAATGAACATGATTATATGTTTATCATAGACTGCCCCTTGATATAGAAACATACATGTACTTCATCTTCTTCCTTTTTGTTTTCCTTTTTATTCTTTTGCTTACTTTTACCTGAGCTTCTTTGTCTTGTATACGTGGATATATCCTATTACTTATTATGGCAACTTTATTATTAACCTTGTATTCACATATAATGGAATGTAATTACCTATGTAAAGTAAATGGTACATCATTGTCGTATACCAATTAGAAATGCGTTTGATGCCTCATAGAGCTGTTGTATTCTTATTTATCGCTAAAGGTGTATACTAATTTGTGTAAATACAGTACATGCATTGAGAATTGTACTCTATTGTTGTGGTACTTATGTGATATATGAAATGTATAAGTTGTGTAATATGTTTTGTGAGCTGTAATGTTATGCCAATTAAGTCAAACAAAATAGTACTTGCATAACACCTCCAGTGATTGGTTGCAGTAAGAATCATAAGTTTTGTAGTAATGATATATTTGGAGAATGAAGCTGATTTTAATATAAAGTATATCTCTCAAATCTAATTCAAGTTATTAATTTCCATGATAGAATTGTAATCTAATCTTAAAAGCATTCCTCAATGATTTTGAAAACAAAAGGGCATTGAGGTAACTCTAAAATATATAGATATATATATATAATATTACCCTATATAGTTAGCCAACTGTATACTGAAATAAGTTTCAAGGAAGTGTATGTCTTGTTGGATGTACTGCAATTACATAATTTAAATGTAGAAGGCATTCTTTCAAGCACACATAACAGGGTCTTTTCAAGTCTTGTGAGGGTAAATGCTAAGTGCTCTCTCAGTCGATATCAGTTTCCTTCTACCTTGCTTTCTCTTTTTTTATTCTGCCTGTCTCTCTGTCTGTCTCTCTTTCTTTCTCTCTCTCTCTCTCTCTCTCTCTCTCATAATCTCTCCTATTCACTCAGTCACTTTGTCTCTCTTTCTCCCTCTCTCTCTCTCACTCAATCTCTCCCTTTCACTCTCACTCTCTCAATCTTACTCGCTCTGTCTGGCTCATCTCTCGTTCCCTCTCTATCTGCGTATCCCTTTTTCTCATGCCTTCTGTATTTTAGATTCCATATAACAAACTACATTGTGCTAAGTGTGCATGAATATATATATATATATATATATTCATGCTACGATTAGTAAAATATGTGTTCATGGCATTCAACTTTCTAAATACCAGTAGTTATATTTTTGAAAAAAAAAAGATCTTTGTGCAATTTTCCATCATCACTACTCGATATGTGTTAAAATATGCTGAATTTTTTATATTGTATATTCATGTAATATTCCACATGATGAACTTCATATCAAATATGCTTAACATTTGAGTTAGATACGATTATTCTTTTGGTAAGAGGGTCAATCCAACCGTTTTAATAAATTTAACATATTTTTGCCAAGTAGCTTTACTGAAATGTCAAATAGGCTGAATAATTTTCTGTAAGAATAGAATGGGGCAGACATATGTATAAGTTTAATACTAGTTTGTGTACATGCCACTCCAAATTTGTCATCTGTTCACAGTACTTGGAAATTAATAAGCATTTCATGTGCCATTTGGTCATGTTTAAAAGTTTACACCATGATATAGGAAGAGGTGTGAAGCTTTTGGCTCCTTCCAGGTGGATAAGTTTTCCGCTCTAGATGATACGTAGTTGTTCAGAGCATGGAGCAGGTACAAGCTTTTTATTTAAAAAAAATAGTTTAACTAAGCCTTCTTTAGACTCAATTTCATTAATAACACTGAAAACCTCTTCCTCATAGGAGACAGGCTCAAACGTTGGAACCCATGATATGTGAAACCTAGCTGCGTTAGCGACCACCTGTATAGAAAGACAACCTTTCTATAAAGACCACATTTTCTGTTTTCCTTGAAAAGTGTTCCTTATTAAAATGTATACTAAAAAAGAACCTGCCTATAAAGACCACTTTTCTTGTCTCCCTTGAGCAGTCTTTATGGACAGGTGTGACCGCACAGTGTAACATTGTAGAATTGGAAGTACATGTAGCATTAGATTTCAAATTACCAATTGTAAATCAAAGATTATTTTACTCGGTTGTCTATATTCAGTGAATCCATTCTCTGTTATTTTATTGAAAACATATATGTACACTTCACAAAAGAATGTCATACAAAATAACAAGTATAGAAATCTGTACAACTCTTATATACAAATCAAATTTGATGCAGGCAGTAGGCACTTATACCACAACTCTGCCTTACAGCTCGTGTAATTGTGCTAATGTGGAAAATAGAATGCTGTCATGGGCAGCTACATGCATGTATGTGTTTTTCCTGTTAGTATCAGCATGAGTCACTGTAATGTATTGTACTAGTTATGCAGATATCTTGTTCATATTCGTCTTCTTGTCGGTTTTGGATGAATTTATGTATCAAAAAAGGAAATACAAATCTATTATTTGACATGATTTTGAATGCTTTTGAAAATGAATTGTATTACAGGTACTCTGTTATAACCACAGATTTGAGTTGGGAAACAATAAATTGCTAGATCATTGTGGGAGAATTTTAGTACTTCACAACAACAGAGATTATAATGATCAGTTGCACGAGTCTGTGTTGAGGGAAATTTTCTATTGAATCATACTTTATTTATCTACAAAATATGATGATTACTATACAAACAATTGATTGATATTAAATTTGGAAAAAAATCAAACTTAGATTATTGCTTTCCGAGCCTTTATTTGTGGTTTTGTAATGAACGTCATATAAACAATTTGATTATTTCAGAAATGTGATTCTGGGCAATTCCCTGCATTATGTCCCATACATGTTTGTTTTTTCATTTATTTCATCCCCAAATGAAAATCTCTTGACATCACAATTGACTCGTACTTCTCTCGGGTATCGATACTGTTAATTGTGTTTTTTTATGGAAACGGCAATCTTAGCTTGGAAAAAAAGGAACATTCGTAGAAAAATGGGAGGAACTACTATCTTCAGTGAATAAAACCATTTTCCATTTGTATAGGTAAAATTAATTGAAAATCAGTGATTTCTTTTCAGAATAAGAATTTTAAATGATCCTACTTTGATTTCTGCATTAACTTCCATAGCAGAAAATCTTTGAAATTATGTAACCTTGCCTTTTAATAGAAGTTTGTTATAATTAATTACATTGCAGTAATTACTCTCGACATATTTAACATATGTTTACTTATTGTTCTGAACAATGTATTGATCAATGAATAATAAAAAGTAATTCTAGAAATACAGATCGAACCCAAAATGTCAAAGAAAATATCCATTTTCACCTTGGAAGAGACACACCGAATCGGGGCAGTTTCTCAAATTATATGATGATATTAAGCACATCAACAAGAACTACACAAAACAATTGCATAATATCCTAGCAGCATGTTACAGTTTCTTTCCATTTTTCAGAGGAATTTAGAACAAATGGACTCTTCTTTCCTCTGCAGACGATTCCACGATTCTCTCAATCCTGGTTTGTACTTCACGACCAAGTTTTCCCGCTCTAAAGTAAGTCTACTCTCGCCTGACTCAAGGTTTGTGACTCGATCACCTGTTGCGATGTATCGACTGCCTGTTCGTAGCTTAGGGCAGGGACATGAATTGGTGACCCACAGATACTCGCGACGGTTCAGTTGCATGTTGTTCTTGAAGCTCTCCTCGATGTCGACGTCGTATCTTGTTTCGCCATTGATCGTTATCTGGCCGACGACCTCGAATAGGATTGCTGGAAATAAGATAGGAAATAATATGTGTTTTAATGGTTTATGATGATGATGACAAATATTAGCTGATAAACAGGAATAACGTGTCAAAAGGATTTATTAATCACGACTGTTTATGTAACCAACTTCTTTTTTAATGCTAAATAATTTATTAAGTAAAATGTAGAACAAAAACCTAAACAGATACTCACCATATGACCCTCCGCAATAGTGCTCTGCGCGGCCTTTCACCCGTTTGCATTTGCCGCATTTCTCTGAATGTTTAAATGACATTGAGAAGAAAGGAAAACATCATGTAGGAGAAGAACAATACATAAAAAGAGAAAGAAATAACATTACAAATTAACACATTATCAACAAATTGTGTTTATGATAATTTTTTCGACAGTGTTCATTCATAAACATCTTGTATGCCTGCAAAAAATAATAGTAGATTTTTTGGTGGATGTTTGTTCCTCATAATTTTGGTGACAGCATCGTCAAAACTTAATGACCAGGAAAGTTTCTAACAAAAGATATTAAAAGGATCGTTTTCCTTTTTATTTTGTTATGATACACGTATTTGTATTGGTGCAAGTATCTACTAATATTCCCGAAATATTCATTACACATGTATATCCTATTTTTATACATGCCTTTAAAAATAAAAGTACATGTTTCATTCTATGCCGATGTTAGTTCTCACCTTTTCTTGGTTTGTTGTTCTTGTTCTTTCTTTTAGTCTGTTTATCGGAACTCTTTAATGCTGGTCTTTTCTCATCGTGTGCCGGTGAAGATGGTAGAGTTTCTTCTTGTTGAGGCACTTGCTTTTTATTCGTCGATTCTGTTTATATTTCATAAACAATCATAATATCATGAGAAAGATGGGTCTGTTATAATTATGATTATAGGAGGCCTGATATTTCTATTTCTTGTATCCGATTCCGTGCATAATTGGAAAGGATTACCCTCATAATAAATACCCTATATATAGACGATTATCCTCGGACTAATATTTAAAGCGATTACTCCCTTTTTAATATAATTAATCATTTGCTACCCTCTTTACGAAGGAACAGTGTGTCTATGGTGCATGTACATGGGTTCGTTGTTCTACAATCGTTACATATTGTTAGAGCTTCTTGCTAGGCCTAACAACCTTTCTCATTTAGCCACATGGACATTCCGTTTTTTTATTCATTCGGTGCGTTCTCTCAATACACGAAACATCTTTAGATTGCCAAAAATAAGAAATATCCTCTAGCCTACGATCACAACAAAATATGATAAATAAGCTATTAATCAGATGCGAATTTAAAAGAAAAAGTTTGGGCAGGGGCTTAGGGTAATTGTATTAATTTTTATACTAGGGCCTCACTTAAATTCAGTTATGATGGGAAAAATAGATTATTGTGAGTGGCATGAGCCCCCAAAAAAAAAAAAAAATAAATAAAAAAAAAAAAAATAAATAAATAAATAAATAAATAAATAAATAAATAAATAAAAATAAAAATAAATAAATAAATAAAATAAAATAATAATAATAGTAATGATAAAAAAATAAAAAACTGTATTTCATCTCAAAGATCATTAAAGGTGGACATACCCATTGTTCCAAATTTCTTCTTTTCTGGTGTTCCAGATAGCTCTGGTATAAATGGAAGCATCTGTATCTCATTGTTATAGTTGATGCTGTGTATTTCATTATCATTAGTCTTGGGCGGAAGCCAATATTCATACTCCACGCCTGGGTTACGCTCTCGAAATATGATCTGTAAAGGGTGAACCAAAATGAAGCATTCAAAGAAAATAACAGGTGATCTAACTATCATAATGAAATACAAGTAGCTTTTAAATGATGTGTGCCATTGATTGTAAGGAATTTATTTTACTTTGATATCATAGGAAAATGCATAAAACTAATATTTATTTATACGTCAAGAATTGTAGTAGAAATAGATAATGTAAAACATATTGTACATAAACAAAACAGCAGATTTAGCAATTGGTATACATTTAGCAACATAACTTTGATATTTTCCCTTTGTATTGCTAAAATATCCAACAAATACATACTGTAGAAAATATAAAAATAAAATACTAACATGATTTGTAAAGTATCAAATTGTGTATGGTGTTAAAACTTAAAATACATGTAAATAATCCTAATTTAATGCATGGTGACCTAATCCTTCCAAACAAAAGATGAGACGTCAAATTTCGGACCGAAATTGAGAGAAAAAATGAATTGCTAGTGTAATTTATCATTTTAAAAAGGCAAGGGCACAGATAATGATAATGTTGAATATGTTATAATGATGTTTGGTGAACAATGGTTAAAAGTGGTACGTACCATGAGGTTTAGTGAACTGTTTAGAGGACCATCGGCAATCACATTTTCCAATCCATCATTCTTTCTATCATAGAATATAGATGTACCAGCTGCTTCGTAGCTTCCAGGCCAGCTAATAGTCCAATCTCCATTTAATATGAAATTATTCGACTCGTCCTTCAACGCTGTGAAAAAAGTGTGTTTTTGATTATTAGCTTTATATCAGAATGAGAAGTAACGAGGAATTTTTCGTATATTTCTTTTTGTAGGAATGCATGGCATTCACAATCGAGTATTAAGTTTTCCAAATGGTATGCAATCTATCTTAAATTTTGTCATTTTATATGCAAAACACTATATATTCTCTGCGAAATGCAAAAGGGAACGGCTATCTTTGAATTCTTTTAAGAAGATGTTTAAACGTTTTTATGAAGTTGACCGGGTTCTTTCTATCAAACGCAATAAATTTGTTGATTTACTAGATAAATGGAGACATGTGCAAATGATGTAACAATGTTTATTTTACCGATATGTCACAACATGTACTTTGTTCAAATCTATTGTTTTGTTCTTGCTCAAGAATGATTGAATAAAAACATTCTTTGAAAAAAAAGAAGTTTACTTTCATCAAATCTGAAAGCGTTGTGTCGAACGAAAGTTTTATATCTCTCTTTTCAGGGGTGTTTGTTTTTGTGATTTTTGTTTTAGTTTGTTTGCCTGTTTGTATGTGTTGATTTTTATGCATTGCCAGATACCATATTATATTTTGGAACACAGTTTATAGCCATGTTGATGTATCATCATGGAGTAAGGCGTATCATTATCTCTCCTTATCCAATTCTATCCAATTTATTATTTATCCAAATGAATTGTGTCACGGGAAAATCCAAGTAATTTTGTCACATACGCTATACCGATCACATCGAATATTTTTAGCATCCATGATCATTGAAATAAGTGACAGATCAGATGACAGACCAGAAGTGAAATTACATGATTGGCGTCACTTTATTCCCTAACTACATTACACATTTCGTTTAAATTCTTTTATCCTGATTGTATGATCGCTCTCTATATATGTATATTACTTTTGTTAAGTGATTTGAGAACTCACTCTGAGTTGCATAGCTTCACATATACTTGGTAAACATGTGAGACACCAAATGACCAAATATTTTAGACCTACCCTCGAAGATTTGAGTCGCCATATTCATTAAGGTGTAAATTGTGAGCATTCATCACGGGTACGGGGAGGGGATAAGAGTAATTATTGCGACCGTGCTCATTATCATATACTAACCTATGTAATTGAGTCCACTTTTATCATTGATCCTGATATTAGTAGCTCCAGCTGGTATAGAACCAATCTTGCTATACCTGTAGTAGCCTAGGTGAATAAATTAAATGAAAATATGGCTCATCATTTTATACTGCTGTTATCATAATTTCGTGAAGCGCCACATAGTTTAACACAAACATAAGAGACAATACACAAAATGTCCTACTAATACTGGCAATTTATAGCGTTAGCATTACTTTAACAGTAAGATTATTTCTTTTGAAGAACGAAATAATTGAGCATGAACAAAAGTACTTTATGAATGATGAATGTTTGCCCCCACAATAGGCAAGTAAATTTCATAGATTTAAAGTAAATTATGATAATGCAGTCCACCTTTATGAAGATCCATTTTCTTTCAGTACACAGAACACAATTTATGCTCTTGTTCTTCTATTAATTTTACTGTGAGAGCATTAAGGTCTCATGTAACCTACCTTTGACTGGATATTCATCAGTGTATACATTTCTCACGTATCCACACGTATCGTTGAGCCCTCCACATACACCACATGAATCCTTGGTCAGATTGGAGTATAGCACACCGCCACATCCAACTTTCTACATTTCAAATACAGGAAGATAAAATTCAGAAGAGACATATCCAAACGTGTTATGCCTAAATCGCAAAGGCTTAAATAGCTACATAAAAAACATCATATTTACTCCTACCACTTATCCTCTCCAACCGGCGCTAGAACTATAAGCTATTAAAGCTAAGAAAGATAACCAACAGTCCTTTTCAGGACTACACACACTCAAGAAAGAAAGATTACCGAGAGTCCTTTTCAGACTCCCCAATCCTCCCCCTCTCTCCCATGGTGCAACCGCAAGCCTACTGTGTATCATATTTATTATGGACAATTTCCATTTTCTTCTTGAATAGCCTCCAAACTTTCAAATATTGTCATCTGAAAATTGGAAATTTCACTTTAGAGATTGAAAGTGTACAGGAAAGTAAAAACGTTTGATCGAGAAATGAAAAAGTTCTCCATGTTAAGACAGCGAATACTATTTCAGCAAATGCCTTTCAGTGGCGTTCTTACATCTTTAACATTTGTTGACAAACGCATTAATCAGGGGTATTTCGCTCGAACTGTTGATTAAAAATATGGTGTCATTTGTCATTTATGCCCATTCCTAATATAATTAGTTTGTGTTTTGTAACGCAGACAAACCAGTGCAGATAATATTTATGAACAATATCAGAAAACCGAACAGATATCTTCTCCCTAAACTAGCTGTCACGTTCAATATTTGGGAACATATTGAACTTTTCTATCGATATTCGGTTTGCTTGTTTGTTATAACTCTGTGTTATCCTAAACTTACAACACATTTTCCACTGATACACATGTCCCGATCCTCAAATCGGCAACGCGTTCCATCCAGTACTCTGCCGAAAGTATACATGTAAGCTCCATCAGATGTATGGCATACTAACTCGCATTCCTCTTGGGCTGTAAAAGAATTAAGAAAAACAATATTTATAGGATCATTACTAAGACCATTTTTGACACAGTTTAACTTCATAATGTAGAAATTAAACCTGTAAGCCGTAAGTAAGACATAGACTGAGATTTCTTTGTGTGCCCATGAGAACTAAAGAATGGTAAGCAAACGGGGTTAGCTATATTTCGAAACGCAAGTAACGCCTCTCCCTGTTAAAAGGGGCACCCCACCCACCCCCTTCAAAACTCAAACGTCTAAATCCCACCGCGCGCTATACGGTCCTCCTGCGATCCGATTTTCGAAGAAAAAATGAAAATTAGATCTGAAAATCTATTATTTAGGTTCTAAATACTGATAAGAATACTACAACCGAAATTTCAGGTGCATTCAAGCCTCCTAGTCAGAATAGAAGCCGAATCGGCTTCAAACCGTAGACAGTCGCACTACTAATCTGACGTCACTACTTTTATGAGCTGCTTTAGTGTGTACTCCTCCGAGGAAGCTTGAAATTCACTGAAATTTAGATTTTATTGATCATATGACTATCCAGATCCTCAGAAGTTTGAATGTTTACATCAATGCTATTGCAAATTCTTCCAAAATCGGATCGTAGTCAGATCGTATAGTGTGCGGGGGGCTTTAAGTCTATTGAGAGAAAAGAGAACTGGGTTGACTTATTTATACATTGTTGAGTTTGGCTTATTCAAAGTGCTCTAGCATGCAAAGTTCTAATCTACAAAACGCAAAATTTACTCGCTCGATCACCGTGCTCCCTCGCATGACGGTAATTCGCAAGGGACGTTTCTTGAATGTCAACATTTCATATTGCAGAATGCAAAATAGTCCTAGCCCAGAGGACGCCCGCAAACCTTTCTCTGCTCGACCACTACGTCTCCCACCTCCTGAAAATTACCCCCGGAAAACTACCCCCCCCCCAGATCAATAACCCCCCTGAAAATTACCCCTAATGACAACCACCCCCCCACCCCGAGGACATTAACACCACCGGAAAAGTACACCTCAAGATAGAAGCACCCCTCCGAGGACAATTACCCCGGAAAATTACCTCCCGTGGAAAATTACCCCACCCTGACCTCCTACGACAATTACCCCCAAGAACAACCAAGGACAACCAACCTCGAGGACAATAACCCCACCCCTGATAATTACCCCTAGGACAATTAACCCCCGACAACCAAGAACAATTACCCCTCTCCCCCTCTACCCTGATAATAAGTTAGTTTTAATAAAAGCAATAACAAAAATCCGGGGGGGGTAAATGTCCTCGGGGGTGGTTGTCCTCGGGGGATAATTGTCCTAGTGGGATAATTGTCCGAGGAGGTTTTTTCCAGGGGGTAATTGTCCTCGGGGGTGGTTGTCCTCGGGAGGTAATTTTCCGGGGGTAATTTCCGGGGGGTATTGTCCCGCTAGTAATTGGAGTAATTGGCCGGAGGTGATTGTGCAGGGGGGTAATTGTCCTAGAACCAATACCTTCCTACCGGTATTCATTTATTGTTTTTGCCAAAGGACATTAGTGCCGAGCCGGGCCTTGAACCCACGGCCTTCGCAACCCTAATCAAGTGTTTAATCCACTCAACTTCGACATCACTACAATTCTGGCTATCATTGATATACTTCAGGTGATAATGTGAAAGCTCTTTAAGTAGGTCCTTTATAAATGAAATATAATTAGTATTGAATGGGTTTTCCTGCAAAGCAAATCGGAACACGTAGGCGATTGTCGAGAAGTCCATGGAGAACTCGGTTTGCGTCATCAAGCCAACCTTATCTTTAATAATCATGGTACAGATCCCGAAATCTTGCCTGTACTCGGTATAGTCTCTAGTTGCCATAAAAGGAATTGTTTCTTACCTTCTCACAATCATGGCCCAGGACTCAGGAAAACCACAATAACTAAGAACGTCAAAATCTTACTTCCCACAATAAAGGTATACAAAGACGTGCTACATAGTTTTCAAAGAGGGGCTGCGGAGCGTTATTCAAAGTGGGGTAGTTTTGTTTTGTTTTGTTTGTTTGTTTGTTTTTTTTTAATGTTTTTGTTGGGAGGAACATTCAGGAGTATAAATTGAATATTTCAGGGTTTATCAATAAGGTCTTATTGGTTGCTGAACGTCACTACGAAACGGTATGGGAACCGAAAACAAATATACAGGCCTATCAAAGAAAGGGCATCTGTTTTGTGACGAAGAGGAATACACCTTGTACTCCAAAATGAAGGATGGGAAATCTTATCTCACCTCCGCGGATTGAGTACTTTCTTATTGTTGTACTTTTCTTGCAAAAGGGGCATTTTTTACGTTAACCCGGATAAGACGCGTGACCCCCCGTCCCTGTAAAACCTATTTAGCCTCCTCCAAAAGTAGGTGCAACTATTTTTGAAAGATTGCGTACACGTTTGCTTTCATATGACTGGTTTCATTTTTGATGGATTGCTATGGTACACACCTCCAGAACGAAATTTAATGCACATGAGAATTAAACACAAAATGGATTAACCTACTTACAAACACGAAAAATTCCTTTCCTTTTTCAATTTGGCGCATGTTACTGTGATTTAATTTTCTTCAGGCACAGTAACATGAAATCAAGGCCATTAGCTTTTTAGCATAAGTGACACTTTGAATTTGATCACTGATTGCATGGAAAACGAAATATCACAGCATCAAAATAGAAAGGGTAGAACATAATATTTTTGCTCTGTCAATGTCAATTCTTAAAATGGAGGTCAGCCTTTGGAGGCAGTTTGCATGCACCTGGGGAGGCAAAAAAACATACATTCTGCACTATGTGTTTGACTGCTGCAACTCTATATTTTTATTCCAAGCGGTATTTTACACAATGATCATTTCAAAAATTGAAATTGAATGTTCCTTTGAAATCCGATAACACTTGGAAATAGTAATACAAATTAAATTTATTCTGGATAAATGTTCGTGCCTTTTGACTTACTTCAAGAGAGAGATTGGGGAACTGAAATGTTTCAAAACGGGAAATTTCGAAATGAAAAAGGGGGGACTTTTACATAATTCAGAACTTCACTTTTAAACGTTCTGCTCCACCCTTCGTATTCATTACAATACCACACCATGTATTAATAAAACCAAGAGTTGCTCTACACAATGCTATAAACCTGGATTGTGAAAACAGTCACGTCGTTATACCAGTTATACGCATATAAACAATCATACAAGGCAGGGAGGCTGCAGAATTTTGAAATAACCAATATTCGGGAATCCATCGCCTTCTTTGAGTTTTATATCTTACATAGTTTACTTTGGATGAAAAATGTCAATATTAAATATAACAGGAAGTCATAGTTTTAGCATTCTCAATTCGCTCGCTCGCAAAAATTTAGAACACTGGGAATTTGATATTCAGGCAAGTGACGAAAGCCCTCCTGGCAAAATGTTGCCCACATACGTGGCTTTGGGTATACCAACTATATTTCAAACTGAATTTGAATACTTACAGTTGTATACTGGTAGCCATTCTCTGATTATATTCCCTTGAATATCACGCTGGTTAAAGACAGCACATTGAGCAGATCGGTAATCCAGATGATGATCGGGACATTCCTATGGACAAGAGATACAATGGATGGAGAATATCATTTATCACTTGTTAAAATATCATATTACTTATTATTTGTATATTGATATTTTCTAGTATTTCATGTTAAACGTTTTGTTTTTTTTTGTTGTTTTTTTGGTTCATGAATTTTGTATGTTGCAGCAGGGCGTCATTGTAAAGCAGTTTTCTAACTGAATGACCTATACCCTGCTTTTTAAAATGACATGAATACATAAATAATTAATTAATTAATTAACATCTTTCAGTAGTGAATGGGTTGACAGTGTATCATGAGCAAAGGATCTAATCCTCTTCCCGCAAGAAGGTCGTAAGAGCTAGGTATTGTCAATGGCAGTAACGACCTTCTTCGGGCACCTGATGAGACCATGAGTTCTGATTGCACATTTAACCTGAATTAAGGAATCTTGTTTTCTGATTCACTTCATATGTATTTTTCTAAAAATACCTTTTTATAATCAGTTGAACAAATATCGCACCAGAGAAACACATGCGATTGAATAAAATCTGACCATAACTTGATATCAGTCACAACCCTGAACTAAAGAGATAGGAGTTTGCAAGTATATGCGATTAACTGAAGGACCTACGATAAATTCGGATCAATCACAACTTTTTATAAGACGGGCCCAGGTTTACATCGTTACTTTTGTTACATAGATTATTATATTTGAGTTTAACATTACATTCAATTAGCCTAGCAGACATATAGGCTACAAATAACGAATGAAGTAAGAGATAGTTAGGTAGTTTAGTATACCTTCGTGTTACATGTTTGATATTGTCTTCTATCTCCTGGGCAGGTTATGGCTCTTGTCATATACCTCATCGGAATCCTGATCAAGGAACAAATAAACAAACATAAAGCAATACATTTTAAAAACATCAGAAATATAATCTGATATTCTAACTACAGCATTAAACGTGTATGGATAGACAGCGTTGCTTTAAGTGGTTATCGTGGCTGAAAATTGTATGCAAGTGAATATTTGTTCCAGTCATGCAAAGAAATAAAGTATTTTGTATGACATTATTAAAGTTATAATCATGATGATTAGGTATAACTGTGACATTCCTTTAATAAACCTAACTTTTTCTGTTTGTATGTTTGTCAGTGTATGTTTGGATCTTTTTGTTTCGCTTTGTTGTTTTATTTTTGTTTGTTTTTGTTGTTGGTTGTTTTCGTTTGTTTGTTTATTTGTTTCTTTTTGTGTGTGTGTGTGTTTGTTTTTTTTAAATATATATTCATAGATTATTATTATTCTTTTGGGGGGGTTGATTTGCATCATTTGTCGGGGCAAGTTGCTGCAAAAAAGTATCAATGTAGCAGTTGACTCATTCTTTAAGGACAGCTTGGCGATGAAAATGATTCAGATTATTTTGGTGTAGAATTTCATCGATCACAGCTTTCGCTATGATTGATAGCACATAATAATTGTAGATGCATTACGAAGTTCTCCATTCGAGCGATCACCATGCATGGTATATGTCAGTGGCGGATACAGGGGGAAGCCCGGGGGGCCCGGGCCCCCTCCCCTAGAAAAAAAACAGGTAAAAACATCCTTTTTTGAAGAAAAAGTTGGGCCCTCCTGGCGCCCAAGGGGGTGGCGGTGGAAAAGAAATGAACCCTTCCCGTAGGGAATTTTTTTTTGCTCAATTCCCCCACTGAGCGAAAAATCGACTGGCACGATTTTCAAGTTTTCGCACGAAGTGGGCCCCTTTTTAGGCCCCCTCCCTTGCCGCCGGTTGGATCCGCCCCTGGTATATGTTTCAATGGGAATTTAATGTGCTCCCCTCCCCAGACAAAATAATTTCACTTTCTATACGCGGATACGTACTTACCGTCGATCTATTTCACGTCAGGAATTGAGGCAATGGAATGAATGCATTGAATTATAACAATCGAAAGCGGTAACAAAAAATTGTCCGAATGCCTGAAATGTTGTAGTCAGTTTGCGACAGAGAGAGCGTAAGGTGGAGAGGCATGATCACAAATAATATGGAATACAATGTATGATAAAATAAAGCATGAACATGAAAATGACAGTCGGGAGGCAACTTAAAAAGGAAACAATATGCTGCTGCTGATGATTATGATAATGATGATGATGATGATGATAATGATGATGATGATGATGATCATCATCATCATGATGATGATGATGATGGTGGTGGTTTTGATGGTGGTGTTGATGGAGGTGGCTTCTTGTATATCGCCGGTATCCGCCTCTGCTTGGCGCTCAAGGCGCTTGCTCTAGAATATCTCACAAAATCAGCGTTCTTAGCCAGTGTGTCAAATTTATAATTCATTTTCCATTAGCCAAAATGCATGTATAGAATAGATGTTAGCCGATACGGATGGAAAACGAAGATTTTTTTTTGTAAACGAAGAGAGGAGAGATATAGGAGAAAGAACAAAAATAAACAAATAAGCATAGGTAATCTGCATGTACATTAATATTAAAATGTTACCCAATATCAAATTGTTCCAGTGGAAAATATTTCAGGTCATAAATTACTCTTTAATTGATTTGTAGTATATATTCCACACATAATGCATTCATTGTAGTTTGATTTTCTGGTATTATGAAGGTTATAGTATTGTTTTCATATAACGTATTCACCTTGTTAGGCGCCCATCGGGATGGATATGAGAACACTGATGTTGTAATTGTTATTTTATTGTCATTTTATTAACATTGGCTGTTGTTTTGTTTAATTAATTATACTTATTACTAACACTTGACCTCCAAAGCGTTAGAGCGTTCGAGTTCGAGTGGCTACCTACCTACTCATACAATGTCTAGTCCGAAACTGCGCACCTCCCCCACACGTCCTCGAACACGCTGACCAGCCACTCCATGATGACCAGACACTGGTCAACGATGCCCGTCGTACTCGATGTCGCCAGTTAATCAACGATCTCGATGCACTTCTCACGTCGACCTTCTCTTCGCTTGATACCTAGATGAGTGATATGTTTAACATTCATTCAGTTTATATAATTTTTATATTCATTAATTCATTTGATAGAATAGTCTAGGACTACGGGTAGATGGAGATATGAAACCCTTGCTATATAAAAGTAGTACTATATAAGTAGTAGTAGTAGTAGTAGTAGTAGTAGTAGTAGTAGTAGTAGTAGTAGTAGTAGTAATGCATGTAGTAGTAGTAGTAGTAGTAGTAGTAGTAGTAGTAGTAGTAGTAGTAGTAGTAGTAGTAGTAGTAGTATTGGTAGATGTAGTAGTAGTAGTAGTAGTAGTAGTAGTAGTAGTAGTAGTAGTAGTAGTAGTAGTAGTAGTAGTAGTAGTAGTAGTAGTAGTAGTAGTAGTAGTAGTAGTAGTAGTAGTAGTAGTAGTAGTAGTAGTAGTAGCAGTAGTAGTAGTAGTAGTAGTAGTAGTAGTAGTAGTAGTAGTAGTAGTAGAAGTCTCATTAATTGAGGTCATAATATCATGTTGTTTAGGCTTCTACCAACATTACAATGTTGTAGGCATGCTTTTATCCACTCCTGCGGACGTTCTCAAACCAAGTAGTACTTCACATAGTTTCTTGCTGTCCGATGCCTCGAGATCACTGTATAGAAGATAGGTGACTGTCACGGTGAATAGCTAGATCCCCACTCAGTGAAGGATTAATTATTTTAATCCAGTTGGATCCTTTCACCTTTCTTGACCAGGAGTATATTTCAAATTCACTAGTGTGGGCAAAATCCCCTCCAATGTTATTTCCAGTATGAAGGGCGTGTTCTATGACTTCTGAAGGAGATGGATTATTCAAACTCAGTGTTGCTTTTAGAAGCCCAAATACCCTCAAAAGCAATAAAATCACCCACTGAATAAAGGACAGGTGTTGTCTGTAAGATAGTTTGCCCTTAATACTAAAATTGGATGGGATGATGCCCATAAAGTTGTCTTTGAAATACACATCTGGATCAAAATTAAAGGATTAATCCTTTCGTGAACCCTAGTTTTTTACCGGTCCTCGCTCCCATTATCTCGAAGAAGCGGACAGTAAGAAACTGTGTGAAGAATCACACGAGTGTATTAAAGCTTGCCTATTAGGCGTTGGTTACTATAGCCTAAATCCTATTATTAACATTTATGTAAATTTCAGTAAATTTCAGTGGTAGTTCGAGCAGTGGCCTCGTAACAGGGAGGTTCCAGGTTCTATGTACAGTCGATGCGCTAGTGCCCTTTGATAAGGCATTAATACTCATTACCAAGTCCCTAGAAGAGGACTTAAAGCCGCCAGTCCCCTAGTTGCTTACTAATTATAAGCGTACACATGATTTTTTAACAGTCAGGTAAAACCATCTTCATCGCCATCATCATCACCATCATCATCATCACCATCAAACAAATTCTCCCTAATTGTACATAGCTTATGTAAAATGCACATAATAATCTTACTTACATCATGTTGTATACCCTCTTCACTCTTCACAGCACAAAGCCAGAGTAGACAAATAACAGCAGGAGTTAAACAGGCTCTTGAGTAACAAATCCCCACCATCATGTCTCTGCAGGATTGAGATAGAAAACAGAAATGCCTCATCTGTTAGTTGCTATTTTTAACTTGTAAGGATACATTCAAAGAAAGAAAAAAATACAACAAAAGAGTTATTTCGCAAGTAAATTCTTCTCATGTGTTGTGTTTAATTATAGCAATCAACTAGTCAACGTAAAATACCTGAACAGTTACACGGCAGTTATACCACTTAATATATTCATAACTGGAGGTGATTTAAAGAGAAGGTTGAGTTCTGGGAAGAGGTGAAAAATAATCTGTGAGCGTTATCGTTGTTATTATGCAAGTGTGGAAGAACATCAGATTAAAAATGTTCCCTGAAAAGCATGGCTCTTCAAATTCCGTAATATTTTAATTATGGCATGTAACAGCATAAAAATCGGGACGGATTTTTATGCCACATGTTCGTGTAGTCCCATATACATATTTCTGTGTACAGTGCTTGTAACTTTACCAAGACTGGGCCAAATTTCTTATCATTTTGATGATTCCAGAACCTTGCAGTACACACCAATACTTATATGCTAGATGATCAACCTTTTCTGATCGATTCCACACTGTTTCTTTTAAAATGCAATCGCATGACCAGAACTCAACTTTATCTTTAAAGGGATCCGGTAACTTTGTCTCAGATTCTGAAACAAAATTCTGGATTTAGCTCATGATGCAATGATAATCATAAACCTTTAGGTCAGTCAGGAACCCCATGACTTTTACAAGCTGATCGCCTGTCTGATTATCAAGATATTTATGATTGGAATTACAAATTTTGAAAACCGTTCGCCTGATGGTTTTCATAACACTATAGTCTATTAGGGAAAACGAGTATGGTAAAACCGGTCAATCAAAGATTTTTACTTTTTTGAGGCACTTCTTGATCATTTTGAAGCGCAATTTTTTTAGGGCTTCATTATTACACCATATCACAGACACTAATAACATGTAGGGCCGTGTATCTCAGATTTAACACTGTTAAACGATCCCTTTAAACCTTTTTTTCTCTCAAAATGTGACGTTAGGTTTTTGTTTTCTGGTGTATAGCACACGTTCTTTGAGTTCTAAGTGTTGGTGTTTCTGGTTAGAAGAAAGATAAACATGCGGTACCTCACACTCGTGAGAGGCAACTGAATAAGTATGTGGAATTACGTTAAACAAACCAATCTACATAGCAGTAATCAGAAATTATTTTATCAAGCAGAACCTAAAAAGATAATATCTACAACTATCATTTACATAAACATTCATACACTAAATCATAGAGATCAAACTACCGCGTAGTTTACTTTTCTCGGAGAGGGTCATATAAAAGGTGAATTGCCTTTTGGTCTACAAACCAGTTCGTCTACTACCCAATTAGCCTATTCCGATATATGGTCCACACCCAGCCCGTCTACTATCCACATGGTCCAATAATCATTTCGTCTATTTATTATTTGGTCTAATGGCCATTTAGGCTAATAGTCATATGGTTTAATTTACATATGACCCAATCTCCAGTTAGTCTATCACCCCCCCCCACACACACTCAGTGTTTAATAGGGTACGCGTATGCATGTTCCCTCCCTTTGAAAGCGCCCCCCTAAGTCCGGTGTGTAAAGTCAATACGGGCAGATTTTTTTGTGTATTACGAGCGGGACATTGTTGCGTGAAAAGTACCCCTTTACCGGAGATTTTTGGAACATGAATGCGGTCCCTTCGTTCCCGGAGTGGGGGGGGGGGTCTACCACCCAATAGGTTTATTGTTCATTTAGTCTTATACCAGTTATTCTAATTCCCGTTTCGTCTACCATCTTTTAGGTCTAATAATAATTTGATGATTACTATTTATGATTAAATGATTATTATACCATATGGATAGTAGATAAAATGGGCATTAGACAAACTGGGAATTAGACCGACTGGAAATTAGACTAAATGAACAATAGACCAAATGGCTAGTAGATTTATTGGAGATTAGACCAACTGAAAATTAGACCAAATGACTTTTAGCCTAAATGTCATTAGACCAAATGATAAATAGACAGAGTGATTATTAGTCCACGTGTAAGGTAGACGGGCTGGGTGTAGTCCATATGGGAATAGACCAATTGGGTAGTAGACGAACTGGTTGTAGAACAAACGGCTATAAACCCTATAAAATGGCACCTCTGAAGAGGCAATCAGAGCTACTCTGTGATATCATGATATATGTCAAAACAAATCATCGCAACCCAGACTGTATGTCATTATTGGATTATCTGTGGTTGAATGGGAAAATAAAACTGATTTCTTTTCAAGTTGTCTGTAAATGCGGTAGGTCGTATGAAATAGTACACGCCAGTTTCACAATAAATCAGTCGTTTTTGTCGTTATTCTAATCTACATGACCACGGACAAAAGATCTTCCTGTAAACATACACAAATTGGAAACGAAATAGCGTCTCATGTATATCTCATGGGAGTACTTCAATTGCTTTCCAATAACAACAATTATTTGAGTAAAAGTATATTTTAAAAAAGTATTCAAACAAAACATCAGTTCGAATTCATTATTTTCGTGTTTTTTTTGTAATCACTACACCAACATTGAAAAACCACACAGACTGGGAGACCCCTGGTGCTGTATTAGAGTCCAGTTTTGGCCAAAATTTCAAGGAATTCTTCCCTCCAACGAAGCGGATCCAGCCCGACAAGAATATAATTGGCCGCCCAAAAAATAGCGGCTTATATCGTCGCCACGCCAGTGCCACATAAGCTTTGTATTACGGGGCCCAGGATGACAACAATGCAACTATAGTTTATGTCTGATTGTTTCGGTTGTTAACAAATTCAATTTCATTTTATCGAATGATGTCTTTTCGTTTTTACAAAGCTCTTTAAATGCGAGATCGGCGTATGTGTATTCTGTATTAAAATAACTTTTTTCCTTGTCATTCATTTTGAAGAGTCAAAATAAACCATGATGTATTTTTTGTTTTTCGATGGAAATTGTCGTATACAAATTTAAAAGAAAAAGAAGAAGACATCTGGCCAACAATCGGTGACAATGCTCATCAACTGCCCCCTCATTTTCTCTCTCTCTCTCTCTCTCTCTCTCTCTCTCTCTCTCTCTCTCTCTCTCTCTCTCTCTCTCTTTCTTTCCCCGTCCCTCTTTCTCTCTCTCTCTCTCTTTCTCTCTTCAATGCAAAGAAATCCAAGAGATCAATTACGTTCCTTTACCCCACTATTGGCCGACATGTTCCTCTTCACTTATGATCTCTTATTTGACAAGTGTCGCCTCTTCCTTACTTCAAATAGAATCAAAAGATAAAAGTATGTAAACATCCATTTGCACAAGTGCGAATGTTTACAACAAACTATGACTCTTTAAGTACCCTGCATCAACAACACATTCAACATTGGCATGTCGTGTGGTACCAAGACTGACAATAATATCAAACTACATATCTTCAATGTCCCATAGGCTGGAAGGATCACAATATGAAAACAAATATTTTTCAAGCTGCTTAAAATTATTAAAAAACGATAAGCATGTATTAGCTGCAAAATTATGTACAGAGTAAAACAAAAACGAATACGCACAGAACCGATCCGATTATGTCTTTAAGTGACACATAAGGAAGGGTGAAAGACGAAAACTAGCAGAATATGAAGAAGAGCAAGAAGTGCAAGACTGTTGAGAATAGCAATAAAGGAAAATAAAAATGACAAGGAGACAAAAGAAAAGGGAGACGAAAAAGAAGATAGAGACTTAAAAGAGGAATAAAATATAGAGGGGGTTGAGGAGGAGAATTAAGAAAATCAAAGGAAAGGCAGAGAAGGAATTAAAAGGAAGTAAGACTAAATAGAAATAAGTTGGAGGAGGAGAAGATTATAACAAGAGGGATATCAAAATTAATTACTAAAGGCCGGATAATTGGATAAACAAATTGGATTAACATCAATCTGAGATTATAAATATCCATATAATGGAGGTCAAATCTATTCAACCCTGGTAAATCTTCGAAATCGCCTTTAAAAAGTAAACTTTTGTATGAGTCCTCCTAAAAACATCAATTACGTTCAATTTGCCACATTTTGCCTCAATTTTGATTAGTTGCTCTCCTAACCCCACAATTCTTATTGTTTGGTCCTGTTAACGGATTGAATGCCAACAATGAAAGTGCTATACTCACCAATATGTACTCTAGCGTTAAAATAGCTTTTCTTGGTTTTAATAATGCAATGAAGATTGGAATGTTTCATAAAAAGAAGTAGAGGGTATATTAGCGACAAGGAGATGATTTTTTTTTTCGACTTAAGATTGGAGTCAGTGACAATAGACTCACCAGAAAGAAAGATAGACAAACAAAATATTCAGACAGACAGACGAACGAAGACGTTTTTGTTTCTTAACCTCTTGACTACTGAATTATCTCTTTCCCATAGGCTTAAAGGTATAGACCAGTTTTGGAAACGCCCCTCTCTCAAAAAAATGAAATTGAAGCTCTCATTACCAATCATGTGAAAGAATATGTTTTTTCTAATACGTGATGATACAAATTTTGCCGGGAAAGTCGGGAAACCGCCTACGACTTGATATATTTGGTAAATTTATTATTATATCTATTGGGACCAAATAGATATCGCGCACGTGGTCGCGTAGTCCCATATACATCTTTCTGTGTACAGTGCTTGTAACTTTACCAAGACTGGGCCAAATTTCTTATCATTTTGATGATTCCAGAACCTTGCAGTACACACCAATACTTATATTCTAGATGATGAACCTTTTCTGATCGATTCCACAACGTTTCTTTCACAATGCAATCGCATGACCAGAACTGGTCTTTCTCTTTAATACAAAAACCTCCCGGTTCCAGTAGGTAATGGGTTAAACACATTTTTTTTTCTTCATCCGATGACAACTTGTTGTCCTATGTAAATAAAAGACGATGAGTATGTACCAATCTCTTTCCTCGCTTATTTGATTTAGTGTCGCCACTCTCAAAGAATCGAAAGATAAAAGTCTGTAAACAACATATTTGTATACTCACATGAATATTTACGACAAATCTACAATAATCAGAACTCAAACATATTCAACAAAACATGCTTTAGATCCGCTCTTTTACATGAAGATGACATATTTGAGACTGACTAACTACCGTATCAATCATTCGATTTTTGTTAACTCTCCTGGGCTTTCAAACGAAAGAATGTTAACAGCCATAGCTTATTTTAAATATTTGTCGAGTAGATGTAGTTCAAAAGAAACGATTTTCAGAACCTAATATATGCAATTACATAATTAGAAGCATTGTACGGTATATAATTCACTTTTAACTATTGAAACGTCTCGTACTTGCTTTTCAAGTTTCCTCTCACTCTTAATTTCATTTTCACGATATGCAAAAATATACCACACTTTCTGATGTACAATTCCGATAATGACGTTGTTCTGACCTCGAAACCTATCTTCGTGAAAGAAGGGTCATTATATGACAGCAAGTACACTACTTTACGACCACCATGGGGGACCTAAACTAAGTAAACGTTCAGCCCCATACCAAAATGACAGTATAACAGCCCTCGAGACCGGCAGCTCACGAGACCGACAGAATATGGTCTTGCAGACCTTCTGGAAAATTACCTTATGGTTTCGAGACTGGCGGTGTATCGTTATATCCCGTCTGTGAGCAACTATAACTATCATTGTTATTTTAAATGAAGAAAAGAGGGGAGAACATTATACCACCCAATTGCTCTTGCGTGTAATTATTCTATTTCATGCTTGGTCTCAATCAATTAAATAATCAATTGACAAGGTTTTTGTTTGTGTGTTTGAACTGACTGACTAGATCAAAGAAGTAACTTACATAGAGTATCGATATCCAATTGTTGAGTTTTGTAATAGTCAAAATCATTGTCCCGTTAAAGGGCACTGCAAGGAATTTGCACGGTGAAAATCCCAAAACTTGTAAAAGGGCCAAAATGTTTTTAAAAATCACAGTTGAAAACATTGATAAAAATATGATGGCAAAATATTCATTATTAGCAAACTTACAGTCATTTTCTCGTCTTTTCTTTTCTTTTAGACTTTTGTAACTGGTAGTTGTTGTGTACAAAATGAGGGCTTCAATTTTCACACATATACAGCGAAAACCACAGAGTCTTTTTATTTCAAATTTTTCACATTCTTTCATAAACTCATCTTGCTACTACATATAGATTTGAGAAAAGTTTTTGGAGGGCTTGCAAATCTCTGGTAAGAGCTTTAAGGGATTCCTTAGACATGCTCTCACGTTCTGAATGATACAAGTAATATTCTCTCTCTCTCTCTCTCTAGATATGGGCTACTGTCTTTTCCTTGCTTTTTAAAATCAAGAACACAATAGTTGTCAAATTCTTCCATGATAATACTTGTCCCTCCGATTTGATGTTTGTTTGCTTTTTTTTACACATTTCGTGTTATTTAAAAGACTTGAAAGGTTTCGTGTCCATGAACAGCGTTCATCTATCGTATAATTCCTTTTCTTTACTCCAAACATAAACCTCTACCATGCTCACAATGACATGGCTTATCCAGATTTAAAAAGCTGTTACTAATTTCACATCCACAATCGTTTTCTATAGTTATGATAGCGGGATCTTTACATGGAATTAAGCCCTTATCATGAATGAGACCATTCTACAAACATAAGTCGTACAAATCCTGACCTTCATGTCTGGAAGGATTAGAGAAGTGAAATTAATTGTGGGTTGTAACAAAACAAGAAGAAATAACCTTTAACAATTGTCTTGAATACTGTTGAATGGATGTAAATGTTTGTATGTCTTGATAGGAACAGAACATGGTAAAAGGGTGGCGCCGGCTCGACACACATAGATCAAATGATGAACCATTGATGATGGCGAGACGCATGTTTACTTGATAAGATAATCATTATACAATGTTTGTGCGGTTTAGATTCTCTTGTAATTAACTTTGCGTCTTCCAAAATAAGGACATTAGACAAGGGAATAAATGCAGATACTTTGTTGCATATCCAAATTACGACCGGCGGAAGAAGGACTGGGAGAAGGAAAAAAAAAGCGTACAGACTATATAGAGTGACATACATTATAAAGGGGATCATCTTGTGCTTACATTAATCATGAAAAGTGACAGATCATTGACCTTCAAATGTTTTATATTTGGCGCCTTAGTGTAGGGAGATTGTGTAGGATTAGATGAAGAAGGCTGTCCAGCATGCCACACAATGAGATTAAGTGACATTAAAATGGCGATACCATGCAGGGTCGTCACCAGTGGGCATGTATCGTGGGTGCATTGTGAACGTTCTTATTACTACATAAAACTTCTTACAATAAAATCACTGACAAGTTAGCATCTATGATAACAAAATAATGGGAGTGGCAGGAGGGTGTGAAAAAACATGAAAGCGAAGAAGGAGGAGGAGGAGAAGAAGAAGAAGAAGAAGAAGAAGAAGAAGAAGAAGAAGAAGAAGAAGACCAAGATGAAGAAGAAGAAAAAGAAGACGAAAGAGAATAGGAAAAAGAAGAAGAAAAAAAAGAAGGAGAAGGAGAAAAATAAGAAGAAGAAGAAATTATTGCAAAGATTATTATTTGGGCAAGACCGACAACACCAAAAATGAAAGTCACTCTGTTCCTGTAATACATTTCCCAGTTCATTCGTTTATGTAGAGACCCAAGTCGTCGATACGGAGTAACTATCCAATGAATAATAACAAAAATAGAAAATGATAATAATAATACCTTCTTCGATCCAAGTATGTATCGTTTTTTCGATTGGATTGGTATAGGCTTGCAAAACGCTTGAAGCTACCTTGAACTTTAGGGACAAATCAATTTTTCGTTTTAACGCGAAACAGGTTTTCAAATGTTGTTTGCGTTTTATGTCACACCATAAATCATTTCCAAGCTCTTTCATATTGAGTTTTGTTACAAACGTTCATCAAATGTTTGTGTGATAAGTGAAGTTAAGGACACGTTTTATGACGTCCTTTGATTGAGCCGTTGCGATTGTAAGTGACTTTGTGAGTTAACAAATTGGAGACCATTATGTCAGTCCTTCCTATGCTTCATCAATCAAATAGAAACTGATAGATTAGTAGAAACGAAGGAAATAATCTGTTTATGATCCCATCAACATTATCAGGTTTCACTGTATAAGAGGGTGAGGTAGAATAGAAATACTATTTTGGAGAAAGATCTATGCATGTTTATGATCTGTATAATCATGTTGACTATTATTATGTCGTTATGAAAATCTCATTGTGGCTTGCCCTTCCTTGACCTTTGAAGCAGAAAATGCTTTTATCGTCTCGTCACAAACGAGATGTTTTTTAATGTTAAATAGTCTGAGGGGGATGCATTTCAAAACATTGCAATCGTTGCGCGTACGTGATGCTTATTTAAAGGAATTATATTGCTTTCCAGTCTTTTGATCAGATTGAAAATTGTTTATTTATACAAACTAGAAAGAATTTATATGTCTTCATGAAGCAAGTCGATAAGCGACATCAATGACAACCTGACAATATTAAACGAACCCTGACACGGATTATTTTGATTTTTAGTCGTTCTTGATCCTTGTATTCAGATCCTTTGTATAAAAGTATTAACTAATAATAATATTTCTGCTTATATAACGCTTAATACATCGGCAAGTCCGAGTTTCTAAGCGCTTTACAGTTATTACCCCCGGTCATCGGATTCTGGCTTGCCCGCATACAATGTATGCACTGTATCCACTCCCTGGGGAGCATTCCAGCAAGAGCTTCTAAGCTCAAATTGCTAAGCATACCACATAGGCTTTCGCATCTTACCAGGTACCCATTTAACACCTGGGTGGAGAGCGGCACATGTAGATCAATGTCTTGCCAAAGGACATTAGTGCCACGGCGGGACTCGAACCGCGGACCTTGTGATCGATAGTCCGTTGACGTATCCACTCGACCACGACACCTCTATTTAGATGCTTTATGTATATCATTTAGTTCGAAATAGATTTATCTTCTTAAGACTGAAATGGCGACTGAGATGTTTTCAGTTTTCAGTGACCACACGAGGAAATAGCTACATCCAGTAAGGTCTCGCAGAAGCGACACGTTTCGCACGTTCTCAATTTAATTTCATCGACTTATTACTCACGAAACTAGAAATATCCGACATATAAATTAGCGTTAATTCAATGTGTCTTCAAAGTCATTTACTCACTCGTAATTTCCATGACTATCAAAAAGACATCAATCCCCATTCTTACACGGGAAAGTGGTGAAGATGTAGTCACGTGATTTGTGATGTAAACCTTCATTTTGACAATTCATGATGTCGTTTGAACAATGTCCTTTGCCAGACTCCGAAACAAAGTCAAGCTGGTTTCTAAATTGTCAATTTGACACGTTGTAACAAATTTGTAAGAGGAATTAGACCCGAATGAATTTTTCCGTCCACATTCTTCAACATTTAAACAAAATAGCACATATTTTCAAGATGAATTAGACCCACATGAATTCCTTAATGTCCGCGTTCTTCAACATGTCAACACATTACAATAAATTTGTAGGATGAATTAGACCCCAATAAATTCTTGAATTGTGCATGTTCTTGAACAGCTGCACAGAGTCTTTCAAATAGAACATAATTCATCCTCATGGTTGCAGAAGGGCACGCGAGTTTTGTATAACATTCATCTTTTCTGAGACCAAATATCCCATCCCCTATATCCCTAGGTATCTGTACAAGTATTACAAGTACTTTGTCCCATTTGCAGGCAAAACAAATGAAAATGTTAAATTCCAACGGCATTTGAAAGACAATACTAATTTAGAACTTCCTCAAAAACGAAAGGGCTTGAAAATGGCTTTTTGTGGGAAAATAACGACCATTAGTTGTCGAATCGACCTAAGTGATTGCAATCACCTAAGTAAATAGTCTGATTTTCAGACCCTTGTACCGAATGGTCGTACGTTTTGTATTGCGCAAAGATTCAATCAGTTTAATTTTGGCCACTACAAGTAGTGGGTTATTGATGTAGACAAATGCTCATGTACCTGTTACAGCTCATGTTATGTATGTTATTACCAACGAAAAAAAGATGTCAGTTAGTCACTCAATAGTGCCTGACAGTGAAGTCTAGAAAGTAAACGGGTTTCATTGCATAATTTGAATACTAGGACACTGCTAACGTTTAAATTTCACAGGTAGGACATACATGACATATTCATAATTTCTGCAAAGTTCTACAGAATTTGATGTTGGCTGCGAAAGGGACTATCTTTAATGCATTGTTATACTATGTAAATGAAGTTGCGTTTCATAATGAGGCTCGTGATTGTGAGATGTTTCCATTTTTCTAACGATTCAGTTTGAGAACGAATTTAGGATTGAACCATTAGGTAGAAATCTCCTCTACCCACAACTGTACATGAAACATAAACAGTTATACTCTCAAAAATACTTTAGAATCGTAACTAAAACTAAGTGGTGATAATGTCATCTACATAATTGATAGGCCAGGCACGCGTTTTGATGATGATGGGTTAAGATTAAAGCAGAAGTTGAACACGATATATTGGCCAGCTTTAGAAACAAATTGAAGAAGGTCGTATGGGTGGAGTCCAGCGATGTCTTTCCTATGACAATATCTTGGCTATCTTCTTGAGATTATATTTGACATTGGAAAATCATTTCAGAGCGTCTCGGGTCGAAATTCTGGATGATTGATTTCTCTATCTATACTACCGTCTCTTTCAATGACAGATGTCACTTTCAAAACCGCACAATAAGTCTCATGTGGAACCCAAAATAAGAGCGTAAAGCCATCAATCAACATCCATGTTGACCCCTAATCGCATTCATTCAAAGATTTCTAATATGAAATATGTCAAAACCAAATACTCGCACTTTGTGAACCCGGTATTAATATCCACACATTGTACCCCAAACAGAGAAGGGGGAAAAAAACAATTGACAGTTTTTGATGTTTACACACTACAAGGGCCGTAAGCATAAAGTGTTACATCTTCTTTCAACAACCGATGATACAATGAACCTCTGTTGAATAGGATTGAGAAAGCTAGTGAACCTCTTCACCATAGCTTTCGTACTATCTGATCAGAAACAGGGTTGTAACTCTACGATTATATGGTTACATATGAGAAATCTGGCGTATGACCAAAAGTCATACTCAGTCTTGTAATTATCTCTAACAACTATTTTTTTTTTCTTCAAGATTATGTAAACCATTCCCCCACATGCCAAGCAAAAACACCAAAAAGAAGTTTGGTTCGGAACAGCCGTACCACAACTGACAAAACAATCGGAAGCAGACAGTTGAAATATTCAGCAGTTTGACAGACAGGTGAATAATAAAAGTTGGGAATAGTTTCAAGCAACTATTCCGTTATTCGTCTGGAGTAAAATCATTATGTACCTATAGTATAACCTTCCTGATAGTTCTGATAATTCCAGAGAAAAATGAGGTAATTAGGTGAACGGAAAATGTTCCTTTGTGTTTCCATGGTAACCATTTTGCTAACCATGTGCCTCGGTTACTATATCCGTTACTTTCGATGTGATTTTGACAAGATCATAACGATATATAAGATAGCATGGGCTGTTCAGCTTTCCACAGGAATAACAGGCTTGGAATAAATCTAGATAACTATAAGTTTTTTTTAACGAATTATATGCACAAACAATTTAGATGATGAATATTAGCCTTCGTTTGGGATAAGATGAATATAAGTGTGATGTTGTACAAAAAGTTCTCCCCCGAAATCGTTATGTTTTGTCTTCCATCGCTTTACAACATAAACTGTATTGCCATTGATGATAATTGAACGACATTTCAAGACAGTTAACAAGCCAACGTTTTGAGAAGTGACCAATAAGCACCGTTTTTATCACTATTATTATTATTATCAAACGAGATGATCAAGAAATAGATGGCAACACTCTGTGCAGCATGAACAATGAGATTGACTACGAAAATAGGAAGGTTTACCATACAGAACGAGCAGGTTACTTGTGCACGAGACTAAGTTTGTTCCACTTCTTCATCACTGTTTCAAATATTACACCATCAACCAAAGACTTTTAAGAACAACTCGACAAAATAGCCAATGTGGTTAAAATAATCAGCAAGTGATGAAATACGAGAAGGCCTTCGCAAAATCGAAGAAAAGTAGAAATTTAAAATAATTTTTTTTGTGTGAAAATTTAACAAATCTTTGAAAAGTTCAACTTTTTACCTTTAATTGGTTAATTCCATTGATATCATCAGTATTGACCTGCTCTGGTAGACACCTTCAACACACTATTCCAGGTCAGTAGCATAGAAAACTCCTTACCCTAGAATCCCTAGAATACCTTACATAGTTCCGAGAGAGCGAGAGAGCAATGCTAACAGTAGCCAAACCGAACGAACCCTCGACATCTGAATGAGAAACGCGATAGTTACTGCTCTGAATGATGGCCTGCGACTGAGTTCGTTGCGCTACTATGCATGTAACAATGGTTGGATGCACCCACAGATACCGTTTCAGTGCGTCTTTTGAGCGTCGAGTCAAATATTGGAACTGGTATATTAAAGTGTCCCATTACTTCAAATTAGCTTTTCTGGAGAAAAAGAAACAAGGGTGTTGACTTCGGCTCCGTCAACAATAATCTTCTATTACCTGAACTAGCTTTTTTCGCAATTGCGCTATCAATAGAAAAGAGAAGAACAGAAATACCGTTTATATACTGTCCCATCCTCATCGATCCAAAGAGTACTTCCCAAAATTGAATGGCAACATATTTGATATGCATGATAGGTTCATGTTATTAGATGGGCAGGATATCTTGAATATTAATATATCTGATCATTTTATCACATATTCACATTACCGAGGCCCTTCTCTTTAAATGCAGACGACTCGACTTGTGTTTCGGTGATATGTGGGGTTTTCCAAGCTAGCCGAGTGACGCCTCCTACATAGCCGAAACAAAATATGCCTACAATTCTAACAAAGCATTCATGGGGCAAGGTCACTTTAACAGCTTGCAGAACAATTATGTTCAAGGTGTTTTTGAGGAGCATCAATGTTAATGTTAACGTTTTGTTGATCATACAACGATAGAATGACAGGAGTATAGGGGAAGAGGAGTGAAGGAAATGTCTGTGGTTCTTAACTTTGGGGTCATGACCGCCCCCCCCCCACATGTACATTTTAGGGGGGGGGGTAATAAAGGGGAGAATTCTATTCTTAAAGTTGAATTTAAGGGGTAATGGCACTAATCCAAATTTGCATGGGAGTAAATGGCACTGCCAATAAAGACCAAATGGGGCTGTGGGGCCAGAACAAGGTTTAGAACCACTGATGTAGGACCAGGAGCTAAGAAGTAGGACTATAATCCATGAGGTTGGACCACTCACAGACTAACCGACAACAATAGACTCTTGTGACGATTTTCTTGTCCTACATTGTTAGGGTCTTGTAATCCTTCCTCGGTTCATTTTCCACACTGAGAACAACCACTTTCTCTCTTTATAACAAAGAAGAATGAACTAAAGATTGAATGATGAAAGCAGGGTATAGGTAGGTGGAAATAATCAAGATTAGGAATCCGTAAAAAGTTAGCATGCCACGTGACTTGTTAAAAGGCAATTCGCTGTGGCGCCGTTTGTATCCAAAGGTTTGGCCGAAATAAAATCAACTTAAGTGGTTGTTCGACCCATCTGTCTTCTTTTATGACAGCCTCGCCGCTAGGGGTAAAATATACCATCAATCTGGCAGCATTAGCTTGCTATTGGATAACAGGACCATCTTCTGTAATTAGCGTCATGTTCCCTATTCCTTTGAGCAAGAATTTTGCCTTAATAGCTCGATTAATCTTTAGAAGTGCCTAAACTTTAATACCAAATAATTGTCTTTGTGACCTCGTTATAGGCTCGTTCAGGCTATTTGATCGGTTTGGAATGGCGACGAGCTTCCTGCTGAAACCTCATTATATAAATCTTCTAAGATTTCAGTTAATGGGTATGAACACTTTTAATTTTTTAGATCTACAGGCATTATTCTACTCCTTCCCCCCCCCCCCTTGATTTCTATGATATCCTAGTATTGTATCCTGATACCAATGTAACAATAATCTGGAACATAATGGTTCGATATATCTGAACACATATATGTGCATAAAATTATTTGAACAAGAAGGAGAAGAAGAACAACAACAACAACAACAACAACAACAACAACAAGAAGAAGAAGAAGAAGAAGAAGAAGAAGCAAAGGAAGAGACGGAGAAGGATAAGGAAGAGGAAGAAGAAGAAGAAGAAGAAGAAGAAGAAGAAGAAGAAGAAGAAGAAGAAGAAGAAGAAGAAATAGAAGAAGAAGAAGAAGAAGAAGAAGAAGAAGAAGAAGAAGAAGAAGAAGAAGAAGAAGAAGGAGGAGGAGGAGGAGGAGGAGAGGTAGGAGGAGAAGGAGAAGGAGAAGAAGGGGAAGGGGAAGAAGAAATAGAAGAACAACAACAGAAGAAGAAGGAGGAGGGAGGAGGGGAGGAGGGGAGGAGGGAGGAGGGGAGGAAAGAAGGAGGAGGAGGAGGAAAAGAAGGAGGAGGAGGAGGAGAAAAAGGAGGAGAAGAAGAGCAAGAATTGAACAATAAATTGTAGGCCTCATAGATGGTATAGAACTGTAGATATTAAGAAGATAATAAACATAATAAAGATTAAAAGAGTTCTTGTATACCGTCACGTTTCTGGAGCTTCAGCAGGTCCCTTGACTTTACAGACAATCTCTACAGTTCTAATAGCTCAAATGAAATTACAACTAAACTTGTTTGCTATGTCCTTATACTGTTCCACTTGTGTCAGAAGATATACGGGACAGATATCATGATGATATGTCGATGCTTTCTAATAAATTATAGTGCAAAATATCTGAAAGGAACGTTAATTTGAGGCTGTTGTCTGACCGAAAGCACACCTCTCAACGACAACTTTAGAAGTTCGTATAAGGCCCTTACCGTCTGTTTTAAACGTCCTTCAAGGTGGTCGACGACCTGGGACCGTATTCTGAAAACTATCTTTATATTAGTAAAAAGCCAAAAGCAACTTCTTCCTACTATAGGTGCCTAATTATATGGGCAAATAGTCACACGTGTAGATCGACATCAACCAACGGTCATTAATACTGGCTGGGATTCGAACCCGAAACCTCTCTGTAACCGTAGGTCTATGCTGTAACAAAGCGAAATGATAACGAATATGTAAGACTGGGACAAAAGAGAGAAATTAGTAGACCTTTATTAAACTATACATCTAATATTCAATGTATGTGAAATTTACAGTCATAAACTCAACGGTAATATTAACAATAGACTGCATTTTGCCTGTAGATTCCAAAACTTACCGTGCTTATCAGTAGTATCGCTTAATGTTATTTTGGATTTATGCAGCCGAGTTGTTAAGAAAAATGACTCATTCAAAATCAGTACTCACTTACCGTACCTGTGGTCTAGAAGCACGACACGAGACTTGAACCCATGAATCTGTAACTAAAAGTCAAGGAGATAAACCGCTAATCCACAGCTTACTACATAGACATGGAACGTTGACGGATACTCTCTTACTACTAACCTAGGAATGCACGTGCAGGGATATGTACCTTGGAAGAAATCAATAAGATGGTCCAATGCAGCCTCAACTCTATTGATCATACAACTATCCATAACAAGGGGGATGTACTACTACGAACTCGTAATCAATGAAACTTTCTACATGCAGGAGCTACATTATACATTAACAAAATACCCGTACAAACTTGAAGTGCAATATTTTAAAGAACATCTTTCAATTTCTAATTTTAATTTCGTTCTTTATCGATTCTTGTGAATGCATTGTAAACTTCTATATAATTGTATATACCACAACTAAGGTATCTTTGTATGTATCGGTCTATGGACTGTTTTAAAAGAATTTTTAAAAATCAAACCAAAATGAATTAATAATTTAACTTTAATACATGTTTAAAAATGGTAAGGTCGAGAAAATGTTAAACATAAATTATCTTTATCATTCCACAAAGTTAGACTAGACGTTAGTAATTACCAACTTTTACATAATTATTTTGTATCAACTGTCGTGCCCTCGTCATCCTAGGTGTACGGGCTGACATCTATTGCCTGATTATCAATTTTCAAAATTCCAGCAAAACACTTAATACCTTACTACGGTGAAATAATACCCCACACACACACACACACACACACACACACACACACATACAATTCGTTGTTCTTTGGTCGCCACAGACTAAGTTAGTTCATTTCACGATTTCCTTAAACACTTGAAGTGGTAGTACATTTTTCTCGTTGTAAATCTATATCTCAACTTTCCTCCATATTTTCATCGAGAGGAAAATCGAATGACACGTTGGTTATGTAGGAAGCAGTTAGGTATATATTATTATCTCAGAACAGATTCCTTCATAATGTCCAAGCTGTGAATGAAAGGAGTCATTGCAAATTACGAGATTCTAAAGCTGCACGTAACATTTCGTATCGGGGGCCAATCGTACTTACTTAAGGATCGTGACTTTTCTTCCTTTTCTTCCCTTTCTTTTTGTCTCAAATAGGTTGTTTTGCGCCCCCCCCCCCCCTCCTTAGATACGCCACTGGCGCAATAAGAGAACTGTTAGCTGTTAGTATGCAAGGCGCGAATAGAAGCACCATATACAGCCTTCTGGTTGAGCAGGCTGCTCGATCCTTGGTCTGACCGTGAACTCGCTCTGACACTTTAACGACATTGTAGCAAAATCACTGGACCCGAAAATAACTTCTATAGAACTGAAAATCAAAACCCATAAAAAAAAACGTGAAAGAATTGAACCTGCTTATTTAATTTGTTCGACAGTGCTCTCTGACACAAAACTTTATAAAACTGGATAACCGAATCTGAGATAAATAGATAGATGAATAAATTGATGAATAGATATATAGTTAGATGGATAGATAAATAAATAGATTGATAAGTAGATAGATTGATAGATAGATAGATTGAAGGATTTATTCATTTATTGATTGAATGATATATTTTAATTAAATAGATAGATTAAATAAAGATAGAAGATAAATCGGTTGACTGATTGATCGACTGATGGATTGATAAATAGATTCCTTGATTGATAGATTGATTGATAAAATGATGGATTCAAAATGTATAGATAAAAAGAGGGGAGGCACATGGGGCGAGGGGGTGCAGTAGAATAGAGCACGGAGAGGGGGAAGTTATATAAGAGGACAGAGAGTGTGCGAATTTATAGGGAAGACAGAGAATGTGGAAATAGGAATATGAGTGAGAGAGAGAAAGATAGATAGATAGATAGATAGATAGAGATGTGGGTGACAAACTTTGTACAGAGAGAACTTTCATTTTCGTGTAAATGCAAATAAGAGCGTGAGGAATTAATAAATAAATAAACATGGAAAGCGTGAGATGGAGAGGAAAGAAGCAGAACAGAATTGATTGTGCTTTAAGGTGAACGGGATCAGTTCGATTAGAATGAGTAATAAAGATATCTTTCAATATCACACTTAAACTTCCGCAGGTTTCGTGACTGAAGATAGATATTCTGTCACTAACTCAGATGAATCTGTGAAATGGCACACGTATAACCCTAGCGGGGCTTCCTCACCATATCTTCACATTTCCAATTATCCCTAACAATACAATAATCTATTTCATTTCGAGCTCGCTGATAGGTTTGATATTACGGCCTTGGGGGTTATAAACCCCTACAAGTGATCTCACGTTCAAGATCGTCATGTACCAAATTCACACGCTTTGCTCGATATGTTATCGAATAGAGCGTTTGAAATATCTATCCAGTTTTACACATTTTTCTTAAGTAAAATAATCCAAGTTTAAGGGGAGATTTCATAGTAATCATGAACTATAGAACAGAGCGCCAACAACACGAGACGTTATGTCGCCTTCATAATACCGGAATGAATGAAAATAACTTGAATATTGAATGTAGTAGTTAGCACCTATTGTGACATGACTTACTTGTAATCTCCATATAATATTGATCATTCCTATGGAGATATTGGCAAATTAATCCAGGAATCGTTATGCTGCAACATGAACTTTTTATCGGTATAGCTTAAATAGAAACCGATTTGTAACAATCAGACCGTATTGCTTTTATCGTTGTTATTATACATTATTTGATATTGATGTAGTTTGTTTGTTTACGTTGTTGTGTTGTTGTTGTTGTTGTTGTTGGTTTTGTTGGTGTTGTTATTTGTTGCTGTTTTTCTTTTTCTTTAAGTAGCGGAACAAATGTAATAATTGTTTTGTAAAATAATTTTTTATATAGTGTTCCCGGCTAATATCGATAGACAAGTGTTTGCCACTTAACTTTTAAATAATTATATGATTCTATAGCCTTTCACGAATGGTAATAACTTTTATAAACTATGTCAAAAATGGTTGATGATATGGTAATTTGACTAATGTTTCTACACGATTAAGAGGATGTATAATATGTGAGGAAAGGATTGCCATTTCTTTGGAATATGACAAAGTTTACTTTGACTCGTTTTTTTCTTTTTCTAATTTTGGAGACGTCAACTTACCTAGCGGAATAGCGGAAAAGCTCAATGCCGCAGGCCCGCAGAAATAACATTGAATGTTATTACAATGTCTGAGAGCAAAATTTATGTATCTTTGAAATTATTCGGATCATACAATTTGCAACTTGAAAATAAAAGTCTGACCGGGAAATAACTTTGAGGTGTGTTCTTGATTTCTAAATTGTATATTCAGATTCATGATTGCTCAACCTGATCCATGATTTTCCGAAATTGTTGAATTATGTCCATCTATCCTTTAATCATCTTTATTTGTAAATAGCTGTAATTAGGAATGAATGATTGACCTATATATGAGTGCCCTTGGTCATCTTTCGTATCACTACATTTACAGCTAATGGCTGTGTCGTCACTATATATTTAGAACAAACCTATTCGTTCTATTCACTATTATTTTTTGCATTGAATAAAACTAACGAGATACATCTGGACGTCACTGTTTCGCAAAATAATGGATGATATACAATCCCATCGTCTCATTGGAATGTACAGGAAAATGATAGCATCATCTCCTGCGTACTATACAAACTACGAAGCTTGTGTAGTCCTAGAAGATACAACCCCACCTTATCATTTATAAATTGTAAATATTTATTTTGAGTGGATCACTTCGTCGCGATGCGCATCGTTAGGTTCGTCAGATCTCACTCACATAAAGAAGATAGTACGTGCTGCTTTATATGACATTTGAACTAAGATTAAGATCGTTAAGTATCACAGCTCTTGAGAAGTATCAATTAAGCATGTTCGTCTGATCATAAATCAGAATAATTGACATCTTTGCCGTGTAAGACCGAAAGCATAATGATGTTGATATGGTCGTATTTGCCCAGGGTAGCCACATCAGTATTATGACTGTTCTTCTTTTTTTGCAGGTCCTTTCTTTACTAAAGTAATTTATTATTTATCCACTTTTACAGAGTAATTAACCGTCGTTTACAAAATAATGTTGATTAACTACATGTATTTAACAGTTTTTACTGTACGATAATAAGACTTAACGCTGGTATAGGATAGGATCTGGGGTTGGGGCCTAGTCGTCCTGTGATATTTGTTCTATAGGTTAGTTTTCCGAGATAGTTGTCCGGTGATAATTGTCCTAGGGTAGTTATCCAGACGTAGTTGTCCACTGTGGTAGTTTATATAGGGAGTAGCTATCCTAATTTGTAGCACTTGTGATAGCCAGATCACTCAATGGATAGTCAGTTGCAGACGAATGCATTTTTAAGTCGGTAGATGATACTCAAGGCTTGGTCCTCTGATTGAGAAACCAGCCGATGAGGGGTCCGTTTCAATTTTCACATAACATATGATGTTTCTAAAGAAACAATCTGTGACGACATTGGCATGTACAGAACAAACACCGTCATACTATTGAATACATAGGGATGGTGTGGTGATATGGTTAGTACTACAATACCGATACCGTGCATGTCAATGAACCTGAACCTATGAATCATATTTGGGGGAGGGGGTAGTCAAACGCAAAATGTGAAAAATTATTTTCGTCTTTACCACCTATGTTGGGTATACGACAGCATCCTTCGTCTTGATATATCTAACATTTAGAAGATATTAACATGTGTGAGATGAGGTTACTTAGTGGCGTAGCTATTGGAACACCCACCCCTTGTGAATGACAGAACATGAGTAAAAGTGAAAAGGAGATAGGAAAGAGAAATAAAATGAGATAAAGGAAAGAAAACACGAGAATAAATATGACTCCTCCTCTGTTGATTTCCCCCACGCATTCCACCCACCTGGTAAGACCCGTGCCCCCTACCCCCACCCCCTTCCCTGCTCGTGACGGTCATCACCCGTGCCCAGGGACGCCACTGTCTACACTGTTTATAATCCTCCACAACCCTTGACGAACGTTTATCCAGGGTTACGCCTTCTCTCTCATCATCCAATTACAAATGCAGCCCATGGAAAATGTTTGCCTTTCCTATCACTCGATTCAGGAGGCTTGAAGATCTTACCAAATGTTTCTCTGCCTCCAAGTCCAACTCGGTCATGGTTAGTTGATGGACAGGTATTGTGAGAATGGTTGCATGTCGATTATAGCATCCCTGTCATATACATTAACCCTTTGTATTTAAGAGGTCAATGTTAAGATTGTGTATGCAGTAAGATTTATGTTCTAGTTGATCAACTGTAGTAGCCAGATAGACAATAACAATTACGTAGAGGTGACGGAGTCGAATGGTTGGAGCACCTGACTGCAATGCAAAGGTCGTAGGTTCGATACCCGACACGGGCAAGGCATTATTCTACATGTAACCCACCGTACCCAGAAGAGAAATGGTAACCAGGTAGGATGACGAAAGCCTTTTTGATAGTATTTGCCATAATGCCCTCACGGTGACCACATGGTAGGAATACTCCCCAGTGAGTGGAGATCCAATTACCAAAATAATAATAATAATATGTAAAGCATTTTATATCAGGAGCTATATATCAAGATTCATTGTTATTTTTAAATATGCGTAAGGTGCAAAATATTGACAGCAAAGCACTCGAACTTTCTATTACTTTTTATAAGCAAGTCAAACTTATTCACCTTTCATAAACAATATAAAATGCAACCGACATACTCGATAAAACTTTGTTATTATCAACCTTGTGGAACTTTAGGCCTACATACATATCCAAGTCACATCAAATTATGATTCATATACATTGCCAGATTACAATATTATATTGCCATTTCTATGACTACATACATCATGATATAATTTCTAATGGTGATCTCATATCAAACAAACTGAGTTAGAAATCTATGTGGAAAATGTACCCTGGTCCAGAGATTATGTCCAGAATACTCTTACCCATATAGTTACTGGACAGTATTGTGTGCACTTTATGGCAAGCTATGCTAATAAAACTACATATAGGCCTATTCTATTGAAAGAAAATATGTTGAATATGGAGAACATCTCCTACCCCATGAAAATAATTCACTCACTACAGAAACTCAACACAATATTTTGTATTCTTCTTTCTTTTTTCGTTTATGTCTGGGATCTATTATAACAATAATTATGTGTTGAATTCGACTAACTGCTCTGAATAGAAGGTTTGGTCTTGGATTTTCATGGTTTCCATCAAACTTCCTCCCAACTCTGGTTGTCAGGTAGTTCAGTAGGAAGAGTATTTGTTCAGGGTATTCTTTCTCCCCTCGAGCATTCTTAAACACGCAAAGGCAAGGCTAGCCTGTCACATCAAGGAAATGATACTCACTATACGTACTTTCAGTGACCTACCATTTCTCTCCCTACTTCAGGCCAGGGTTCCTAATTTCGACAGAAAATAGATGAAGCCTGTGCCAACATGTTTTGTTAATGTGAGTTGGTGTAGGAATTATTTGCACTCCAAAAAGTGATCTAAAACTTGATTGAAATCGACTTGAGTTTTGGTTTGTTTTAACAATATTTAGTGGATAAAAGAAAGATAATATGACGAGGGAGAGTCAGAAGAAAATGGACAAATACGTTGCTTTAAAAGCGGAATATAGTTTCATAATCTTTCTTTGAAAAATGTATTTTTTTCATATTTGGTGACAATCATGAGAACGTTCAAAGTATTAATCAGTCTATAGCCTATGTTTTGATTTCTGTTTCATATTGCGTAGCAGTTTAATTTACTGACCATTAATTCATTTTCAGGATATGGTCAAATAATCAAGATTAATTTGAAAATTATAATAAAAGAAAAAATCTGTGATATACACACTTTATTTTGAAAAATTACTTCCTCTTGTTTCCCGACAATGCTGATAATTCAACGCCAAGATATTTTTCCCCCATTTTTTTTCATCAAACTTCAACAATGTTACCGAGTCACGTTAAGGAAAATCGTTTGCCAATTCAACCTTCACAGTTGGAAATTTCAACATGTCAGTTTTTGTCAAAGTGATTCCATTATTTCGCACAGCTTAGTCATAGTTCTGGTGCACGACTCCACCTCATCGGCCTTCAATGTGTACTCGTCCTGGATGTTCTGCCAACCATAGCAGAACCTCATATTCTTCTGACTGAGGATGCAGGAGTGTGAAGGCGTCTAATTTAGCACCAGATATCACGGTATCAAACAGCTTCTGTCTCTTCTCACATCTATGTTTTGATTTCTGTTTCATATTGCGTAGCAGTTTAATTTACTGACCATTAATTCATTTTCAGGATATGGTCAAATAATCAAGATTAATTTGAAAATTATAATAAAAGAAAAAATCTGTGATATACACTTTATTTTGAAAAATTACTTCCTCTTGTTTCCCGACAATGCTGATAATTCAACGCCAAGATATTTTTCCCCCATTTTTTTTCATCAAACTTCAACAATGTTACCGAGTCACGTTAAGGAAAATCGTTTGCCGATTCAACCTTCACAGTTGGAAATTTCAACATGTCAGTTTTTGTCAAAGTGATTCCATTATTTCGCACAGCTTAGTCATAGTTCTGGTGCGCGACTCCACCTCATCGGCCTTCAATATGTACTCGTCCTGGATGTTCTGCCAACCATAGCAGAACCTCATATTCTTCTGACTGAGGATGCAGGAGTGTGAAGGCGTCTAATTTAGCACCAGATATCACGGTATCAAACAGCTTCTGTCTCTTCTCACATCTCAACATACAAGTATCACGTTCTATTTATTCCATTCTTCCAGATTCACAGCCGGCTTTTTAAGTTAAAGGGGAAAAAATACAATGAAACTGAAATTCGTTCACGGTTGGCCCACAAAAAGATTGGAGTACGAGGACCCCGTTTTATGGTTGGTCTATAAGCTGAAACTTCATGGAATTGTTGGAAAGCTGGAAAATGTTTAAAATGTCAGCATTTTCATCATACTGCATGCGATTAAATGAATAATATTATAATCAGTCATTAGTAAATAAAGTAATGATTATGATTAAGTACTGGCACCAGCATAGTGAACGTAAGTTGAACTATGTGATAATTGATAGATGCCAGCGCACACTGAATTAGACTTTTTTAGAGAGACAAACAACCATGATGATGTTTTTTAAAGGAAAAAATGAAACATTGATTGTGATAGATCCTCTAGAAACCAACACAACTTTTTTTTAATCACCCCGAGTAATAGGGCGATTTAAGACATTTTCCATATTAAGACTACTGTGCAATTATACTGTTAATCTGTCAATTGCTGCAAGGCATAATCAAACGTGATCTGATCTATAAAGACTAGAATCATTGCTATGAATTCTTAACCAGCCTGACCCGCCAGCACGTACAGAATCATGACGACACACTGACGCGTCACAACACTTCTCATAAGTCAACATAATCACATACATACAAGATTTAACTCTGCTATTGTTACAAATGTACTTTTCTATTCACCAAAGTACTTTTGTGAGGGAAGGGTTTAAAGGTGTAATTGAACTAATCCGACAGGGATTTATTCTTTGAAATCCGATTTTCCAAGCTCAATCGCGCTATTATGATGGTGTTAACTCCCCCGTCCTCAAACTCAATTCATCATTGAGGCTAAACCAAATATAGAATTTGACAGCTTATCGGTAAAAAAACCTCTTTATGAAGTGTTAAGTGAACGAGAATTGGCATTACAGTCACGCCTTATTTTGCTTTTGTGTTCTTGTCTGTCTCTTACCAAGTTTCTCATCAGTTCTCCATATCTCTTTCTGTCTGGCCTATTTGACTCTAGAAGTTTTCTTTTGATTAGCTCTCTTTCACAATGAAGTCAGTTTCTTTCTCTCCCTTCTCGAATGCATTCTTTTTTCTCCGTGTGTTTTCCATCCGATACCTTTTCCATTAAACCATTCTCCTTGAAACTTCCATCTGATACCGTTTACATTGTACCCTTCTCCTTAAAACTTTAGAGCATTTTACATAAATGACTCGTTATCTCATTCTTATACTTCCATTTCAGATCCCCATATAAAGTTTTGGGAGGTGTGATAAAAATCAATTAATTGTCTTAAAACACGATTCTGCCCTTCAAATAATTATTCCGTAATAATCAGAAAATCATTGTAGCAGATCTGCAATCACAAGAGTAATTTCAGCAAATTTTCTGACCGTTTTCTTTGCAGGGAACAAGTTTTGATGGGAAGCATCTGTACTTACAGCTGTAGTCTTCAACATTTTCAGTACAGGGAAGGATAAAGATGATTGAGATAGAAAGCTGTAATGTGCTCAAAATCCAGAGAGGTGATCATAGGTCGGATTGAGATAAATGGAAAACTTCTCATTTTACAATCCATCCTCTTTCTTCCTGTTCTTTTTTAAGACAGACCCCATACTCACACCCACGTACATAACACTCATATAATACTGACATCTCTGCTTTTTCTACCCCCGAAAGTGGTAAGGATTTTTAAACAGAAGAGTTGTCATACCGGCAGACAAACTCTTTTCCGAATAAGAAAAAAAGATGTTCCGACACCCTCGATATTTGTCTCAACCATAGCGTATTGATCGAGAGCGATAGTTGTGACAAGCTCATCTACGCGTACGCGAGATTGGTCTGAGGTTAAAATCATGTTGCTCCAATTAGTTCCATCCCACTTACAATTTTTATAAGAGAGAACCGTTTTGAAGCTTCATGAAATGCCTAACCAATTAGAAGGCAACTTCCGGTGACGTAACTGTCTCTGTTATGTATATGATTGTGTAGCTATGATCCTAACCTTTATCTCAATAATATCAATATGCATGATTAGTTAGGATCATCATACATGGATTCATATGTTTGGTCAATGGTGTCATGCACACAGTGAATTCATGAGTAAAATGTGAATTCTATTCCCACGATGTTTTGAAATGCCAAAAATATGACGACACGACATTGAAAGGTGTTCACATCATGTCGGTGCTTCCTTCAAAGCTTTAAAAAGATCAAACAAACCTTGCACATATTAAACTCTTCATCAGTCACTTATCGGGCTCATTTATAATAAGGTTTTTACTCCTTACTATCTTATTTTATTATTGTAGGCTGATTACATAGATTGGAATCATTTTCAATAATAGGTACCATGATACTGGTCTAAGTTTCCCACCATCGAGTTAGACAACGTTCTCACACCCTAGTTGAATTTCTCCATCATCATGATCATGTTATATAATGTGGCTCTGTCCTAGATCCATGATTAATGAGAGTTCACATACTGAAATCCTACATCCTGGTATAGTTTGCATGCGGCTCTCTCTACCTTCCTCATGTTAGACAACGTTCACATAGCCTGGTTAAAATTTACCATCATGGTACGATGTGAACGAGGCTGTGTGTGTCACCGTCTTGTTAGGCTAGGGTCTATTCATACCCTAAAAGTAAAGTTAGAATCTAAACGGAACTGTCTCTACCCCCGTCTTATAAGGACGGAGTTCAGACATACACTTCTTGAAGTTCATCATCATGGTATAGTATGAACGAGGCTGTGTGTGCCATCGTCTTGTTAGGCCATGGTCTATTCATACCCTAAAGTAAAGTAAGGATTCGTGGTAGTAGTCTAAACAGGGCTGTCTCTACCCCCGTGGTGTTAGGACAGAGTTGAGATATACCTTTCCTGCAGTTCATCATCATGGTACAGTGTGAATGCAGGCTGTGTGTGCCATCGTCTTGTTTGGCCAGGGTCTCTTCATACCCTAAAATTAGAGTTAGGATGCGTGGTATAGTCTAAACAGGGCTGTCTCTACCCCGTCTTATTAGATAAACCGTTCCTGAAGTTCACCATCATGGTATAGTATGAACGAGACTGTGTGTACCACCGTCTTGTTAGGCCAGGGTCTATTTATACTCTGAAAAGTATAGGTAGTTATATAAACTAAACGAGGCTTCATCTACCCGTCGTGTTTTATTAGGACATAGTTTAGATTTCCTGAATGGTATAGTATGAACGGGGCTGCATGTGTCTACCGCTTTAAACCGGAAAGGTTGAAGTTTAAACCCGTGAACTACAGGGTCAAGAGCATGATGGGAATATAATGCTGTCAAAATGGAACAAGTTGTTTTCTTTTGGATTTTGTCTAGGTCTGAAACCTGAAGGGAGGGTATTACTGCCGACTGCCAATGTCATGAATGTATCTGAAATCAGGTCATTTTACACGAGGTAGACATGGGCAGAGGACTAAGGAAATAGGCGAGGTGTAAGGGGAGAAGTACATGAAACATTTAATAATGTTTGAATAACGGGATGTAGGGAGGTTGAATGTGAGAAATGGTATAAACAGGGGGAAAGAAAAGTGTGTGAGAGCAAGTGGCTTTACATGCAATTAAAAATTTAAGGAAATATAATGGTACAAAAACGTTAAGTAAAGTATTCCGAAAGAGGGGGAGGAGGTAGAGAGAATATTTAGGACAAATAGTCCAATCATCATAATGCAGTGTCTTGTGTAAAGGTGTCAGGGTCTATTACTTTCGGGAGATGAGTTTGTCTAGCCGTATGGTCAGCTCTCTGACTGTCTATTAAGGACTGTGGTTCGAAACTGAGTCACGTCTTTCGGATGTGGTATTAAATGTTGGTTCCAGATGCAAGTTATCATGTCTGATTGATACATTTTATTGAAAAACTCAATCACAAATACAAACCGTGTATCATAGGAACACACTAGTATAACGTAAAATAAATAAATAAAAGGAATGACTAGCTCTGATAAGACTGAACATCATTTTAGTTCTTTGCCAAGAAACTTAATTCATTTCCTTACTAATTAGTTGAGTAAATCCGCAAAATAGGTATACCTGATAAGAGAGAAACCATTTGCATATTGAGCTCCTGTTATGACAAAACTGTGTGGCAAAGGCATACTTATCAAGAAACAAATGTTTTTGTTTATATATTGTGGTGTTGTGTATAGTTTGAAATGTCTTTTAGCTTTACAATCAACATGAAAAACAATAATGACCAGAACATATGTATACTGAAGATGAAAAAAAAACTTCTTCAACTCATGTAAGTAAATCTCGATCGTTTTTATCATTCGCCTTCTAAATTCAGCATTTCTGCTATCATAACAACATTTGCAAGTGTAATTGATAACCCAGAATATTGAATTATAAAATGATCCATAAACCTTCGCACCTAATTATGTTCTTAGAGGTGCCCCATTTTTTGCATGTGGAAGGAGCAGATAACAATAATTAAGCTACGCCTACTCCTCTCTTCTTGCACCATTACCATCATTACTCTCTCTCTCTCTCTCTCTCTCTCTCTTTCTCTCTCTCTACCTCTCTATCTATCTCTCTCTCTCTCTCTCTCTCCCTCTCCATCTCTCTCTCTCTCTCTCTCTATCGCTCTCCCCCTCCCTCTTTCTCTCTCTCTCTCTTTCTCTTTCTCTCTCTTTCTCTCTCCCTATCTCTCTCTCTCTATCTCTCTCTCTCTCTCTCTCTCTCTCTCTCTATATATATATATATATATATATACATATATATCCCTATGTCTCTTCTCTCTCTCTCTCTCTCTCTATCTCTTTGTATACGGAAAAACTTTCAACGTATGTAAAGGAAAACATGAAATGAAATTATGTAATGAGAGAAGACAAACATAGAAGAGTAGAATAATTTAAGAGAGGAGATAGGTATAATACTAGATGTATCATTTTTTATGAAGAAAAAAACACCAATGACACAGTTTGCTGAGAAAGATTGGTAGCGAGATGAGAAAGGGGAATGATAGAGGAGATACGCAGATAGATAAATTTAGAGAGAGAGAGGGAGAGTGAATGTGTGTGTGTGTGTGTGTCTGTCTGTCTGTGTCTGCCTGTCTGTGCGTGTGTGTCTATCTGTGTGTGAGAGAGAGAGAGACAAAGAGAGACACACACAGAGACACACAGAGAGAAAGAGAAGGGAAGGCAAAGGTGGAGAGGAGAGAGTGGAGGCAGGGAGAGATGGAAGACTGAGAGGGGCAGATAGAGGGGGCGGGCTGAAGTACAGAAAGACATTGTATTTTACATGTCTTTACGTGTGTAGCCTCTTATTTAATGAATTTGATTTCCCTCATCAGCCCATATGGGAACACTACAACTCATCGAGACATTGTGATGACAGGTACGGGACTACCACGGCGGAAGATCAGGCGACGTGTCCGCTCGTACATCATAATGCTCTCAAGGGAAACACAATTTCGACGTCAAAATTATGGTGTGGACAGTTAGAATTTTTTATTCTTTCAGAAATTCTTTTCCATCTGGGCGTCCTTGTATCGAGACAAGTAGTCTCAAATAGAATGATTAAATGGTGACTATACATCCTCTGCAATTTTCACAACAAAACACATAGTTCAAACAATGATGGTCGCTAGATTCAGTATGAAAAATAGAAGGGAAAAGAGTGAAATACCTAGGCAAGGAAACATGGCTATATAGACAACAACTACAATTACTTTGAATAGAGTATCTAGTTCTCTTTCTCCCTCGATCACAACGGATCGTACGAAATTTTGTCGTGGTAGACCCATAAAATATTTGTCGTGGCCAGATCTTGCAACATGCCCGAAATCTATTTCGAGTGGTCACACGGGCTACGGCACATTAAAGATGGTTCGGCGATGGGGAGGCGTCAGAAAAGGTTGGTTGTGTAATCTATAGATTCATAACTATTCTATAGACAAACGCTCATGGACTATCACCCGGACCGTTACTACAGACCTGGGCGACTACCTGGTTAAACTATCCCTATAAGACGAACTATCCCGAACAACTACTCATTGACGACAACCCCCAAAGGATGACTATTTCCGAGGACGATAACCCTCCGGACAAACATCCTGGAGAAAAAGAGAGGAAACAAATAGATACCGATAAAAAGATGGGAAGAGGGACGAAAGGTGCAGAAAACAGAATACACGAATCACATTGAATATTGAAGCTATGATAGCACTTTCACTGCGTTGCAAAGTTGTAGGGCTATCCATTTATAAATAGGCATCTTTATTATAAATACATAACTTCCTTACCGGGGGTCAGATTTACCTAAAGCACTGTATTTCTCTGAATTTTCTGTTTTTGATTAAAGCAGCACGTTGGGGGGGGGGCGTTTTCCTAAAATGATATATAGTCGACAGTATTTTAGTTTAACAACCATACATTTCGTCTACAGATTATAAAGAGGAAGGCAAAATAAACTTGGCCAACGGATGGATTTGTTGGTAGAACTGAACACGTGTGTTCATTTAGATAGTAATTCCAATGAAATCCCTTCATAAAGCTCTGCAACACATACCATGCTCCCAAGAGCATTCCATAGTCCATCTGGATCACGCTTTAGGATGCAGCAGGTTAAACCTGTTGATAGAAAAGTCACTTAACTGCGCATGACTATAATATTGCATGTAGATTATTGTGAAAGTGTTACAGATCAAATAAGCCTTATTTCAATGCACATGTTATGTATTCATTTAGGTCAGTGAAGATGCGTTATTATTTTTTCAGTACTTTCATTTTTGTCTGATAAACAATTTATAACATTTTTCTATCATTATTCACTCGATATATTTTATGTACATGCTTAAATCCAAACGGAAATAAATAAATAAAATCATTTTTTCTTTCTTATTTGTCCTCATAAACTCCCACTAAAATAATGTAATCGTATTTTTTAATCTTTTGTCCATAATTTTAATTACAGGAATGATGGTGGTGGGACGGAAACCCCTAGATATTTCACCATATAACTGATAACAGTATTTAAACACATTTGAAACCCAATCTACATAATCAACATGAGTATAATGAAGTAGCGTTGGTCCAAAAGAGGTAATGTTACCGAGACAAATGATATGTAGCTGAACATAACTAAGCACGAGAAGTTTTAGGCCGCCGCAATGGGTGTGGGGTGGTGTGTACAAGCTTGCGTTATAGTTATGCCCCTGTCCCCCTCCACAAAATAATACAACTAAATAGTTTGAAAAAAAGAAAATCCAATCAACTTTAATTTCAAGATAACAATACACTAGGTCGGTCCTTTGATGGGATTCATGGTATCACTTACTAATCTAGTATGTAAAACCCATAATTAAATATTTACTCTTAAGTAATCTTGGAGTAATCTTGGAGATCAAATACAATTATCTTTCGGTCGCTAAATAATTGATTGCAAAAATACAAACAAGAGCCACCCTGAATGGTCCCTAATAGATCAGGCACAATGGTAACATAAGTATGTTAAGATAATTTAAATGTGCACATAAAGATCTTATAGTCTCTGGGTCAATAATAATCAAGCAATTATACAAGATTATACCTTATTTCAATCTTATAGCTCTTTCCGTTGTTTTCATTTTATGCGGTTTCAAATATATTACTTGTATGATATAAGCTAAGAAAATATATATGTGACAGGGGAGAGAGGGAGAGATAGAGTGAGAGAGGGGGATAGACATACAGACAGACAGAGAAACAGAGAGGGGGTGAGGGAGAGACAGAAAGACGGACAGACAGATAGAGAGGGGGAGAGAGAGAGAGACAGGCAGACAGACATGCAGACAGGCAGACAGACAGACAGGCAGACAGACAGGCAGGCAGAGAGGGGGAGAGAGACAGAGACAGACAGACAGACAGACAGAGAAAGAAAGTGGAGGTGAATCAAAAGAGGGCTTAAAAAATGGTTATTGTTGGTCCTTTTTCGACTAGCTAGTATTACTCAGATTAAAAACTTAACGCCTGTCGACAATCAAACTGAAAAGATACACGAAACCCTTCGGCAACTCAAAATGGAAGTAACTAAACCTTTCAATGTCACATGTAAGTGGGGTGCCACTTTAAAATAAACACGTTGGAACCCCTTTCTCATTCATATTTACTTCGCCGGGCTAGTACATCAATGTACACAGAGGAGGACAGAGACTGCGTGAAATACGTTTAGGGAATTTGACATTTTCCTCTGTTACGTTTTGATCAACCGGCCCTCAGACCTTAATATCGAGTGGCCTGCTGGAAAAACACCCCAAATTCATATGGCCAGCTCGCCTCTAACTGTAGGATGGGGAATAATGCTTGGAATGACTGTGTCCTTTCAAAGAAGACTGTAAAGAAATAAAGGTATATTTTTATACTTATGATTAATGCTTTCTGTCCTGCATTCATACCTTAGCGTAGCCCTACATTTTAAGTCGTAAATCATATCTGTCACTTCGCTGTTTTAATTTAAATGTCATTTTTATTGCGAGGGAATTCGTATACATGTATACATATAACCAAATACACTAGGATAGCAGTTTCACGATGTCAAGAGAAAATGAATTGTCTACTGATCTGAGTCGGAGATGGCATGGCATTCCTGCATGACTTTCATAAACATGAGTTGAGTGAAAAGTAAAACTTTTAAAAACATGGGGGGAAAACACACGAGTAAAGGGGAAAACAAATTAAATAAAATATCTCATAAACTAACCAAGAGCTTAGCAAGAATAACATTCTTGTCAAAATCCTGAACATATGACTTTGAATTTCACCTGAGTAGTCCCAAATATCTTGAGATTGGCAGATGAAGACTTTAGATGACTCAATGTTTACACAAACGTATAGCATCGTATAATCTAATTTATTCTATTTAATCTAGACGTTACTCACACTCATTTGTGCTGTGAACCTGTTGGGACCATTTAAATTCTAAAGTGCATTCTAAAGTGCATTTAACCATGGACCTACTCCATGATTTAACCTTCTTGAAAACTTGTCAATTCGCTACTTAAGTGAGGGGTGAATAATAGGTGAAGTAGTCATACAAAACTATTGGTTATAAAGATTGGCGAACCGATATTACGTAAGGTGAAGGGACGGTAGGAACTAAAGTCATTCAAAGAGATGGGGGAATAGGAAGAATGAATATGACGCTACGATTTTGTTTTGTTTTTGTTTGTTTCTATGTTTGCTCGTTGTTTGTGTTCAGATTTTAGAGTAGAAATCTAAATTGTAAAGTGCATTTTAACTTCTTGAAAACTTGTCAAATTTCAGATTTTAGAGTAAAAAATATCAGCAATTTGCCAATTGCTGATTCCGTCACTGTAGTAGCAGATATGTATAGGCTTATGATAAGTGTTTGATAAAGCATATATACAAAAAAGGAACAGGAAATGACAAAAGTAAACTAATCCCTACTGATTACTGAAATCACTTTATTTTAAAACGTGATAGGCATCATTATGACGTTTAACGATAAATAGCTTTAATAAAATTATTCTGTGTTAAAAAGTTATCTTGATTTTCATAATGAAGCTACATTTCTGGACAAACTCTTAACATGAAGCTGAGTTATAAAACACTTCATTCCAAAAATATCAAAGTCTAACAAATTTTATAACTTGGTACATGGTAAGTAATGTTCCAAAATACTCCCGTGGAATTTTGACTGAAGGTGGTGGTGGTAGAGTGTGGACGAAAGGAAAGAAAGGACCTAAAAATATCTTTTAAGGACTAACTAGCAAAGCTAACAAGAAATTATTGTATCTTTGAGAAAAGACGTAGATAAATGATATTTTAGCTGTCAATCATTTGTATATGATTAACGATAAATATAATCGGGTCTTATTCACCAAGGGTAAATACATTATTACATTAATATATAAGTTTTAATACTGCTCAACCACTATATCACGCCGCCTCCTCTAGTGACTTACACCCATCAATTCATCTCTGTCTCTTTCACCACCAACATCGAGTTTAGAGATCGGTGATACAAGAGGACAAAGAAAAAGTTGTTGTTAGTTTAAAACTTGTTCGCATACAGACGAAAAGCCGAACAACAATCGGAGTTAACAAAGAAAAAAGTTGTTGTTAGTTTAAAACTTGTTCGCATACAGACGAAAAAGCCAAACGACAATGGGAGTTAACAAAAGCTTACAGAAAAGAGCAAGGCACTAGATAAATTGACTCCCTCGCTTGCAACCAAACACACCAGGGGTGTTTCACAAAGACTAAGATCGACTTTAAGTTGGACTTAACTATGGCAAGCCATTCATGCCACTGGTTGCTCTCACCATTATGATCTTTAGATATTATTTTTTTCTTCAGTAATGAACTATCAAAAATTGTAAATTCTGTAGATTTGTGACCAGAATTTGTACGTCCCTTGAGAGACCAATGCCAGTAAATGGTGAGAGAAAACAGTGGCATGTACAGCCTGCCACAGTTAAGTCCAACTTAAAGTCGATCTTAGTCTTTGTGAAACACTCCCCAGAAACATTATTTGTATGCCAATTAGCGGCAAACCGTGAGAGAAGACATGAGTCTTGGCGCAGCTGAAGAGTTACTCAAATAGTGAGAAGAAAAGACTTAAGAATCGAGTACGACGATGGCATGGCATACAGGCATTCAGAAGTTTCTTGAGTTCACTTACCCTTTAGGTTGATAATATCTTTCCGTTTGTATAAATCACTATTATTCCTCAGCGGGCTAGGTATCATTAGAGGCTTAATTGTGCATTATGAAGGTCAGGAACGTTGCACCTGGTCATTACGTACTTGGCTTTCAAGAGGCTGTATGGGTGGGTCTCAAAACAAACTTTTCGAATTAAATGATCTCTCCTTAACTTTAAGTCAAGTTCAGGACACACACTGCGAAGAAGATATAGTAAAGATCAGCACATCCAGGGAGGTGATACTGGTCCATCCAAACTTCGTACATCACCTAATCAAGAATCTATCTGAATCTGATTTTTCGATCAAAATCTCGTCCGTCAGCAATGGTCACGACGGAACATCAGATATAAAATTATTAACTTATCACAGACTTTCCAGAAAAAAAGTCTGATGTCGTCACATGACATTTATTTTGAAATCAATGACATGGTGCAGGATTTTAAGAGAACGATCTTCTCAAGTCCTCAGCTGTCTTACAAACAGACGTCTTACACGCTGACTGTTATCTGTCTACCGAATGCCTCTCAAGATGAGGGGACATCAAACACAGGCACAGGTCGAACACCAAGTATGCTGACTGTCCATAGAACTTCGTGATCTAGTGTGCGTTACATGACGAAAATCTGTTTGGCAAATTTCGGTTGATTATTATCAATTTAAAATAGTAAATTAATCTTCCCCTTATATCGACATTCCATTTCAAGGGGTAATTTATCATACTACTATTCCTATACGGGTTAATGGAGGCTTACTGACCACAAAACTACATGAACCTCATTTATTGAAAAATGCTCTCATTTATCTTTTTTTGTAAATATTTGTAAAGCTAGACACAATTTCCTTTCTATTCTAATATCAATGACACAGTCATCCAGGAGTATATAATGTAGATGATTAATGTGTTGTAATTTTTCATTTCAAACGATTGACGCCTATTTGAATTTGATATATAAAAATATATATATATATATATTGTTTGACCCTACCCCCTACACCCTATAACGTTAGCAATACAGCGTCTACCACTCGTGCGAAAGTACCCCCCTGATAGGTAAGATGACCCCCTTTGGACGTGTAAGGGTGCTAACCTTTGTCCCTAGGGTCAGCGAGGAGGTAGAGATGGGATCCATCTTTCACCCCTACTAATATCGAGAGAGTCCAGTCTTATTACTATGACAGGACCCACAGGGATTGGTTTAAAGGGGGAAACACTCAATGCACAAAGATATTTCTAGTTTTCTTGTTTATCCAAGTTAAGATATGATTGGTATATACTACAAAATCGAACATACTAAAACTTTTCGTCTTGCACCCATGGGAGTAAATCGAAAGAATGAATAGAAACCCGATGAGTGAAAGACGAAAGAGCTTTAGAATGTTCATGATGTTTGTTTTTGTTGCTATTCTTTGTTCAACTTATATTTCACTGTGATTTTAAAGAACATGGTTTCCTGTGATGATTCCTGCCTTTTCATTTTTGTCATAACTTTTGTAACATCACAAAATATATATTTTTTCTTTAAAATAATTACAGGAAAAATATTAACATCCCTGACGCTCTGACATTGTAAAAAAGTAGTATTTAATGTTTGTTATCGTTTAAAAGATTTGGTGATTTTAAACATGAAATCTTTAGTTTCGAGTCCTGGTATTGATAGAATTGGTAATAAGAGTTGACATTTTTCAATTTTGTATTAATTTCCATCAAATGGTTTCTCTATACTGCAAAGACTAAATATTGACGTTTGTTGCATGTCTTATTTTACTTTCCTTTTTTTAAGGTTACGTATTATGCATGCACTCAGGCGCGTACGCAAGGGGGTTGGGGTTACCCCTCAATTTTTGTGTATGTGTGTGTGGTTTTTTTTTTTTTTTGGTGCTAAAGGGTAAAAAAGTGACCTTACCCCCACCCCCCTACTGAACGAAATATCGGTCGGCATAATTTTCCAATTTCATGGACAAAAAAATATATATATATATATGTGCTCTATATATATATCCCCCCCCCCCCCTGCTTATTCAGCGGCTGGCTGAGTCGTTGCGAAATTTTCGGCGCGATTTTCAAATTTTAACCCCCCCCCTTGAAAAAATCCTGCGTACGCTACTGCATGCACTTAACTATTATCTTGTTGAACTTCAATCGTCATTAACCAATCCAGAGTAAAATTTCAGGGATACATTTAGCCACAATTTATTTCATTTTCCTTTTAATCTGATTAAAAATAATCATCTTGATGGAATGAACATGAAAAAAATAAGTTATGTGATATCCGTTACAGTTTTAAAATTGCATTAGAATTATGTTTTTCTTGAGGAAAGAAAGAAACAATAATTGACTATCATGAGACGTTTTGGTATTGTTAAATTGTGTAATTTCCGAAAGGGCTCATCGTAGGAAATCAAATACATCTGAAAGGGTATCTTTATCAGACTGCTAAACATAAGGATTACATTGTGCAGGAATACTGAAAGTTTAATTACGTTATGTTACTAATGTAATGAGTTATTTCCACGAGGCTCCCTAAAATGGAGCTGAAAAATATGATTTTGTTGGAATGGAACAAATCAGGTCACCTCAAATTGTAGATATTTCATATCCACCTCATTTGATACGGGGCTACAGATGAACCTGTCATGATTAATATCAGAATACTATTACAAGAAATAAAATTAGGAATATAATGATTACGAATAGAGTAAACAAGCGAAGGAAGTGACCTATTTCAGAAACACGCTAGAGGGTTTGTGTGACTGGGATTAAACGTCCCCTCATTAAAGGATGCACTAGAAATACTAGTAGTCCATTTCATATAGCCTAGATTAATTCGAGTAGTTGAGAAACCATTGCCATTATTTTATGAGGACATTCAATGTTTGACTTATCTTGTTTTCAAGTTTACATATGTAACATTTCCACATGTTATAATGTCACCAATCATTGAAGTTTGTTGTATAGGGGACGAAAAATTAATCATTACGCAATGAGAGAGGAGCTTTTGGTCTTTTCAACCCAATAATATTTGGTACGCGTGGCCACGATGCTCACACAATGTCATGTTCAAGCTTTCAACGTGTTATAAGAGCATAATCAATTATATTAGTTTTAATCAATGTTTGAATACTTTTTTTTAATCCATAAAGCTCTTTGAGTACATTCCACAGCACACGCATGACTTTAATAAGAACGAACCGGCTCCCATCATTAACTATTTTACCCACAATACACTGACTTTCCACCCTCCAGTCAAACAGGAATGGAAGTTGAGGAGAAGTGGGTCATGATCCAATTATTGAAATGTCAGATATAACTTACTTCTCAATCATGATGACTTAAGCTCAATAAAAATGCGTTTATAATACTTGTAGTTCACCGCGTTTGTATCTCAAGGAATACTTTTATTTTGTTTTAATAGCAGTTAATATTTATCAAATACATTACGTACACAAAATTATAATTTGCAATCGTTTCAAATAAAATCAAAGTAGATTTTTATGGTTGATGTTGTTGTTTTTTGCCTTGAGTATAATTTACGTGATATTTTGCCCACTTACATTACATGTATGTATGATCGGTCTGTACTATCTGGTACACTGCTGACATTAACAGTGAATATATACAAAAACATGCTAAGCTCTGTACTAGATCAATGCTAAGTATAGCCAGGGAGATGGGAGGTAAAATACTTATACATGGTTCCAAGTTTCTATAAACCTTTGCACCCTAGTGCACCAGTCCTGCAAATCTGAAACGAGACAATTTTAATCCCACCACTTGTTTCTGTGCGGTCAAAGCAAACACTTCGGATACATCAAACAGATCATGTGGGACCTAAGCTAATGATGTTAGAACAAAGGCAAACATTACTGTGTAAGTATACACTCATCGCTTGAGTCATAAGTAATCAAGGTACCTAGTGATAATTAACCATTCCGTTCAGGCAGCGTCACGATAAAACATCAAGATGTTTTTCCTCCCTGGTCGGTCTTTGTTTCCATGGAAACAACTCTACTTTCAGCACATACGATGATTTCAGTGTGTTAGATCCGTTTATTTTAGAATTGAAAGGGAAATAGAGTTTATAAGTTAAATGCGAAAATTCAAACAGATCGAAGTAGAAAAAAATGAAAAGGGAATTAGGGAATGTAGTTTATAAACGTTGTTGTTATTCACATTTTTCAATTGATTGCTTCTGGCTGCTTTTCATCGACATGTCATCATTCGACAAGGTATAGGCATACTATGGCGCGCCGTTTGACCAATAATTTAGATAAACACTGTTTATCGCCGATAAACACTGTTTATCGTCGAAAAACAGTGTTTATCGACCGATAAACACTGTTTATCAAGCGATAAGCACTGTTTATCGAGAGAAACTATGTTTATCGACTGAAAAACACAGTTTCTCTCGATAAACAGTGTTTATCACCGAAAAACACTGTTTATCGCCGATAAACACTGTTTATCGAGAGAAACTGTGTTTATCAGTCGAAAACATAGTTTCTCTCGATAAACAGTGTTTATCGCTTGATAAACAGTGTTTATCGCCGAAAAACACTGTTTATCGAGAGAAACTGTGTTTTCAGTCGATAAACATAGTTTCTCTCGATAAACAGTGTTTATCGGTCGATAAACAGTGTTTTCGGCGATAAACACTGTTTATCTGATTTATTGGGCAAATGGCGCGCACTTATGGCGCGCTGTTTGACCAATAATTCAGATAAACACTGTTTATCGCCGATAAACACTGTTTATCAAGCGATAAACACTGTTTATCGACCGATAAACACTGTTTATCAAGCGATAAACACTGTTTATCGAGAGAAACTATGTTTATCTACTGAAAAACACAGTTTCTCTCGATAAACAGTGTTTATCGCCGAAAAACACTGTTTATCGAGAGAAACTGTGTTTATCAGTCGAAAAACATAGTTTGTCTCGATAAACAGTGTTTATCGCTTGATAAACAATGTTTATCGCCGATAAACAGTGTTTATCGCCGATGAACACTGTTTATCGAGAGAAACTATGGTTTTCAGTCGATAAACATAGTTTCTCTCGATAAACAGTGTTTATCGCTTGATAAACAGTGTTTATCGGTCGATAAACACTGTTTTTCGACGATAAACAGTGTTTATCGGCGATATACAGTGTTTATCGGCGATAAACAGTGTTTATCTGAATTATTGGTCAAACGGCGCGCCATAATAGGCTCTGTCAAAGAGGACATCGCTCATCTTGTACAACTCATTCTTACTTCCTCCTAACCTCCACCTGGAGGCAAAGGGGGACGATTATACCCTTCCAAGATTGGAGAAAGAATGGCACGGGCGACTCACAGGTATCTGGCATACACAATGTTATCAGAGAAGGAAAAAGAAATGTTAATGTTTTGTCAGTAATTAAAAGAAATAAAAAATTGTAACGGACTGACATATTGTTAATCAGATGTGGAAAAATAGCTTCGTGAAGAGGAAGAAGAAGAAGAAAGAGGCATTGTGGATCTAAAAGAATATCGAGAGAAAAAATACCGCACTCGAATAATTAATAAAAAAACACTTACAGGCCAAAGGGGGAAAAGAACGTAATAAGGAGATGATAAGATCCCCTGCCTAATTGATGGCCCTGTCCATTTAGATTTCATCCACCTATGAAGACCAGTGTGTGCCCCTTCCGCATGATGCCGCCCCCACCCTCCTTCTCAATGGCTGGAGTCATGCTACGCCTCCGTTTGTGGTGCATAGTATAACCAACGAGTACTGAATTTGTATTCGATGCATAAGTGATGAAGACCTTGTGGAATGATTGGACTTCAAACGATGTATTTATTGATCTTAACCTCCTTAGTTCCTCGAAATCACAGACTGATATACTAAAGATCAAACATTTGACTTCCATGTAAGCCGATGACGGATATCTTTATGTAGAAAGTTAAGGTTCAAGGTTAACTACGTGACTGCAATACTTCTTTTTTTAGCTCCGATTCTTCTTAAACCATAACAAACCCTTAAATTGCTGAATAAGTAGTATTCTGGTACAAACTCGATTCATATTGAAATTTTGCTTTCGATTTCGCTTTCGCTTTTATTAAGGATAAGGTTTTAGTGGCATCGCACGAGCTTAAAACGATTAATCAAATTCATCCTAAAATATTTTTTTTAAATACAACTCATTGAAAAGAGACGTTCTCTATCCCTTACTCCCTCACCAGTGCATTCACAAGAATAATTTGTAATTAGTTTTAGGCCTACTTATGTCTTTAAACAATCCTTAATAATTATTTCAATAATCATCGAATATATTGTGTGATATTTTTTTTCTCCATAACATAAACTTGGCAAGCAAGGCGATGACAGAAAATATTTTTAAACTGTCTTTTTTTCATTGGTGGTGCAAAATGTGTCATCTTAATGTGACATTTAAAAATGGCAATAAGGCCACCCCTTACCGAACAGGAAGTGGTGGTTGCCGAAATGTTTGGAGCTTCGATTCCTTAGATGAGGTGAAGGTGGGGGGCTGCAGCCCCTATTCCCAACTTGTATCCTTCCCTGAACAGACTCTAGATTAAGTACAAAACCATTCGAAGTGTTTCACCTTGTTATCAGTCAAATAATAAATGTATCGTCTACCTTACGCTTCTCAACTTCTCTCCAAAAATCGTTTTGCTTTGACAAGATAAAATAAAATAGGTTAGATTCCTGAAAATATTATTTTGGTCTATATATACAGGCGAAAAAGTACGATTAGAGTCATGTCTGAATGCACTGTTTGGAAAGGAAAATAGACTAGGTTTAAACTTGGAACCGAAGGCGTAACCGAGGGGAAGTAAACGTGGTTAATAGCTTTAAACTGTCAAAGGTTTGTTTATACTTGATCAAGCTAATGCAGTCAGGTAGGGCAAAAGAAACAATCATATATTATCGAAAAAACCAAATCAAACCAGCTGAATAAATAAAGGTCTATTGAATGCAATGATAAACATTGATGTACAACATTAACAATAAACGAGAAGTAGTAAATGGCGCGAGAAATTTTGCTTGAACCATGGAGATGCGAGGGAACGAAGGTGGTGATTCATTTTAAAGCAGATGGAACAGTGGAGGAAATGGAATCGATATTTTACCAAAAGAAAAATCAATATTTTTTGATGTTGAGTATCATTCATAAGTACATGAATATAAATTGCTATCGGTCAACTATTATAGTTAATTAACACAAGAGGAAACATTTTGTGTATTTCACACTTTCTATGACTCTTGGAAACATTAAAAGTACATTCGGGAGTACTAGGCCCAGGCGCGGATCCAGGGGGCAGGGGCCTTGCCCCAAAAAAGAGAGAGAGAGAGAGAGAGAGAAAATAAGGGAAGGGAAAGAGGAGAGAAAGGGAAAGAAAGAAGAGGAAGCAGAAAAGAAAAGGGGGAAGAAGGAGATCGGGGGACCGAAAGGGCCTTGCCTCCCCCCCCAGAAAAAAAAAAGTAGGAAGGAAAGAAAAAAAAAAGAGGAAGAAGAAAGGTGGGGGAGATCAGTTGCGATTTTCCCGCCAACAAGGTGTCGGGGGCGAAAGGCTCTTGCCTCCTCCCCCTCCCCTCGGTAAAAAAGATAGAGAGAGAAAGAGAGAGAAGGAAGGGTAGGGGGAGGGAAAGAGGAGAGAAAGGGAAAGAAAATATAGAGGAAGAAGAAGAAAAAAAGGGAAAAAATAAGGAAAGATCAGTTGCGATTTTTATCGCTTCTTCTATCATCATTGTACAACTATCATAGAACAAATATATTAATTTATTTATTCCTGTTTGATAACAATAATATGAATATAAACTCATAACAGCAACAAAACAAAATGCAGAAGAAAACTATTTTGCAGGCAGAAAGTAACGCAAAAATTATCATGCATTTGCATGTAAGTGTATCAGAATTATTCATATTGTTTTATTACATCTTGTGAAATAGTATGCATTTATGCTTTCGGAACTTTTTTGTGTATTTGCATGAAAAAAAGCGTAAACTTATAATGCGCATGATGCAATTTCAGGTGCAATTTACTGCAGTTGCCCCAAAATAGAATTTAAGCATGGTTTATTTCTAATTCGATACTAGTGATTTACAAATTTTGCTGAAAATTACATAATTTTCCGGGATTTCTCCTCACTTTTTAGTAAATTATAATTTGGATGCGTTTGTTGGAAAATGACAAATTCCCAAATTTACAGTCAGGCAAGAAATATGCGTATTTAGAGGCCTACATGTCAGGGCCCGTGGAACGGCGGGGCTTGGGGGCTCGAGCTCGCCCCCCCCCCTTTTTTTGAAAAAGTATATTAAAAAAGAAATAGAAAGAAAGGACCCCACCTAGGGCCCTAAAGCGGGCCCTGGATCATCTGACCGTAATTTAATGCTTAAAGCGCCTGAGCTTCCAGGGGCTCCGCCCCCTGGACCCCACGCCAATTAGTGACCTGACAGTGTCACAAATAAGGTATCAAAATATGCTCATCTGACGGTAATTAAATGCCTAAAACCCCTGAGCTTCCGGGGGCTCTGCCCTCTGGACCCCACCTAGGGCCCTAAGGCGGGCCCCTGGATGCTCATCTGACGGTAATGTAATGCCTAAAACCCCTAAGCTTCCGGGGGCTCCGCCCCCTGGACCCGCCGATTAGTGTCCTGCCAGTGTCACAAATAAGGATGCTCATCTGATGCTATAAAAATATGCTCATCTGACCGTAATTAAATGCCCATACGCCCTGAGCTTCCGGGGGCTCCACCCCTAGACCCCACGCCGATTTCTACCTGATCGTAAAAACTTTAGCCTCCCCCATCCACTTTGAAAAACGTTCAGCAGGGCCTGCATGTAAGAGTAGTGGTGATGCGGATTTTTTTCTTCTCCCCCCAACGATTTTGCTCATTACGCCACTGCTTTAGTGGTTACCATTTACGTACCAATATTTGGCTCGCACAATTTCAAATTTGGCCCCCCCCCCTAAGAAATCCTGGATCCGCGCCTGCTAGGCCTATATGATTCTATTTCTTCTTCTTCTTGCCTTTTTAATTACCTGTTGATAGATACAGTTGCATAACTCCAAGTTCTTTGAGAATTCTAAGTATTGTTCATGGATTTTCTAACCTCAATTAACGTGAAAATTTCCTATTAAACAATCATCGGATCAATGCCAAATGCCAACAAACATAACTCTGCGGTCAAAGTCTGTGATCGATGAGAGATTAGAACGATTACATAAGGCTCTGAAAACCTATCAATTATTGGGGAATTGCTTTTCGACAAATTTCACCAACTTTCACGTACATTATTTAAAAGTATATGATTTTCACAGACATGCTGAAATTCAGTTCAGTAGTGGTGCTAGAAAGAAAAAAGGGAAACAAATCTTCTGTAAATGCTCCTGATTTAGTTCCAATATTCTGCAGCCAACAAGATAACTTGGCAACATCAAAACTCGGCTAAAGGACAAGGCAGGTACCTTTAAAAGTAAGCCCTGCAATTTGACATTGTTACAAATTTCGCCGAACTTGAATTCAATTTGAGGAGAAGGGATCAAAGCAAGGTCGCAGGTACAAAAGCGTTAAAAGCTTCTGCCGCTTTGAGGACGTCGCTCTAAAGTTATCTGAATTCATGTCTGGATTTGAGAACTTGGTCTCCAGAGATCAAATCAAAACAAGAACCAAGATCAATACAATTACAACCATATTGAAGGAATAAATTTGATTTTTATCACCTAGGGAACGAGTGGCGAAAGACTGCCTGAAGTTCACGCAGTTCACCAAAAGTTTTAGGATACAAAATTCATCTTCTTATGTCCAAAAGTACGTTCGGGATTCGAGATTCGAGGTTCCTAGGCATGCTAGGTAGGGCCTATCCGTATTTCGAGGGCTATACAAATAAAAATTTAAAAAAGTATTCAACCTATTCATTTGCGACAGAACCGAGTAAACATTATTTTTTGAAATATGAAAATAGGAGGTAATTTGGGCAAGTATCCCCTCCCCCAAAGTGTGTTTACGAAATGCACTCATATTATCAAATAAAAAATGAACAAATGGGCCTATTCTTTACCCTAAACTTTAAATATTTTTTTTAACGCAACTTGGACACAGTTTAATCACGCTGATTTTGATTTCTAGCACATAGTGTTAAAGAGACATTTAATAAGGAAAAGAAACAGATAAATTCTCATTGCTTGCTTATTGTTGCTTTCAGTGAAGTTGTTTTCTTCTTCTTCTTCTTCTTCTTCTTCTTCTTCTTCTTCTTCTTCTTCTTCTTCTTCCTTTAGACAGCAGGAAGTTATTTTATACACAATCAATAATTCCACCTTGCCACGACCCTCTCTTCTTCTCTCTCTCTCTTTCTCTGTCTCTCTTTCTCCGTTTATCTCTCTCCGTTTATTGGGTTTTAAGCAGTAAAATTCTCTTCTTCATCATTATTCATATCATGTATATCTATAAACATTTCATCTTCCTACTCCCTCATCCATCTCCTTAATTCTTCTTCTTTCAATAAACTCGAACAATGCACTGCTGAGATACCAATCATCGACTTGTAATTTTGAACGACAGTTTGAGCATGACAATGCACCTGTTAAAAGCAAGTTACTAGTCATTGATTACGTCACTGACCTCCTACAATGCAGACAGTGACCCCTCCCATTTGACAGTGCATTCGGAAATACGAGATGTGTAGATGGGCGGTTTGTAGGAAATGCATCGGATCATTCTCATTTCCCGCCAAGTTCGGAGGATGTTTTCCCTTAGATACTTAATCTTGTTTCTCTCCGTAGATACCCTTGTGTCTCCCACATTCTTCAGATTCATCGCGAAGAAATGACTTTGAACTCAAGTGATTAATCATCCTTCACAAAAAAAGAATGAACCACTTTGCCTTATCTTTATGATATGTAGATGAGCATCATCTTCTTAATGGGTAATTGAACTGGGCTATAAGGAGCAGAAGGTCGGTGCCGTGTAGTTCTGCCATCCTACCCCTAAACAGAGTATTATCGACATATTACAACGTAGATCAAATGTAAACTGCATTAACTTATTCGAGAAGGCGGTCACTTGAATATTCCTTCTCGAAGACATTAAAGGCAGATCTCTGATTACCAGAAAGTTAGTCGATGAAAAATGATTCTCTACTGAAAGTTTAATAAGAGCTTCATTTTGATGTCCGACTACGAAAACTAAGTTAGGCCCTGAGTTTAAACTTATTTAGGCGGGTTGAACAAAGAGCAGACTGTGTAGAGTATTTTCCAAATAATTTCGATGGTTTCCAACCCCATAATATTATTGTTCTATTCTATCCCAATTCGGAATGTACTCATCGGTTCCCTCCAAAATGCGATTCTTGCAACCACCATCGAATACAGTGACATACCCTTCAATCGACGCCAAGGCAATGTAATAATACATTTAGTCATTTTTACATGTTGATGGAGGAGCCACTGATAGCGCCCACTAAGAGTTGATTATAATGATTATTCCTTATATAAAAATAACTGATTTTTTGTGCGGAGAGTATTTGTTTCTTCTTTTATTACTCTACTTCTATGATTTGATCGCATGCTCGACGTTCAAGACCCCGTCTCCCTTCTTTCGTTCCCTCATCTAACTTGACCTTATACTCAAATTCTTTCTTAAATCCTCTTCTTAAGATTCCTTTCCTTTAGAGAGGATGGATATGATGAAGGAAGACCCTAGATCGGATGAATTATGATATCATCATAAACACTGCTCTGTGTTTATCCAGCAAAGGTCAGCTTCACCCGACTCAACGCCATGTACATGATGTATGGGGGGAGTAGCCGTCCTTTTGCATGGTAAGGGCGTCTCTTCGTTTTTGTGGTCTGCACTCGATCTCTTTAGAACGCCTCACATAGAACATGATGGTGGGGTTGCTTATCTTATCATTTTCCTCACTTTTTTGGTGCTTTTTTATTTTCTGAATAAAAAGGGAACAACAACCTTACAAATTCGTATTGCCCGTTTATGATTAAATGGAATCAGGAGAGAAAAAAGGATCAGTCGTCAAATGAAATATAACTCTTTTAAATAAAATCATTTCATGTAACATGCCCCTTTAGATGATAAATTAATTTCATCATGTTCATCTGAAATTTTCATTTGCGATTATGCTACATGCGTATGTAATAATGTATATCATATATTAAAGAAATCTTTTTTGAACGTATCTCTTTTACGAGTACATGTATTTAGCAAATCTGCAAAATGAGCACACTTCAGAGCAAAAAAAAAATTGAAATTTTTTAGCTTCCAAAATGAAGATGGTATCGAATACAAATATTGTCAATGATATCTACTGGGTACTTTGAGCATGGATATCATTCACACATCATATCATCTAGGGCTTCTGGTTCGGATAAATATTCGGAAGTGGTTAAGATCTCAGCTGTCGTTAGGGTTTTGACAGCCATGCCTGGACGGAAACCTTCTATCCAAGATCCAAGGAGGTCAATCCCCATTCAGGATATTCCTTCTCACTCAAAATTTCCTTAATAGATTTATCAATTTCAGGTCTGTAGATGGTCCGAAATAAATAGAGATCAAATTCAATCCATGTTGGTTCCTCCTGATATACGATAACATATTGATAGCATCTGATGAAAATAAAGAAAACCTGGATATCCTCTCAATTCTGCATTTCTTTATAGTAATGCAGAATTGAGACTCATCCATTGAGTCATCAATTATACAGTCTGATTTCGGTACAAGAAACTTGACATAAGTCCCCTCTATTCAAAATCATCGATCCGTCAATAATAAGTACCCCTAAAAAGTCCACAGATATTAAAAACGGCTTCAACTTTCAAACTCAGAAAAGAGGAAAAGCATATTTAGATAAGAAATACGTTTTATATCCAGAAGATTTGTCATGATATTCGAGATGAATTAGGGTTCAAAGTACTACTAAGTCATTCGTCAAATTGATACTACACATTTGCATTTATTATCCGGTTATATGTATGTAGGAAAAAAGACTCGTATTACTCTTTTAAAAAAATACATTGACATTTCTCAGTGATAACTCTCTTTGTATCTTCATTTTTTAAACTTCTTAGACCAAATGAAGAAAATAAAACATTTCAACTAGTCATAACGATGTCAAAATGTTGAATTGTTCCTTTAGTTTCAAAAGAAAGAAGAAACAAAAAAATTAACAACCACCAAAAAGACATCCATACCGCGATACAGGATATTTTCTTATGGAATAAATACAACTTATACGTCTTTTTCATACTGTACTTAAAGTTGAGTTCTGGTCATGAGATTACACGTAGAGAGAAACTGTCTGGAAGCAATCGGGAAAAGTTTATAATGTAGTTCATTACTATTGGTGTCAACTGTACTGTTTTGGAATGATCGAACAAATGATAAGAAATTGGCTCAATCTCGATGAAAAGCACATGAACTGCTCACGTGTGGCACGGTTGCTTGTGCCCAGAACTTCAGCTATTTCGTTCTTCATATTTCTATTATAAGGGCATATAAAGAGCAATCTTATTCAGGGCATATTTCGATTAAGATATTCTTCCTGACAGACAGTAAAAGAATGAGCTTATTTTCATTTTTATTTCAACTTTAACTTAACTGAGCCTTGATTTCTCTCTAAATCTGTCATTGTTATCTTTTTTAAACTGGACTATTTCAAATATTTGAATTTTGTATCGTTGTTTTTTTTTAATCATGTACAATATATTGTAACCGTTGCAATTCAGTCTTCGGACTGCGAGAATAGAAGCTATTTAGTTTTAAATCACTCAATCAATCAGGAATAATTTTTGTATTCGAAAAATGGTAATCCACAAATAGTAACTTTAAGAAGACCCGAATCTCATTGAAAAAGTAACACATGAAAACTGTATCCATCACTACTTACAAACATCAAGTCACAAACACATAGTCAAGAGAGTTTGATAGATTCGATCTTGTTTTAATGGTTTTATATTATAAATCTGACCCTCTATACATTTCAATGAACATAGATATAAAGTTGGTACAATATCAATATGACTCTATACATATAGAAAACGTAAGAAATTAAAATGATTGAAATGTTGAATGAATAATAAACATAAATGAGAAACAGAAGGTGCATTGTAACCATGAAGATTTATGTGCTTACAGCCCTCGGTTATAACTTCTTAATTTTTTTTTAAGAGAGAGAGAGAATGATTGGGAGTGACTTGCAAAGAAGGACAGTATAACGTGAAGAGAAAGAGTACTGGTTTACTTTCATTGACCTGTTGATTAGATTCTGATGTACCATGAACGATGCCAGGTCATGGACAATGATTACGTAAGGTAAATTTGTTCAATACAAATGAAAGAGTCATGGTAGGATCAACACTGACAGAATCTCATAGTTTTACAGCTCTCCGAAGAATACAATGACTTTAGATTTTGGAGTCCACTGAGAATAGAGGTTCAGATAACATTGAATCAATCAGTGTGTCTAATGGTTTTAAGGGTTAAGAAAGTTTCCTAATTTCTTAAATTGAGTTAATCAAAATCAAATGAAATCAAGGTAAAGTGAAAATAAAGTACATGATTAAAGTTTAATTTAGTTCTCTCCAAAAATATAGGTCTATCCTTCATGTGAGACAGTCGTTAATCCTCGAACGAAGTGGTTCCTCGATTCATTCACAAAAGAAGAAAAAATAACGTTATTTTGATGGCGCTGTTCACGTATTCACGTTTTTCATATTGAAGGCTGCTCTGAGTTACCTCGGTGAACATTTATGAAATAGATTAAATCATTGATATAGTTTTCTTGGATGAACTGGTTCCTCTTATATCAAAACACTTTGTATTAATAATTTACATTTTTAGTTTGTTATACAAATATATTTGTTAGCGAGTATTCCATTGGCTGCAAAGGTGTCACGTGACACTCAACATTTTGTTATAAGTTATGATGCCCATTGATATCAACTCAAAATCAATTCTACGAAATGAACAGGATCAATATATTGTATCATTTTTTTCAGCAAAAAAAGAGCACGTGGACTTGTCTGGGTACATAAAAGTATTCGGATTATAAAAATAGGTAGAAATAGTTTAATTCTTCTTCTTCTTCTTCTTCTTCTTCTTCTTTGTATTCTTCTTCTTCTTTTTCTTATACATAAATATTCTTGTCATCGAAGCATAGGTAATGCTACGCATGCAGTTCCCTTTTATTAGTCTCAGTGCATTTCTTAGATAGATAGATTAAATTATAAACATCGTTTTCTTGGATGAACTGGTTCCTAATATATCAAAAGATTTGATGTTCAAATTTACATGGTTAATTTGTTATATAAAAGAGGGTATTTGTTAGAGAGTTTCCGATTGGCTGGAAAAGGCGTCAAGTGACACTCAACACTTTGTTATAAATTATGAAGCCCATTAATATCAACTCAAAATCAATTGTACGAAATGAACAGGATCAATATATTGTATCATTTTTTTCAGTAAAAGAAAAGCACGTGGATTTGTCTGAGTACATAAAAGTATTCGGATTATAAACATAAGTAGAAACAGTTTAATTCTTATTCTTCTTCTTCTTCTTCTTTTTCTTCTTATATTTAAATATTCTTATTCTTGTCATCGAATTATAGGTTATTCTATGGATGCAGGTCACTGTTATTAGTCTCAGTGCATTTCTTAGATAGATAGATAGATTAAATAAAAAATATCGTTTTCTTGAATAAACTGGTTCCTCGTACATATTAAAAAAAACATTTGATATTCCTAATTTACATGGTTAATTTGTTATATAAAATAGGTTATATGTTAGAGAGTGGCCTATTGACTGGAAAAGGTGTCACGTGACACTCAATTTTTTTATAAATTATGATTCTCTTTGATATCAACTCAAAATCAATGTTACGGAATGAACAAGATCAATATATTGCATCAATTTCTTTCAGTAAAAGAAGAGCAGGTGGATTTGTCTGGGTACATGAAAATAGTCCGATTATTAAAAAAAAACAAAAAAACAGTTGAATTCTTCTTCTTTTTCTTCTTCTCTTTTTCTTTTTCTTCTTCTTCTCCTTCTTCTTCTTCTTCTTCTTCTCCTTCTTCTTTTTCTTTTTCTTCTTCACCTCTTTCTTCTTTTTTTCTTCTTCTTCTTTTCTTCTTCTTCTTCTTCTTCTTCTTCTTCTTCTTCTTCCTTTTCTTATATTTAAATATTCTTATTCTTGTCATCGTAGCATTGATAATTCTACGCATGTAAGTCACTGTTAACAGTCTAGGTGCATTTCTTAGAACTATATTAATGCTAGGTTTATGCTACGTTTACACTATGTTTCCGGCGGTCATCGCAATCACGTTTCAGGCCACCGTGGACAAAACGGGATGGACGTGAGACAACGCGGGGGCGGCATGGGCAAACGTGACAGGCCGTGATTGCCGTGGATGCCGGGTCAGATTTTTAAACTGTCAAAAAATTGACACGGCAGGGGTGAACGCAACAAATCGTGACAGTACGTAATAGGCCGTAACAAAACTCGGAGGCGGTCCGTAGTGGAAGGGTTTACGGATCCGGCGCGCTACGGCGCGTTGCGTTCTACTACGGTCTGACACGACGCGCGCGGTCTCAGGATACAATGATTGCTATTGCTTGGGAAGCCTTCTTTTTATACCGTGGGCACAAACGTGCTCATAAGCTGCCCGGCGTCCAAGTATCATCCGTAAAAAGCCTTGTCACGGACACGGTGATAGACCGTGAGAAAACTTAGCACGACCTTACAAAACTTGAATACAAGTTTGTTTTTTTTTATTACGTACTGTCACGTTTTGTTGCGTTCACCCCGTTTTACTACGGCATACTAGGTTTCTCATCAGCACCGTGACTGCCGTGGCAATTTTGTTGACAGTTTAAAAATCTGGCCCGGCATCCATCCCGTTTTGTCCACGGTGGCCTGAAACGTGATTGCCGTGGCCGCCGGTCACATAATGTAAACCTAGCATAAAAAGGAACTGCAAAGTACTTTATGCTTCGGAATACGTAGGGTTAGTATTATACGGGTATTCAGTGGGCTGATAGTTATCTTCAGATTGGAAGCTTTGGCTCACATCTTCTGCGGGTCTAATCCTGGCTTGTTGCTTCTTGTATAAGGCGACACCAAATCCTAAACCAAGAGCACCACCGAAAGCCACAATGATAACGGCTACGGTCAGACCTATGATAAGACCCAGGTCTGTTGGTTCCTCAGGTTCATTAGTACTCTGGGGTCCTTTGGACAGTGGCTCTGTTGGGTGTGACCCTTCACGTCCTTCTGTTGAGGATATCAGAGTGCTATCTGTATTGACCAGTGGCTCTGTGGCGCTAGGATCAGATGTACTGATGAGAGATGATACATCTGCGAGAGAAGTACTAGACGTCACAGGATATTCAGATGTAGTTGAGATGGAATGAGTTGGAAATTGACTACCACCCTGTCCTGATGTCCTTGGCTCATGCGTGTCAACTTGAACTGTAGCTGTTGAGGATATCAGAGTGCTCTCTGTATTGACTAGTGACTCTGTGGCGCTAGGATCAGATGTACTGATGAGAGATGATACATCTGCGAGAGAAGTACTAGACGTCACAGGATATTCAGATGTAGTTGAGATGGAATGAGTTGGAAATTGACTACCACCCTGTCCTGATGTCCTTGGCTCATGCGTGTCAACTTGAACTGTAGCTGTTGAGGATATCAGAGTGCTCTCTGTATTGACTAGTGACTCTGTGGCGCTAGGATCAGATGTACTGATGAGAGATGATACATCTGCGAGAGAAGTACTAGACGTCACAGGATATTCAGATGTAGTTGAGATGGAATGAGTTGGAAATTGACTACCACCCTGTCCTGATGTCCTTGGCTCATGCGTGTCAACTTGAACTGTAGCTGTTGAGGATATCAGAGTGCTATCTGTATTGACTAGTGACTCTGTGGCGCTAGGATCAGATGTACTGATGAGAGATGATACATCTGCGAGAGAAGTACTAGAAGTCACAGGATTTTCAGACGTAGCTGAGATGGAATGAGTTGGAAATTGACTACCACCCTGTCCTGATGTCCTTGGCTCATGCGTGTCAACTTGAACTGTACCTAACACTGGAGAGTAGACACCTGTACTTGGGAGATATGTAGCAATAGGAGCTGATGTGGTCCTATCGGTCATGATAAAGGACTCATTGCTGGTTGTGTGTTCCATGTCTGTAGTCGAACTAACTGAAGAAGCTGCATGACTTGTAGCATTCATTGTCACTGCATCGGTTGGCGGAATCCTCTCGCTCGTGTTAGCAGTGCTTCCCGGTACAGTCGTCGATACCTCAATAGTTGAATTATCGGTGAGCATTGTAGATGGGGAGAGAGTCTCGTTTATCGTCGATGTTGTGACATTGGTACCATCGGTAAAGTCTTGAACAGTGGTTGTCGAATTAGGAGCTGAGGTGGAAACAAGATATGGTTCTATAATCGGCAAGGAAACAATGTTTGAAATAGCTCCTGCATTTCCTGCTTCATCCAAAGCTCGAATAGAAAAGTAATAGTTGAGATCGTAATGAAGGACAGGAAGTAGGATGGTCAATGTCTCTAACTGACCACCAGGAGATATCCGAGATAAGTTTCCATCGATGATCTGATGATCGTTGACCAGTGGATTTTCAGTGAAGTTTACCCTCAGGACATCGAATTCATTGGAGTACCTCAGTTCGTACTCAGATGCTGTAAACGACACATGACATTTTTTAATTGAGAAGTTTCATGAACATGGCATTAAAAAAATCTGTTAAGTTCTGGCATACTAACAGAACATGGTTTCTGTCAGAAAAGCAATACGTGGTAACAACATATTGCGCGTATAATTGCATCAAATCCTTCATTATCACCAGTATCTCTTCTGTGTAGGCAATATAAACTACATGATATATGTATATATCAATAGAAAAAATTGGGGCCTCTTCACCAAAAAATTGCATTCAAACAAAACTCAAGAAAATTATACGCAAATAAAAAATAAGCAACCCTGATTGGTTGGAAACAATTTGCGTTTAAGTTTTTAACTTTTATACAGGGGTCCCTTGTTTAGTGCTCATGTTTGCTATGCATATAACGTCAAAATGTTTCTAATTCCTGTTTCAAGACCGTTAAACATTTAAAGTGTTTAAGCACTAAAGAACAACTACTGTTTTAATTAAACAAAACCCATCAATCTCCTATTTATCTATCCTCTTTTTTCATTTTATTTCAAAGTCACTTTATTCCACATTTTTTTTATCCTTCTTTAAAGTACTAAAGTAATGAAATTGATACAAAAGGACATAACAATTTTGAAAAGCACAGTAACACAACGAAGATTGCGTAAATCCCAGTGTTAAGCACAGGCTTGTGTCGGCTACGCCTATGTAAAAACAATGCAATTTGTATATAACCATGGTACCGGCATTCTATTCGTTCGTCACCCAAGTAACTCATACCTGTTCCTTGGTCGAGGTCATCTCCTACTGCCGTCCAGGTGAGAATAACAGTTGCATTCTCATAAGAGAATGAAGAATAGGCAAGATTCTGGATACGAGATGGAGCTAAGACATCGGGAGCATTCGGGATGTAGTTATTCACTACAAAGACACCGCCTGATGCTGACCGCATGAATGAGGAAGGAACAGATGGTAGGGTTGGAGTGACGGCCCGTCGTTCTGTAAATGCGTACGAAAGAGGCAGGGGTGGAAAAATAATAAAAAGGGACAAAAGAAAGGTATTATATTTTAACTATTACATGTATTACTTTTACGGCAGTCATCACCAAAACCTGCATAAATCTTGAGAAATAATTCATATTTAGATTTGCTTTTGTAATAACGATACAAGTTTTTTTCGTTGTTTCTCGAAAATTGAACGTTATCAATCTCACTGGACTAAAAGTTATTGGATACATTCTCGTTAGCTCAAAAATCATGGGTAAATTATGATTCAATAGTTCAAAGACCGATCAAGTATGATATTCAAGATCAGTTCTCATGATTAATTAATCAATCCACCCACTTCTAATTCATTTATTTTTAAACCTGTTTTACACCAGTTAAGTTTGTACCTAAACCCTTATTATTTCTTCACATGCTTCGCCTCAAACCCAGTCCCGGTATATAATTATATTAAATGTTCTTGTTAATATGTCCATGATACACTTTGCTTTGTAATTATATAATTTATTGTCGCTACTCTGGGACGGGACCGATCCGGGATTCAGCAATGGACGGTGACAGTACCATGGGTGTCGATCCCGGGGGGATGAGGGTATATCCCCCAATATTTCAGGTGGGAGGGGTGGCCTGTACAATCATCCCCCAATAATTCACCATCAAAAAAAAAATGAAGAGAAAAATTAATGATGAGAGCCCGATGAGAGTAGTTAATGGTTATTACTCGCAAGATGACCATTTTTCTATCTCATTTTCATAATATATACATATATAAATAGAAAACGAAGTAAATGAGACAACCGTATATAAGACAAGAATAAATAGAATTCTCGCTCATACGGCTTCATCAGGAATTGATGAATTTATTCAATTTATTCAATCAACAACATCATAGAAATGCAGTGCGCCAAATGCAAAGCCGCAGCGTTAGAAAGCAACGAGCTAAATGTTAAGCGCGAAGCGCAAAAGTGCAAAAAAGAAGTAGAGAGGGAGAGAGAGATAATGAGAGACAGAGAGGATAATAACCCAGGTAGCAAGCCCATGTGGGACCCACATGGGTCCCATATTCTCTGAAACATGGGCCCCATATGGAAAACCATCTGGGGTCCTAAGGCATCTGCACCCAAGAAGCATATGGGACCCATATGGGTAAACCCATATAAGACAGATGGGACCCATACCAAACTGGGCCCAAATGGGTATGCCCAGCTTAATCCCATCTGGTACCCATATTGGTTAACCCAGATATATCCCATGTGGGTTAACCCAGATTTTCCCCATGTGTTACCCATATGGGCATATTCATATTATACCCATATGTGTACGCCCAGCTCATTCCCATCTGAGACCCATAAGGGCTGGCCCAGATAGATCCCATATGGGTTACTAAATATTGGCCCCATATGGGATACATATATGGGTTCCATTTAATAGCCCAGATGACTCAAGTGACCCAGATCATCCCCATATGGGCCCCATATGGGCTTGCTACCTGGGTGAAAGGGAAAAGGGGAAGAAACGGGCAGAAGAAAAAAGGAAGGGGGAAGAGAAAAGGAAGAAGTACAAGAGAAAGAGGGACATATATGGAATTTTATCGCACGTAGGGCGATATAAATGATTTACATTCATCAGTGACAGCACGCGTCAGCGGCGGCGTTTCTTTTGTGATGAGTTTTGGCGGCATCTTGAGAGGAGACAATAACAAACCAGCCCCCTTTGTTGTCAGCCGCGCGGTATCTTTCATGTGCGCGTAGCTATATCGGAATTTGCGCGAGGTATGTTTTGAATGTATGTATGGAATTCAATTGGCCGGGATGGATTGGGTTCCCACGGCGTTGGCGAGAGAATTCTCATTCACCTTGTGGATTTTGTAGAGGATGGATGTAGACATTAATCGGTGGCAAATTAATTTAATTTAGTTGGGCTTTATTGAGCCTGAGGGAACTTCGTACTGGAAAATTATTATACATGTACGTGGATTTCACATCGGATTTTAATAGAGGAAAAGTTTCAATTTAATTGGACTTGGTTCTACAGAGTATACGGCGTAGCGGATAGTTCATACTGGGACGTCTTCTCGGAATCTACAAAGGTACCTCCGAGAGGAAAGTTAAGTACGACGATGGTTTATCCATATTCACTTCTTTACGTTCGTATAACCAGTATGAATTAATTGGTGCATGTTTCATAAGGCGGACGAAGATCAACGATGTTAGATATCATTTAATTTTGAACGAATAAATTGCATGGCAGTGATTTGACTTAAGCCCTATTAAAGCGACTATTCAATTCAATTCAATTCAATTCGTTTTATTCATTTCCATTTTCAATAAAAACAATACAAAGATAACTATACAATATAAATAAACATATGCAATATATAAGAAAATGAAAATAGGGAACTAAAAAAAAAAAAAAAAAAAAAGGCCAAATGGCCTTGTGGAGGCATAGTTCCCAAACAGTAATTAAGAGATTTACATATACAGACAAAACTATTATTACAGTTATAGGTAATGTTGTAAAATAGAATTACTGGTACAAGAATCATTGATATTTAGATATAAGATGCTGCTTCAAGTTTCTTTTAAATAGTGTTAAAGACTTGCATGAGGATATTTCAGGAGGAATAGAGTTCCAAATAATAGGAAAATTGTTTCTTACAGATTTTAGATATATATTTGTCTTTACTGGCCAAAAATGGATTGATTTACAGGTTTAGGGAATTTTGTAATTTTAATGTTAGCTTTAAAGGTGATATTCATAGAAGAGCCCTAAATATGAAGATATTCATATCTACAGAAAGCTTATAAGCCATACAATGAGCTTGGATGACATTCAAACAATATAACACTTCCAAAAAAGCGAAATTAGGGTGAAAAAATCGCCCTATTCTCTGGGACAAATTTGCCCTATTGTCATCCGAAACGGCCTTTAGCTGTGACGTAGGAAAAGGAGGCGTGGCTAGTGTGCCACTTCCGGGTATCTTGTAGAACGCATGTATAACATTATAAGGCTGAAAACACAGCTTCAACTTATGTGTTATTTTACCCTTACTATAGAATAAATTATAATACAACATCGTTTGTAAGTTACTTCTCATTAATATTTCCATCTTGATATTCTAAGAAATGTATTATTTGTGAAATAAACGTTAAAAAATGGGGAAAAAGAAGGTGAAACTATGGCTGTGTCCCCGGCTTTGTTGTACAGCGAGCCTGCATAACGGGGATTTGGGTGCCGGCGATTTTACCACCATGTAGTTTCACTTTGACATATCAGTCGGAGACTTCACCTCTTCCACTATGGAAGAAACAGTTAGTATTGATTTAATCATTATTATGAATAAAATAAAATTCAAACAAATCGAAGAATATTTCATTTAGTCGATCGTATCATGGCTAGATTAGCTGGAAAAATTGAGGCGATTCTGCTGTTGTTACGATTCATCTGCGAGTAGTGCGGCTCTTGGCAGCCGCATTACCTACACGGCTGATCGCTGATTGAATTTAGTATCGCTGGCGGATTTACATTACCTGCGCGCACACCATAACACACGTAAACGTGACTGCACTGCACACCGCACACACACAGTACTATAACGCTTGCATTTCAGTCGCGATAGACGAAACCCTTACGAAACCTAACCAAAACAAAACGGCGAGAAATACACTATTCTATGTAATTATAGTTATCGACAAATGAAAATGGAGAAGAAACATTATTCATTGTTATGTCAAAGGAAATTCCACCTCGGAACATGATTCTACTATAGGTAATTTTGTTTTGAAACACAGCTAGGTTGATTTTTCATACTATCTCCGTGTACATACAGCTCAGCTGGCAAGCTAAAGCCGGTGAAAAAGTTGAGTTGTAAACAGTTATTTTACGGATATTGTCACTTTTTCAATGCTAATGATGACATGAATATTGACATTAGGATATGTTTCAGGACGGGAGAGGACAACTGTATGCCAGATATTGACCATTCAGGCAATATTTCAATCGTTTTGAGAGAGTGGAACTGACATCGACTCTATGAACATTTGTGTGTAGATCGCAGTTAGTCTCTATAGCTGCGTGAAGCATATCCCGGCTCTGACGTCACTCACAAAGCCACTTTCCCTTAGGCGATTTCGTAGGTCAGGATAGAGTCAATTTAGTGAAATTTGATTTTCATAAAACACAAAACTGCACACTTTCATGGCATGTTAGCTGCATAAATTGCTTTAATAACTCATTCAAACCAAAAATAAACTACTTTTATTTGAATTTATTTCCTATAAGTATCAACTTTAAGGATCTAAGACAAAGTTACCAGATCCCTCTACAGCCGATTGGGTTTGAATAAGTTTGAATAAGCGGGCGCTTATGGACAATAGTGAGTGGGAAGGGTTTTAGATGTGACACAAGTCGAATGGTGGTGAACAATAAGCTGCCGGAAGTTTTTCTTTTATTCCTGTCGTAGGTTGATATGATACACTGGTTAGCCGCCTTCGCGCTCCTCCCCGATGCCCGCAGCATTTGGTCCAGTGTGTTGCCACGAAGGACTTACACAGGTTTCGACAATGACGAACAGCCACATAATTCTAGAACGCGGCTAGTATTTAACAAGCATGCCAGGAATATATGCCGCAGAATCGGGGTCGTTCATTGGATTATTCGGGCTTCGCGCACGAGCGACACGAGCTGTTTCCTAGTGATGCCGATGGAATACATCTTTTGGCAGGAAATGACTTGTTCCTTCAAAGCCTTATTCGCGAGTCGACGAACGTTGGAAAGACTGCATTCCAGTTCTTTGTTGTGGTTCACTCTAATTTGTTATTAAATTATTCGTAGACTGTTTTCATGAGCTTGGTCTCACCCGTGTTCATAACGGCGTCTGTCACTTAATACTGTTTTCGGTTTTAAAATTTATTCATGTTATTGTTAAAACGAAAGATAATTGTTCACGATTAATTTTGTTAATGGGCCTATTTGCTCAAGCCTCAAATCGCTAAAAGGTATATAGTTAAATGAAATTAGCCAATTAGGTGATGGGTTGAGATTAATATGTTAAGCTCATCTACCTGGTGGGGTTGTTATATTATGGCACAATATAAAAACTTAATTGGCTCGGTGTAAAAATGTCAGAGGAAAAAATGTCAGAGGTAAAAATGTCAGAGGAAAAAATGTCAGAGGTAAAAATGTCAGAGGTAAAAATGTCAGAGGTAAAAATGTCAGAGGTAAAAATGTCAGAGGTAAAAATGTCAGAGGTAAAAATGTCAGAGGAAAAAATGTCAGAGGTAAAAATGTCAGAGGTAAAAATGTCAGAGGTAAAAATGTCAGAGGTAAAAATGTCAGAGGTAAAAATGTGAAAACAAAAGCATGTGGCAAGTTTGTTATGGTTACACCCGGGTTATATATTAGGCTTATCAAAAAAGAACAGCGAGGGATATTCTGCAGTCGTTATTTCACCGCTGCTTTATTTTCCACTTTTGCCCGATTATTGCCGAAGGAAGACGGGGGGAGGGGGGAAGGTATTCTTCTTCTGGGGCACGGTGACCCAGCTGCTCTCCCCCTTCCTCTTATATATATATGCTTTGCTATATCCTTCCGTACAGTGGTCAATGCCTAGGCAGAGCAAAAATATATTGAATAAGGCAGACTAATGGGACTAATGGGACGCAGTTAAAATGTCCAACAATCTTTAAAAGTGGGGGAGATTCACAGATATCTGATCCTATTGTGGGGGCTGTGATGACTTTTCTTTTTATTTAATGATTACACCATGGAGCGACAACTCAGCCTATAAAACATGGCCAAACTTCTCGATTTTAGAAATCTTTTTTCCCAGAAGTTTGCTCAGTGTACCAGTACCATTTGCTTATACAAAAGCATAATATATATAAATATTGAATAAGGCAGACTAATGGGACATGCATGGTTGCTACTCGAGTTTCACGCCTTGCAAGCGATCATCAGACAACTGATAGCATTCTTAAAAGTACATGATTACCCTACAACCTTGGTACAATCACGCTCCAATAAGACTTAACTAATGAAATACAATTAGAATTACTCATGAGTAATTCTTATTGTATTGTATTCAGGTATTGTATTAGTATTATTGTATTGTATTAGTTAAGTCTTATTTTGAGCGTATTTGTACCAAGGTTGTAGAGGAATCATGTACTTTAAAGAATGCTATCAATTGTCTGATGATCGCTTGCAAGGCGTGAAACTCGAGTAGCAACCATGCATGTCCCATTAGTGCTTTGTATAAGCAAATGGTACTGGTACACTGAGCAAACTTCTGGGAAAAAGATTTCTAAAATCGAGAAGTTTGGCCATGTTTTATAGGCTGAGTTGTCGCTCCATGGTGTAATCATTAAATAAAAGAAAATTCATCAGATCTAATCTCCCCTCCCCACTTTTCCTTCACTTTTAAAGATTGTTGGACATTTTAACTGCGTGGCAATGGCTACTATAATATGTAATTTCCAATAAATGCATATTTCCGACAATTCAACTTTCTTGTGGGCTTGGTATTTTGATACTCTGAAACAAAGCAGAAAGCCATGTTATCAATGCTAACCGCACCATCACAATGATCACATTCCAGAAGAGCGCGCGGTTTGCCATAAAATATTGTCGATTACTATTGCGGTATAAATAGTCTGGGAAAAAAAATCAATACGCAGCTTTGTTACTCCGATACAAAGCAGAAAGCCGCCCATGTTACATCAATTAAAGAGAAGGTTGAGTTCTGGGGAAAAGTGAAAAATAATGTGTGAGCGTTTGTTATCATTCTTATTATGCAAGTTTGGAAGAACATCAAAGAAAAAATTATTCCCTGAAAAGAATGGCTCTAACCTATTTCAAATGCCTTCATATCCCAGATATGACAAGCAACAGCCTTAAAGTGAGGCCCGATTTGTATGCCACATGCTTGTGTAGTCCCATATCTATATCTTTCTGTGTACAGTGCTTGTTACTTTACCAAGACTGGGCCAAAGTTTTTATCATTTTGATGACTCCAAAACCTTGCAGTACACACCAATACTTACATGTTTATGCTAGATGACCAACCTTTTCTGATTGCTTCCACGCCGTTTCTTTGACAATGCAATCGCAAGACCAGAACTCAACTTTATCTTTAAATGACAACCGCACCATCACATTCCAGAGAAGCGCGCTAATGCATCAGGAATTTGGTAGGAAACAAACCCGGTTGAATTTGAGGATTTAAACTGTATTTTTATCAAGGGTTTTAATCACAAACATGATTTTATTATATAAAGTTACACCGTGTTATGTTTAACCCGACAAATACAATAATTTATGCCTTTCGAAACGTACTGCATAAAGTCGAAAACACATGACAAGATACCTGGCTAGATATATCTCTACGTTTACATGTAAACCTACTATCCAAACATTCATCAAGCGAAGCTTTGATCTTGTTTGTTAAACTTTTGAAATAAAGAATTGATGAAGGAGAAAAACGCATCCGTGTCTTTATGTGTTCTAGTCGATGGCGATGAACATGAAAATGGGTCTGATGACTGAATTTGTGGAATTTCTGTGCGATCTTAATAATTGAGTCCATGTTTCAATTATCTCATTCAATCTTAATATTATATGTACTTACTTCCTAAAAGCCAAATGATTGTAGCGGTAATGAAATTTACGATTTGTTTTGGTCTTAGAAAAGTTCGTTCGCCTCCTTGCACTGTTCGCATTCTCTTAGTTGCTTTATTCTCAGTTGCCAGTTATTGGGTCAAACTGGTTGTCATGGATGTAAACGGGAAGGGACGCTTACGAATTTGTAAAACATGGGGAGTCCATGACTCCATTGATTTGATTTGATTTTGATTTATTTATTTCTGTTTGATTTTCTTTTTCTTTTGCAGTTTTACAAACATATAACAAACAAATCATTGCAAATTTTACACATGACAAAAGAGCAGTGGCGGATCCAGGGGGGGGCCCGGGCCCCTACAGTAAGGCTGGCTGTAACTAATCGAAAATTTTAACCAGGAGGGTTGACAAAGTAAGCAAAGCTTGATAGCATATACCTTCAATGGATACATAATAATACAAATATGGAGGAAAAAATAGGTAAAAGGGAAAAAGACAGAGGGGTGTACATTGGGTTATATTCAACGGAATAGTTGATGGAGTAAACAACTTTCTTTTTTTGAGATGGGGGGATAGCTTGTTGTTAGGGTTCATCGTTACTATAGGACTGTCCGTCCCCTAGTTCAGAATGTTTCTGTGCGAGTTCGTAGGTTTGGCAATGCATGCTCCAATTATCATTCAAATAATTGCCTCCAAGATTGTTATATTTCCGGCCCGTTTGCGTTCTTCGGAGTTAATAAAGATGTCGAGTGAAAGAGTTAAAGATCGAAAGAGCACAAATGTGAGAGTTATGTAAGTTAAGAGGCCGATGAGTAATGGCGGGCCGGAGAGCCCAACTCTGGAGGTTAAGTTCGCAAAATTAATAAAGTTCCTTTCGACATGGGTGTGTATGGTGCCGGGGATTAATTTGACGCAATGCGTCGTAGTGACACGCCCTTTTAAAGGGGTCACACGTGGAGGGTTTAAAATGGGGATGAGCTTCTGAATCGAGACGGTCGTTTACTTTTTGAGCGAGTTTTTACTTTTCGGAGCGACTTCTTGATTTTCTTATTCTTACTCCACTTCCTTTGCCGCCATGAGGTGCTAAAGTTTTAGCAGAGTTCAGGGCGCCCAGCCCATGTGACTTTTCGTGATTCGTCGTGATTATATGTAATTATTTGTAATAAATTCATTACTCACTTAAACACTTGACTTTTGTAGAGAACTTTCATTTCTTCGTTTGTCTCTGGAACGCTCCACGGGCTAGGTTGTAGACTGCCACCGGTCAAACCGGTCCGTTTCACAAACATTAACACATCAACCAATTCAAAAAACATTTTTCCTCTGACATTTTTACCTCTGACATTTTTGCCTCTGACATTTTTGCCTCTGACATTTTTGCCTCTGACATTTTTGCCTCTGACATTTTTGCCTCTGACATTTTTGCCTCTGACATTTTTGCCTCTGACATTTTTGCCTCTGACATTTTTACCTCTGACATTTTTACCTCTGACATTTTTTCCTCTGACATTTTTTCCTCTGACATTTTTTCCTCTGACATTTTTACCTCTGACATTTTTACCTGGCACCACTTAATTAGTGAAGTTAGATTAAATGTTGATTGGACTGTAGAAATTGAATTTAAAATTGATGATATGAAATTCGGTTATTATTAATATTTACACCCCCTTTTTAAAGTATCGATAATGAAAGCAATCTTTTCAGCGTATTACGTTTTGGTTGGATTATTGCATTAGTACAGTAGATGCTCACGCTTATAAATATTTTGAATTGAATACGTGATAATAATAATAATAATAATAATATATGCGAATACTTAGGCACTTTAGTGCAAGTAAAAGGTTTGCAGACGTAAATATACCTGCATGTTAAGTTGGAAGAAATTTCATGTTGAAGTTAATTCAGATAATTGACGCTGATGAAAGTCTTGAATTGAATACGTAATGTACGTGCAAATAATATATACGCTCAGTGGCGGCGGGCGGTGCCCGTGTGGCGGAAATTGTCATTTTTTGCCTCTTCGCATATATATATATGTGTATGCGTATATATCTTGATATATACATATAAAGGTTATTATGTGTATTACACACTGCTCCAAAATACCTCATGGGAGGGTTGTGTTTTTGAGAATATGAATTGGATTATTTTAGTTGGCCATTGTATCTTGCAGAGCTCAATATTTATTGGTTTCCGGTTGGGGCCCCGATGATAACAGGCATTCTGTCCTGTCGTTTATTTATAACATGTACCCGCCTGTAAAGTGGGCATCTGTTCGCCTGTTTTATGCAGTGGAACTGTTTGCCTTCTTTGATGCAGTGGGGTGTTATACGTACATCCTGTCTCACAGTTCAAATTAGAAGGTAAACTCTGTTCGCCTGTTTAATGCAGGGAACATTGTCGCCTTTTTACGGGCTGTGGGGGGGTGTACACAAGTTCTCGTCTGTTGGTGGCCCCTATGCAGAGAGTACTTTGGGTTGTTTTTAGGTGCAGATACTTGTATAAATTGATTAAACGATTCGAAAGTAATACCCGGGTCCTTCCCCGGGGTGGATTGGAGCAGTGTAACATTTCAAGTAAAAGTATCCTATATTCAGTTGGGAAAGTTTGTGTCGTAGTTGTTGCTATTGTCATGATGTTGATATTCAGGGTAACAAGATTCCATCCTCTATTAAATCTCAAGTACCCGCAAAAACGCATTCCGTTTAATTTTGTTGCTGTGAATGTAAGGAATTTTATCGCACGTAGGGCGATATAAATGATTTACATTCATCAGTGACAGCACGCGTCAGCGGCGGTGTTTCTTTTGTGATGAGTTTTGGCGGCATCTTGAGAGGAGACAATAACATACCAGCCCCCTTTGTTGTCAGCCGCGCGGTATCTTTCATGTGCGCGTAGCTATATCGGAATTTGCGCGAGGTATGTTTTGAATGTATGTATGGAATTCAATTGGCCGGGATGGACTGGGTTCCCACGGCGTTGGCGAGAGAATTCTCATTCACCTTGTGGATTTTGTAGAGGATGGATGTAGACATTAATCGGTGGCAAATTAATTTACCCTCCACCACCCCCAATTTGAGTTTCACCTCCTTACGTTTTTCAAGTGTATTCGATAGTAGGTTTTACTAATATTAAGTGGTCAGGAAGTGTGTGATTAACATAACGGTTTAATAATGATCGTTTTCCACCTCAGTCAAGTAAATCTTGATGTCGAAGCAATGCTTGGCAGGTTGGGGCTTTCCTGCGAGATTTTAATTTTCCGCTTTGCGGTTTTAGCAGGTTTTCACCCAATCCTGGGTAAGGGTCGGGGCCTCCTTCGTCTCCGCACTGACGCCGGGTCGGCCTTATCGTCGCACTTAGGATGGCAAGTTCGAAAGAGGGCGCGCGAATTTTTATGTTGGCCGATCTTGTCCATGGCGGGCGACGATGGGCCGTCCCGGCTGGTGCGGGGTCGTTGGTGGTCCCGATCATGGGGTTGTCATAGATTAACTATGACAACTCTGTGTCCAAGTTCTTTTTCCCCCTATTTTTGCCTCTTCGCATATATATATGTGTATGCGTATATATGTTGATATATACATATAAAGGTTATTATGTGTATTACACACTGCTCCAAAATACCTCATGGGAGGGTTGTGTTTTTGAGAATATGAATTGGATTATTTTAGTTGGCCATTGTATCTTGCAGAGCTCAATATTTATTGGTTTCCGGTTGGGGCCCTGATGATAACAGGCATTCCGTCCTGTCGTTTATTTATAACATGTACCCGCCTGTAAAGTGGGCATCTGTTCGCCTGTTTTATGCAGTGGAACTGTTTGCCTTCTTTGATGCAGTGGGGTGTTTACGTACATCCTGTCTCACAGTTCAAATTAGAAGGTAAACTCTGTTCGCCTGTTTAATGCAGGGAACATTGTCGCCTTTTTACGGGCTGTGGGGGGGTGTACACAAGTTCTCGTCTGTTGGTGGCCCCTATGCAGAGAGTACTTTGGGTTGTTTTTAGGTGCAGATACTTGTATAAATTGATTAAACGATTCGAAAGTAATACCCGGGTCCTTCCCCGGGGTGGATTGGAGCAGTGTAACATTTCAAGTAAAAGTATCCTATATTCAGTTGGGAAAGTTTGTGTCGTAGTTGTTGCTATTGTCATGATGTTGATATTGTCATGATGTTGATATTCAGGGTAACAAGATTCCATCCTCTATTAAACCTCAAGTACCCGCAAAAACGCATTCCGTTTAATTTTGTTGCTGTGAATGTAAATTCCAGCATTTCCTTCAGGGAACTGATGTGAATGGGCGATGAAAAAAGAGGTTGACTTTAAAGTAACCTACAATGAATTATTGCTCATGTTTATTTCTTACAATGTCAACATTACTTTACGGGACCCCCTCCCTAAAAAGCTTAGGCATGGGTGATGGTAGATATGAGGTTTGAAGAGCTATTTTCCGAAAGGAGCAAAATATTTTAATAGCAAATGGAGATAATGATATACATTTTCCTCTATTTACCTTGAATAAAATTATTAACCTAAATTACAAGAGAATAATTATGAACACATGCATGCTTTAATAACAATGTTCCATAAACACCTGAACAAAATCGGGTAAACAAAGAGTTCTTTCTTAAGTTACACACATGGATCTAGTGCCTCTTGAAAATAAGCTCTTTGTATGTACATAAACAAGCAATGCAGAATACTCCAGTTCGATATTTTGGAGAAAGATTATTATGTCACAAGTTATTTTTGTTTTATTGAAAAGCTGACGTAGGCCTATGTATTGTATTCAAACGTAACAGGCATAAGATAGTTAAGTTGAAGGTTAGATTGTATTAAGTTTGAAGTTTGGTTAATAACACCCTCCCAATAATAATGCACCTTCTAAGACTGGTTATAGTTTTTGAAGAAAAAAAATAGTGCTCTGGTCAGGGCCTTAGGGGAATATTATGCTTATATTTTAGAGCGTATCTGGTATGATAAGTATATCTGGGTGAAGAAGGAGATAATGGAAGTTTGTTGTTTGGTAGTTGGAACGTAAGTTTTATATTATGTTTTTAAGAAACAGACAGTTTGTATGAGATCAGGAGTGGAAATTTTCTGTCATTTTGAGAACCAAATTTTGCATCAGTGATATTCTGTTTCATTGAATTGAGTTTCCCGCAGAGAGGATTCAGTTGGTTTAATTAAAGAAGGAAGAGAGTCAAATGAAGAACCAAAAGCAATATGTTTTTCATTTACTAATGAGAACTATGTTTTTGAGATCTCCTTACACAGAATATTGGAATGGGTTTTCACGATGAATGTTGTTTGGAGACATCAATATTCATAAAATGTATGTTTCTATCACCAGGAAATAAAGAATTTTCTGTCTACATGAACCTTTCCTGGTTGCTTATTAATGCATTTGCCCACTGGTAACATAATACTTTCACAAGTTGATATCCCTCACCATTGGATTTTTTTTGGTAATGTCTAAATTTCGTTTAAAAATAGATGATATCAGTCTGGTAGGCCTACACTGCAGGCAAGAGTCAGGACTAACATTTAGCATGTTATTAATTTTATTACCACTCTTATATTCTCTGAAATGTTATCTTTATTGAGGGTGACTTGAAAAAGTTAATAACTTGGAAGGGAGGGAGTGCAACCTGCCACACGCTTCTGGGTTGCTTTGATCCATTGCCGAAAATATTTTGGCACCTATCATCCCCCAACCACGGATAAAAATTGACACCGCTGGGTGACACAATACTGAAGAAGAAAAACTGTGGACGAAATGAACAGCAGATTGGGTTAAAAAGGGCACGAGCCAGTTGTGCCCATCCCCATTAAATCCAAAAGTGTGCTACTTACTTCTGTTCGTGCGACTAATATATGAAGCAGATGTACCAAGAGCGTTTACCGTGACACTATATCTACCATCGGCATCGAAGTTTAGGAAGTATCCCGAGTATACACCGTCATCCTTCATGAAATCTGAACCTGAAAATATGTGTGATACATTTAATTATATGTTATGACATAGGTAGCGTTTATCAATCATAATACTAAACTATAATGTTAATTATAAAGTGTGTTATTTCCAAACACGGACAATCATTGATAATTGTAATAATAACTAGAAAAGTCAACGCAAAGCGTAGCATCCCCTCGCAGGGTACAAATGGCCTATATACGTCAGAACAAGTTACCTCCATTAGACTATACTATTATATTACTAGGCAAGGAAGTTAACCACATTTTCACATATATAATTAGGTGTTTTGCATATATAATGAACTATGACCTTTCACCTTTGACCTACATACTCTGAAATCGAACTTAGGCTGTGTTTTGATACCATGTACCTTCATATCAAATTTGATTAAAATCCGTCAAACATTAAAGTTATCGAACTGAAACCGGATTCGCATATTTAATGAGCTATGACCTTTGACCTACATACTCGAAAAACAAACTTAGGCTGTGTTTTGATACCATGTACCTTCATATCAAATTTCATTAAAATCCGTCAAACATTACTAAAGTACTGTTATCGATCGGAAACCAGATTCACATATTTAATGAGCTATGACCTTTGACATACATACTCCGAAATCGAACTTAGGCTGTGTTTTGATACCATGTACCTTCATATCAAATTTGATGAAAATCCGTCAAACATTACTAAAGTTATCGATCGGAAACCAGATGTGTATTTTTTCGCATAATTAATGAGCTATGACATTTGACCTTTGACCTTCATACTCCGAAATCGAACTTAGCCTGTATATTAATACCATGTACCTTCATATCAAATTTTAAGAAAATCCGATAAACATTACTAAAGTTATCGATCGGAAACCAGATGTGTATTTTGTCGCATATTCAATGAGCTATGACCTTTGACCTTTGACCTACATACTCCGTAATCGAACTTAGCCTGTATTTCGATACCATGAACCTTCTGAACCTTCTGAATTTGTAGTCAGCAGGGCGGTGTCCCGCATGTCGCTAACTTGTATGGCAGGTGGTACATGCTAGAGCGCGTTTCTAAAGTTCTCAACAGATGGGGCTAGAACAGACTGCTGGTCGAGGGCGTTTCACGCTCGTCCAGTTCTCGGGAAAAAGGAGTATTTGTAGACATCTTTTCTGGCAAAGGGGATTTCTATTGAGCATTGGTGATTTCTTCTTAACCTTGACCCTGTTGATACTTGTATGTAGTCCTCTTGCTTTAGGCCAACCTTTCCCTTGTTGATTTTGTACATCATAACTAGACGACTTTTTTTCCGTCCTACGTTCAAGTGATTCCCATTCTAGGCAGGTCTGCATTTGTGTGACACTGCAGTCCCTTTGGTAGTTTCCTGTTACGAAGCGTGCGGCGCTCCTTTGGACTGCGTCGAGTTTATTTATTTGTCCTACCCTATATGGATCCCAGGCACAGCTTGCGTACTCTAATACTGGTCTTACTAGGGTCTTGTAAGCGAGGGCTTTCACATCCCTTGGGCAGAACCATAGATTTCTCCTAAGGAATCCCAACGTGCGGTTGGCTTTCATGGCTGTGTTGTCAACATGGTTCGCCCACGACAGTTTACTGTCTATTTCTACTCAAGGTAAGGATGAGAGCTTGTTTGTTGTAATTCTTGTCCACAGAAGGTATAATCCCTTGTCAGAGGTTTTTTCTTATTCGAGATGACCATCACTGAACACTTGGAAGCGTTGAACTTCATGTTCCACCTATCTTGCCACGACTCCAAAGATGTAAGATCCGCCTGTAAGGAGTCTGTGTGCGTCTCGTTCTCTACTTCCTTGTATACCAAACAGTCATCTGCGAATAGTCTGGTTTGGCTTTTCAGCAGGTCTGGGAGGTCATTGATGTACATCAGGAACAGTAACGGCCCGAGTACTGTACCCTGGGGCACCCCGGATAGGACTTTGCTTGTTGATGACATACTACCTTCACAAGTCACTCTCTGTGTACGGGATGTCAAGAAATTTCTAAGCCACCGATGTATATATATTTTTTTTTTTTTTTGTTTTGTAATATTCTTTATTGTATTCACTCAATAAATAATATTAATTCATACAAATTGTAATATATAACATATTGAAACCAATTACAGAGTACAAAATACAGTAATCTCAATTATATTGAATGAATTAATATTGTTATAACCCCCTCTATATTTTGTTCTGCAGTACTAGTATCCCTATTACATATTATAATTTATAACATATTGGAACAAAATACAGACTACAATCAACTTAGTTATATCGAATGAATAAAGTTTGTTATATCCCCTACCCCCGTTAAAAACAAAACCAACAACAACAAACACAAAACAAACACAGAAAACAAAACAAACAACAAAAAAAAAACAAACAAACAAACAAACAAAACAAACAAAAAACAAAACAAAAAACGATACAAGAAGACGTGGGCAGTCTATGGCAGTCGAGACCGGTCAATCACACACAGCTGTGAACCGGGCAGCCCCCTTTCCTCATCCCTTGCATTTTCTTGCATATTATCCATGTTTACCTTGAGATGTTCCCATTTTTATAGTGGAGCGTCAACGTATTTCGTTCAGTAGCACTCTTTCTTTCTTCCTGTTTACTTTTGAATATTTTCTCTCTTATTTCTTCAATACTTGGAGGCTTCTTTTTCCCCTACTAATAAATATCAAATATTTAATTAATAAAACCACGTGATTAATCATTTGCCTATCTTCGGTTATTTCGTCTAATCCAATGTGAACTTCCTTCCAGCTCATATCTTTAAGGATTGGAATATCCAAACTATCACTACATTGATCCCATAATTTTCTCACCATTTCGCATTCAAAAAATATGTGCCTATATGTTTCCTCTTCTTTTCCACAAAATGAGCATTTATCACTTAATATGAATTGAAACCTGTATAAATAACGATTGACATAAACAATTTTATAAAGCAATTTGAATTGAAATTCTCTTAGTTTATTATCTAAAGTACTAATTCTTGGTCGGACAAAAACCTTTTCAATTTCTTTAACCGACAGATTGTATGATGAATGTAAATTCTGAAAACTGACAGGGACGTCTTGCATTTTTGTATGCATGCCCTGTACAGATTTTTCGAACAAACCGATTCAAATTGGAATGTTTTTTTTGTGAACATAAATTCTATTTTTAGATCATGAAATGAAATTTGCCTCTTTGTTAATTCGATTTTCCATTCCTTAGGTATATTACCATAGATTTCTTTAAGCATTGATATTTCCTCTTCCTCTAGTCCCATACATCTGAAATAAGTTTCCGACTTTAATGTTCCTTTTCCATCTATAATATGGTACAATCTATAAGTATTTTTAAGAAAAGATTTTCATTGAAGTATGTTTTCCACTATTGTGTATAAACCTATTATTTAAAAAATTTCATTCCCTTTGTGAGTTGTATCTTTTTAATAAAATCATTCATATCTAACCAAATGTTTATTAAATCCCGATAGTATTTTGGTAATTGTATATCGATCTTGTTAGGTAAATAGTTACAGTAAAAAATAAGATTTCCTCCGAAAGGTCTCATTAAAAATTTGAAATAATTTTTCCATTTAACTCTCTGGTTTCCTGTTACAAGTCTTTTAATCCACATCACTTTTTGTACTTTCACAAAAAGTTGAAAGTTGAGCATTTTTAATCCTCCTTGCTTGTAATCAAAATACATCGTACTTTTTTTAATTTTGTCTTTACCTCGCCATAGAAAATTAAAACAGATCTCATCAATTTCTTTTATAACCCATTCAGGCACTGGAGTCAAAGAGCTTACATAGATTAGTTTTGAATATGCGTATGTTTTCAGTAAATGAATTTTTCCTATCAAAGTTAGATCTCTTTGTTTCCACCAATTTAACAATTTCTTTATTTTGCTTAATATTTCTTTGTAATTCATCTCTTCCGCCACATTGGGATCTAATGTAAAATATATACCGAGTATTTTTAAAATGTGTGCCTCCTTTCCAAAAGGATACACATTCGCAGAGCCAACAGAAGATCCTAAGGGTAAAATGAATGTTTTATTTCCATTAATCTTTAGTCCTGATATTTTCCTAAAATTTTCCATGATTACCTCTATTCTATTAATCGAGTTTATGTCTCGTACAAAAATTGACATGTCATCTGCATATAAGATCATCTTTATTTCTGTTTCTCCAAAACAAATACCTTTTACCAACTTATCATTTCTAATGCAGTGAGTTAAGCATTCTATGCATAAAATAAATAAATATGGAGATAACGGATCTCCTTGTCTTACACCCTTTGAACTTTAAAATATCCGGTTGATTTACCCCATTAAAAACACAACTTTGAGCATTGGTAAGTAAAATTGTAACCCATTCACAAAACATTGGCCCAAACCCGAAAGAAATGAGCACTTTCTGAAGAAAACTATGTGAAATCGAGTCGAAAGCTTTTTCATAATCTATTGCCAATAGGTACCCTGGTTTGTTAAAACAAGAAGTATGAAAAATCATATCATTGATTAATCTGATTGCATCACCGATGTTTCTATCTTTTAAATAACCTACTTGATCGACCGACACAATTTCATTCAAAGCTTTTTTTATTCTTTTAGAAAGTATTTTGGTAATAATCTTATAGTCTACGTTGAGTAAGGAGATAGGTCTATAATTACTAATGAATTTGGGGTCTTTACCATCCTTATGTATAAGCGTTATGATTGCTTGTTTTTGAGAAGGCGACAATTCCTTGAATTTCATGGTATCGTTAAATGCCTTAAGAACTAAGTCACCAACTACATGCCAGAATGTAATATAAAATTCTACATTTAATCCGTCATTTCCTGGGGATTTATTTAACTGCATTTCTTTTAAGATTTCAATACACTCTCCCTGGTTAATTTTTCCTTCACATAGCTTCCTCTGATTTTCTGTTAATTTGGGTAAGGTTTTGGGAAAAAATTAATATTTTCGCATAATCCTTCTTCTGATTTAGCATACAGTTTAGAATAAAATCTTCTAATTTCTTGTATGATATCTTTTTCATCATCAGTTATATTTCCATCTACTTGTAATTCTTTAATAGCACTTTTTTCTCTTTGAAATCTATTAGTTGCTTAAAATATGCCGTTTCTCTTTCTCCACTTTCAAACCATTGGGCTCGAGATCTGATTTTTACCCCTTCACTTATATAACCGTAAAGACTTTTCAATTCCCTTCTTTTCTTTTCCAAATCGTTAATCAAAGAATTGTCATTCACCTTCGCTGGTATTTGTAATTCTTCCTCTAACTTTGAAATTTCTTTTTCCAAACCAACAATCTTATCCTTTCTTTCTTTGGCTTTTTCTTACAGTATTTTCTTGTAAAACTTCGTATCTCCATTTTAACATAATCCCATAATATTCTATTATCTATTATCTCTTTGGATAGATTGAGTTTCAACCGTGTTATTTCTTCTTTCATACTTTTCACATAATCTGCATCGTTACATAAACTGTTATTAAATTTCCAATATCCTGCTTTTATTACAGGATTAGTAGAAGAATGTAGTTTAATAATCAGTTCTACTGCTGAGTGGTCCGGTGAAATTGAAGTTAATATTTTGCAGCTAAATACCATATCTTCTATGCTCTCCGAAATAACCCAGTAGTCCAATCTACTATGCATTTTAGGATTCTGTTGGTGATATGTAAATTGTTTCTTTAAATTATTTTTGACACGCCATATGTCTGTGGCATTATAGTCAATTAAAAACTTTTCAAATTCATAGCTAAGCTTAGACTGTTTTTATTAACATTATGTCCACTGTAATCTAAATGTACATCTCTAACCATATTAAAATCCTCCAATAATGAGAGGTTTATTTTTGAATTCATCTTTTTCCAAAATATTTCTAACTTTGCCCAGAAACTCCAATTGTTCCAACTCTTTGCTCCCAACAGGGAAGTAAACATTTCCGAATATTACCTCCTTATTCTGCAGAAAACCAACTGCAAAATGTATCTGCCATTTTCATCGATAACTGTGTGTCGTATCTTAATATTTACTCTACTATCAAATAGTATCATAACCCCTTTACCATGATTAGTACCGTGGCTGTATATACATTCGCCTTCCCACATCGAATTCCAAGTATTAACTATATCTTGTGTGCTAAAGGTTTCCTGTAAAAATAATATTCCCACCTTTTTCTTTGCAACATTTGAAAATGCTTCTTCTTTTATTTTTCTCCCGAATACCTTTTACATTTAAGGATATCAAATTGCAGACGGAAATTTTAGTGTTACTCATCATGTGCGTGTTGAGTATATAATATAGGTGGATGAGAGATGGAAAGGTTGTTGCCCACATTCAAGCCATATAAAACTAACCAGATCAAAGGCTGCCACAAACTGTCCCCATTGAAAAAAAAAGAAGAATACATTAAACATTTACATAACATATAACACACACAATAAAACCTATGTAGAAAAGACATGTCTACAAATAAAGTTGCACCTCTTTCTCCTCCGCTCACAACCACCGCCTCACCCCAGCTTCTATCCTTTCTAATACCTTCTTTATACAATCATTCCAATACCGGCTACATGCATGCGCTTCATTAAACCTAAACATCTTTGTATGCAGTAACCACTTCTGTAAATGAATGTCAATGAGCATCTCGGGCCCGAATTCACAAAGCAGGCCCGAGCTCAGACCAAGGTCCGAGCCCAAACCCCCTCTGCCCCGCCAAACCTCCCCGCTATTCACAAACCAGGTTTGTAAACAACAAAGGGAGGCCCGGCGAAACAAAAGGAGGTCCGAGGTCAAACCCCGGTCCGAGCCCAAACCCCGTATATGGTGTCTAATCCCGTAGTAGTGAAGCTTTTCCAGTAGTCGTTCATGTGGAACCTTGTCGAATGCTTTAGCAAAGTCCAAGATGGCCATGTGTACTGAGTTACCCCGGTCAAGTATTCTAGCAACATCATCAACCGTTGAGATAAGTTGAGTTTCGGTGGATCGCTTTGCTCTAAATCCATGTTGTGTATCCACTGGCACATCATTTTCTTCTAGATGGTCCATGATATGTGTTCCAGAATTTTACAGATGACACAGGTCAACGAGACAGGTCTATAATTTTCTGGAGCGGCTTTATCTCCTTTCTTGAAGATTGCACAGATATTAGCCATCTTCCATTGATGTGGCAAGATTCCATTGTCCATAGAGTCCTGGAACAAATCAGTTAACAATGGTGCCAGTTTTGATGCAAACATCTTCAGGAACCAGGGAGGTATTTGATCAGGTCCTGGTGCTTTGTTTGGAGATAGGCCCTGCAACTGCTTGAGAACTCCACCTTCATGGATCACTAAATCTGGAATACTCTGGATGTTGCTAGTTCCCAACGACGGAATGCCAGTTTGATCCTCTATCGTGAAGACACTGGCAAACTGTGTGTTTAGAGCTTCAGCTTTTCCTTGCCCATCACTGACGATTGTGTTTCCCACCTTGAGGTCCGCAACACCTCCTTCACTTTTACCCATTCTTTTCACATATGACCAAAACTGCTTTTTGTTTTCTTTCATTGCTTTGGTTAGATTATCCAATCAATATTGGGGTGATTGAAGTCCCCTGCAAGTAGAATGTTGTAACCCCTCCCCTTTCTACTAATTTTTCCGAGGGAATTTTCAAGCTCAGTAACAAAGTTTTTGTCATCATGCCTGGGTTTGTAGGCGGTACCAATCAAGAGTGAGTGACGCCCCTTTAATTCAAGCTGTGTCCACAAAAGTTCCGATTCCACCTCAAACTCCTCCTTTCTTGTCAAAATAAGATCTTTCTTGCATGCCACTAATATTCCGCCATGTATTCCTACTTGCCGATCCTTCCTGAAAACATCATAAGAGTCCGAAAAAACCTCGGCACTGCTTATTATCTTCTGAGAGCCACGTCTCTACACCTTGCACTATATCTGGATCGTATTCATCTATCAGCACTTTTGTGTCAGCCGTCTTGTTTCTGATGCTTTGAAAGTTGACCATCATAATTCGCAATGAATCTCTACTGTTCTTTCTTTTCTTTGTATTTTTATTTGATGTCCTTTTATGGTTCTGATTTTGAAAAGGAACGTTGGAATCAGAAGTGCAACTAGCATTTCCATCATGGTTGTCATTCAGAGCTGAAAATTGATTACCAGTAGTACTATCCATGGAAATATTAAACAGAGTATCTGAAAAGTTCATAAAGTCACACATAGGGCACACCCAGGTACAATTTTTTCCTTCTAAATTGGAGTACTCTGCATCATTCACCCCTCCACACGAAGCATGGACCCACTTTAGACATCTGTCACATTCAACTCCTTTCTGGTGTCTTGTAACTAGCTCCTCACACATGCCGCAATGTTCTGGCTTACATACGGGGCAGTACCATTTCAAGTTATGTTTCACAACATTATTATACTCTTTGGAAGTAATGTTTGCACATGTTGCATGATAAGTATCCTCACAATCTGTACACTGTACTTGTCTACGATTTTTCCTCACAAGGGTCTTACAAGCTTCACACTTAGACAGGCTTAAATCCACTCTACGAGGGCCTGGGTTCAGGCTCACGTCCCCAGACAGTATTAGGATAAGACAAAATCCAATGTATTTGTTTGGTCTTAATTCTATATTAAGGAAGGTTGGACGAGACAAGATCCTCGAGACCTTGAAATAAATTGTAGAATTTGTCGTGCAGTCTTCTCTCTGAGTCGTGTATGAAAACCCATCGCCAAATTGGTTTCCATACGGAGAAGAGAGTTCAATCTTCTTTGCGGTAGCAATTGTCTGTTTCAGGACAAGACAATAAAACAAGATGTTTACACTTCTTATCAAAATATTGTTCATCATGTTGATGGTTCCCCAGTAAACAGGTATGTAATATAAAAAGTCTAGAGTCTACTTCAGGTATGTAATATAAAAAGTCTAGAGTCTACTTCCCTTTAAGATGACTTGTCTCCAGTTCTAAACTCCAGTTGAAATCCTCAGAAATAGGCTCTTGGTCTTGATCCCGTTTCTAGTAGGCTATCTCGTTCCGGTAACCTCAGGCTGAAAATCCAAGATGGCCGCCGTTTTCCCGCCAAATCCAAAGTTGATAAAATCACGCCAAAATGCCTCCAATCACAAGTTAAAAATACACAAAAAGTCTAAAGACCACTTCACTACCCTAATCCATCCACGATTTAAGGCGGATGGCTAAAAAGTTGCCGTGCGGTATGACTATGGTATGGGCGGAACCCCGTCGCCCAGTCTCGCTGTAGTCTGCCGATGAATTAACGCCGTACCCGCTACTTGCTCACTAGGCGACCGCTCACTAATCCCGACCGCGACGACTTAAAAATACAACGCTGTAAAAGCTTTATTCCTCATGAAAAAAATCATGAAAATCTATTCCAATATCACTCCGACGACTGTAAGGTCCAATAAAACGGGGAATACTTAATAATAACAAAATCATTAGGTTAAAAGCTATGTAAAAAGTGTCTAAAAACGGAGCTCCACAGAGACACGTCTTGCATGCACCACCGCTATATACTAACTTCCGTTCGTAACAAATTTGGTTTCCAATCGATAACGGATTTTAATGAAGTTTGATATGAAGGTACCTTCATATCAAACTTCATTAAAATCCGTCAACATTACTGAAGTTATCGATCGGAAACCAACTTTGTTACGAACGGAAGGAAGAACGGAAGCACGGAAGGAAGGACGGACAGCAGCGTTTCTATATCCCCTCCGACTTCGTCGGCGAGGGGATAATAATACTAATGATGACGATGATGATGATGATGATGATGATGATACTACTAATAATGATGATGATGATAATCTTGTAGTGTTCTGTAAGTCTTGTGGGCTGTCTGTCTTTTGGTCGTGTGGGCTGTATGTCTTGTTGGCTGTGTGTCTTGTGGGCTGTCGGTCTTGTGGGTTGTCTGTCTTTGGGGCTGTCCGTCTTGTGGGATGTCTGTCTTGTGGATTGTCTGTCGTGTGGGTTGTCTGTCTTTTGGGTTGTCTGTCTTGTGGGTTGTCTGTCTTGTGGCCTGTCTGTTTTGGGGCTGTCTGTCTTTTGGGCAGTCTGTCTTGTGGGCTGTCTGTATTGTGGGTTGTCTTTCTTGTGGCCTGTAAGTCTTGTGGGTTGTCTGTCTTGCTGTATATCTTGTGGGCTATATGTCTTGTGACCTGTTGGTCTCGTGGGCTGTATGTCTTGTGGGCTGTCGGTCTTGTGAGTTGTCTGTCTCGTGGGGTGTCTGTCTTTTGACTGTCTGTCTTGTGGGTTGCCTGTCTTGTGTGTTGTCTGTCTTGTGGGTTGTCTGTCTTTTGGGCTGTCTGAAGTGTAGGATGTCTGTATTGTGGGATGTCTGACTTGTGGTTGTCTGTCTTGTGGGGTGTCTGTCTTTTGGCTGTGTGTCTTGTGTGCTGTCTGTCTTGTGAGTTGTCTGTCTCGTGGGGTGTCTGTATTGTGGGCTGTCGGTCTCGTAGTCTGTCTGCATTTGGGCTGGCTGTCTTTTTGGTTGTCTGTCTGGTTGGCTGTCTGTATTGGTGACTGTCGGTCTCGTGGTCTGTCTTTCTTGTGGGTTGCCTGTCTTGTACTCTGTCGGTCTCGTGGACTTTGAGTCTTCTGGGTTGCCTGAAGTGTAGTCTGTCAGTCTCGTGGACTGTGAGTCTTGTAGCGTTCCGTCTGTCTTGTGGGCTGTCGGTCTTGTGGGTTGACTGTCTTTTGGGTTGTCTGTCTTGTGGGCTGTCTGTCTTGTGGGCTGTCTGTTTTGTGAGATGTCTGTCTTGTGGTTGTCTGTCTTGTGGGGTATCTGTCTTTTGGCCTTGTGTCTTGTGGGCTGTCGGTCTTGTGAGTTGTCTGTCTTTTGGGCTGTCTTTCTTGTGGGCTGTCTGTATTGTGGGTTGTCTTTCTTGTGAACTGCATGTCTTGTGGGTTGTCTGTCTTGCTGTATATCTTGTGGGCTATATGTTTTGTGGACTGTATGTCTTGTGGCCTGTCTGTCTAGTGGGCTGTATGTCTTGTTGGCTGTGTGTCTTGTGGGCTGTCTGTATTGTGGGTTGTCTTTCTTGTGGCCTGTAAGTCTTGTGGGTTGTCTGTCTTGCTGTATATCTTGTGGGCTATATGTCTTGTGACCTGTTGGTCTCGTGGGCTGTATGTCTTGTGGGCTGTCGGTCTTGTGAGTTGTCTGTCTCGTGGGGTGTCTGTCTTTTGACTGTCTGTCTTGTGGGTTGCCTGTCTTGTGTGTTGTCTGTCTTGTGGGTTGTCTGTCTTTTGGGCTGTCTGAAGTGTAGGATGTCTGTATTGTGGGATGTCTGACTTGTGGTTGTCTGTCTTGTGGGGTGTCTGTCTTTTGGCTGTGTGTCTTGTGTGCTGTCTGTCTTGTGAGTTGTCTGTCTCGTGGGGTGTCTGTATTGTGGGCTGTCGGTCTCGTAGTCTGTCTGCATTTGGGCTGGCTGTCTTTTTGGTTGTCTGTCTGGTTGGCTGTCTGTATTGGTGACTGTCGGTCTCGTGGTCTGTCTTTCTTGTGGGTTGCCTGTCTTGTACTCTGTCGGTCTCGTGGACTTTGAGTCTTCTGGGTTGCCTGAAGTGTAGTCTGTCAGTCTCGTGGACTGTGAGTCTTGTAGCGTTCCGTCTGTCTTGTGGGCTGTCGGTCTTGTGGGTTGACTGTCTTGTGGGTTGCCTGTCTTGTGTGTTGTCTGTCTTGTTGGTCGTGTGTCTTTTGGGCTGTCTGTCTTGTGGGCTGTCGGTCTTGTGAGTTTTCTGTCTTTTGGGCTGTCTGTCTTGTAGGCTGTCTGTCGTGCGGGTTGTCTGTCGTTTGGGTTGTCTGTCTTGTGGGCTGTCTGTATTGTGGGTTGTCTTTCTTGTGAACTGCATGTCTCGTAGTCTGGCTGCATTTTGGGCTGGCTGTCTTTTTGGTTGTCTGTCTGGGTGGCTGTCTGTATTGTGGGCTGTCGGTCTCATAGGCTCTCAGTCTTGTGGGATATCCAAACTAATATCTACCTGTTCCTTTATCATAGAGAGGAATTTGTGTTGTGATAGAACCTATCGAATTTTCAACGACAGCTTGAACGTCTGCATTCTTGACGACATTGTGACCTCTTTGAACCAGTGCAAATATTCCTAGCTTAGGGTCTGCTGTGAAGTCGACGTTCTATAACCCAAAAAATACAATTGGATCGAAGAAAAAGGTGTAATATGTTATAGGTAATAATACATACTGGTCAGATCTTAAGTTTTAAAGGGCAATCCAACCCTTTTAATAAGTTCATTTGTAGGAAAGCTAAAAAAATAAGAGAAACAGAATGGCGAAAGTTTTAAATATAAAATCGTACCAATAATAAGAGAATTATGAATGTTTGAATTATGACATCCCTGGAGCTAGTCAAGGACAACTCTCCCATTTATCGTGTACACAAATATAATTATTTTCTGTTTTTTCCCAAGTGTCTTCTCCCTTTGGGCACCTTTCAAACTGTATCATGGATAGTATATTATTGTGAGTCCATTAAAGAGAGAAGACTCTCCTCTTTTAAAGTAAGTTTATGTGTTGGGACAAACGGGAGAGTTGTCCGGCAGTACATCATATTGACATGACCGATTCAGCCAAATTTAAGTTCCCATACGTATATTTTTCAAAAATAAATAACTTTCTTATGTACTGTCCGATTGCGTTCAAACTTCCACCAGTGTGTTTCTCTGATTTTCCTGCATTCTTTCAGAGTTGTTTGCTATTAAGGTTGGATTTCACTTTAAGCTTTTACTTCTTTCTTTTTTCCCCTTTTTTACAAGTTCTATAATGGAAGATCCCAATCGTTATACAAAAATATATCATTTATTCCTCCTACCATGTTGAGTACTGAAACTCCGACCCATGTCCTTTCAACAAACATCAAGTTGTATGGCAAAAGGAAGTGTACAGCTAAAGAGATGATGACATAACAAAAAAGTGAATAAAAATTATCTACCCTTGAGTTCACTTTTCAACTTTATACCATTCATCCGGTACTTACCTCTCACAAGAGAATCGGTTCATATCAATAACAATTCACATTGGACTTTCCTTAATCGCTTGTGGTTTCAATACTTTTTGTAATACATAGGCCAATGCCCCCAGCGAACGTTGGAGTTTCATTCAAGAAACTATTTCTAATCATATTAATGCTTACTAACCCTTGCGCTTAAGACGACGTGAACGTCCGCAGTCTCATCACCAGTCTGCCTTGGTTTTGTCGTTACTGTCAATCCTACAGTCTCATCGGAAACCTCATTATGAAGCATTGTTATATCCCAATTACCAGCCTATATAGAAAGCAAAGAAGAATTCAAGAAATCACATATCAGTATCCAGAATCACTGCTAAGTTTCATGAAGATGGTGACATGCTGAAGGCTGTAAAGGAAATCTAATATCTAAGAAGTGACAAGCTTTACGGCTCTTCTAACACAATTATTGCAAGACTTTCATGAAATCAACCCAATGGAATTTTCAATACCTGTTGTTTTGACTAGAGAAACGATTGTGAAGCTGTTAAAGTGCAACCTTTCGCTATAGCGTAACCTAACGCCTAAGTAACTAAAAAAAAAGGTCCACTTCAGCGGATACGTTATATACCCACTGATACACACTGTAACCGTTGAGGAGTACACGCTAACCGTGATTTGTAGCGCAACACACGCGAACCATATTGTGGCCCTGAAGGGACATCGCGAATCACAAACTTTGTTGCGAAATTCGTGATTTGTCGCGAATTTCGTCGGGAATTATTCGCGAAAGAATATGCACCTTGTCGCATATTTTGTAACGAATTTTTGTATTGCTTTAGTTATCTTCTTTCTCCTTTATCTCTGCTTTCTTTCTCTCTCTCCCTCTCTTTCTTAATATCTCTCACTTCTATAACCTTTGTGTGTGAGTCTCTCTCTCCTCTCTTTCTCTCTCATCTCCTTCTTTCTTCTCTTTCTATCTACTAACTGCTGTTTTGCTATAGCCAAGCTTTAAAGCCTTTCTAAATTGTAGGGAGGCCCAACAATTTTAAGGGCTTAATTCCACTTAAATTGTGTAATAATGTAATCATTTAAGACACACTTCTGCAAGGATTTTCAAAACAAATGTGTTTGAAGACGAATTTACGTAGTGATGAAAGAATACAAAATTAGGGTTTTCTGCGTACAACACAAAACCCCAATTGGACACTCCTTCATCAATATTCGTCTTCAAACATATTTGTTTTATAAATCATTGCAGAAGTGTGTGTTAAATGACATCCTCTTTCACATCATTATAAAATTCAAGTGGAATTTTGCCATAAGATATTTAGCAAATTTTGGGCTCCCAACACTTTAGAGGGGCTTTGAGAGGGCTGTGTCTATAGTCTGTTCAGTACATACATTCAGAAACATAAGGGAAATCTCAATACCAGATACGCGGACAATTCTAAACGTAGTATTCGTTCAAACCTCTTTGGTTCTAAAGAACCACATGATTTTTTTATGGTGAAAGAAGAATCTGAGAAAATGCCAGGTGTTTAAAGCCCCTCTAAAGTTTTGGGAGCCCCACAAATTTCATGGCAAAAATTTCCTTAGCTTCGGACAAGCAAACCTCCAAGAAATCCAAGGTTTATCATGATTATATACTGGCAGAAAAAAGTCACAGATTTTAAGCGATATCCTGGCAAAAAGTATTCACCCGAATCGCAAGAATTGAGGTTGAAAATTTGTTTTTTTTTCTTCAGCTTCTAAGGGGGGCACATCCCCCCTCAATCATCCCCCTGTCTGCCCAAAAAGTATGCACCAAATCACACGATTTGAGTTTGAAAATTGCTTTATTCTTCAGCTTCTTAGGGGCACATACCCCCTGCCGCTAAAAAGGTCATGAAAGAGGCTCCCCCTCGCGAACGGCTGGAACAGTCACTTGCTAAAGTAAACTGCTGCTAAAGCGTAACCTGCTCCTAAAGTGTAACCCGATGTTAAAGTGTAGACTGCTGCTAAAGTGTAACCTGCTGCTAAAGCGTACTCTGCTGCTAAGGTGTAACCTGATGTTAAAGTGTAGCCTGCTGCTACAGTGTAACCTGCTGCTATAGAGTAGCCTGCTGCTATAGAGGCTATAGAGTAACCTGCTGCTAAAGTGTAACCTGCTGCTAAAGTGTAACCTGCTGCTATAGAGTAACATGCGGCTAAAGTGTAACCTGTTGCAGCTATAGAGTAACCTGTGGCTAAAGTGTAACCTGCTGCTAAAGTGTAACCTGCTGTTAAAGCGTAGCCTGCTGCTAAACTGTAACCAGGGCCCGTATTCAATTCAATACTTAAGTACAAAATTTAAGCTTTTTACTTAGTATTTGGCTTAGATAAAATACTTAGCCAATTTTGGTATTCAATTCAAACTTTTGGCTAAGTATTTTACCCTTAATTTAAGTCAGCTCCCTACCAGACTTAAGCCAATTATGTGGAGGCCTTGATTGGCAGGCATATGGTTTTCTTACGCGGTATTATAACCTGCGCACAATTATATCAGCGCGCATTTATTGCAATGCATCAATTGCGCATTACTTTTGATTGACCGTGTGACGTCACAATGCTTATCAGTAAGTATTTTACTTAGATTTTGTCTTACGTAAGTATAAGCCTGAAATGCGATTTGAATACGAGATAAGTAAATTACTTAACTTAGCCATTTACTTAGTAAATTTCTTACTTATGCTAAGTATTGAATTGAATACCGGCCCTGCTGTTAAAGTTTTGGGGTGCTACTCAAGTGTATGACATTCCATGTAGGCCTACATGGCACTTTAACAGAATATAATACAGATCTGTGCTTGACAATTTCCTTGTATGTTAGCTGCACTCGATGTACCTACCATCATCATCACATTCTTCATCGATTTTGTCGACGGGATTGAGTTTGGTATCACGTACGGCGTTCATTTGGACTAGTATATGCCTTATGTTATTATTATACAGTCATCTCCCACTGAAACCTGATGACCCTTAGTAACAAAGATAAGGAGCAGGCACCAAAATAGCAAAATGTTGATATTAGATTTCATATTGAAAGCAGTATTAATCCCCTTTCCATGAAATGTACTCAGACTATCACTGTGATGAGTATCTGTGAGGCATAGATTGCTGGACACTGGTCAGTACCTCGCGCGCGCAATACGGTCGCGATGCCCGTTCGCTGAAGTGAACTTAATTTTCAGAAACTTAGGCTTCAAGTTACACTTTAGCGGAGTTTTTACTTTAGCAGCTTAACAAACGATGCTCAGATAAGTAACTCCATGGTAAAGTTCGCACATTTCATAAGGTGATGGAAAAGGGTCTTGAAATTGCCTAAAGACTGATTTGCGATCATGTTTTCAACTTTACGCAATGGTCTGCTCACCTTGGTAAGAGTTCGTACTTCCAAAGATAAACGCAAATCGTAAATACGTAAATTTTAATTGTTATAAAGTCAAACTCTGTTTATTTTTTTTTTGTTCTTAAGCTGAGTTTTAACCACTCTTTGTACAAGAAACCTCTGGATAAATACATTTAGTACGAATTAATCTGCATATTTTGATCTTACCGATGCTACAGGTATTCGGATAGTGATAATTCTTGTCGCTCTGTCAAAGGTGTAGCTAGGATGTAACTCATCGATGAATTCACCATCTGGTCCTTCAACTATGACATCCATATCATAGAAATCAAGCCATGTAACAGCTATCATAGTGTCATTGCCTTCCTCTTCACTGATAAACACTGTCGTAATATTAGCACCTGGTCTGGGTGGTACTTTGACGTCTGTAATCTTCACCTAAGAACAGTTATTGTTTTCAAGATTATAACTAAAACAACACAGTACTATTTTCCAGGTATTTATTCTATATGATTTACGTTGCTCATTAGGTACCCCTCCTTATAAATACGCTCGTTTGCTGTCAATAAACGAATTGATATTTTGAATTAAAGATAAAAACCTATTACAATAATGTCACCAGAAAGGAAGTTAATGCCATCTGCCATAAAATGTGATTTAAGAACTGATGTTTTACTTACCACATTTGGAGCTTGGGCCGTGTTTAGATGTGGTCTTTCAACGATAGTCCAGAGTAGGGCCTCGGTCACAAATGCACTGCTTTTGAGATCATGACAGAAGAATGATCTGCCACCAGTCATATCAGCTAAATCCTCCATCTGCACATCAGCGTCTTGAGCGATGGCAAGAGTATCGATCACCACACCAGCCGTCTTGACATCTCGTAAAACATCGCGGATATATGGACTACGGTTCTCTTCCCCGTCACTCAGTAAGAAAATATAGCTGCCATTTGATTTTACTCCCAGGATCTATAGGACCAAGGAAAATTAATTGCTAGTTTCCCATCAGGATTTTTGAATTGTTTTAATGAGGAGGAGAGGGTTCTATTTAATTTGAAGTTTGATATTTTTCCGTACATACAAATGACATTTGGGTAAATTTTAACACAAATTTTGTTAATTCAGTTGCATTGTATATGTACTGCAGATGCTCAAAACAAAGGGATGATATATCAACACATTATTGATTTGTTTTTTTAAACCCGTTGTCTAGATGTCCAGTCATATCCTCAATTATTTCATTTCAAAACAACAAAATATCAAATGAGAAAAGGTGAAGCAGGCCGATAAATAGGAGGGGACGAGAAACGGGGAAATTATCTCATTTTATCCTAACCGGTAGTGCACGTATACACAGATTGATAATGAACGATTTCCCCTCGTAATCGACCAATATCCTGATTAGTTTTGCACTTTAGATCGTTGTGTACTTTCCGATGCAACTTCCTATTTTAAAAATTGAAATTGAGTTCTTGAACTTTCATGATATCACCCATAATAAAGTTCAATCATACAAATGAAATACCTCTGCAAGATGACTTTGGCAAAAAAATTAACAGGCTACTTGAGAAATGAGCAAATAAAATTAGTAGTCCTGATCACCTATAGATCAATCTCTGATACCCCAAAAATGTTTGTCGTAATTTTCAGCATGTTTCCTTGAAATTTGTTTAAAATTTGCAGGTCAAATTTCATGTAGTGCGCCCTAAATATTATGGAGAAACGTCACTGTCACTTTTGCTTTACATGCTCGATATACAATTTAATTGCCAACACCAAAAGTTAGCAAGATTGGATTGTCAATCCAATTCTTCATTCGCGACTGCGTAACATATGTATGTTTGACCACATTGCATTTTATTATAGCATTAGATTCACGCATAACTACATCTAACTCCCACAAATATTTTTGTTGAATGGAATCATTGAAAAGACTATATAATGTATCAAGTGATGATACTTTGGCATACTAATGAATGAAATTAGAAGGACGGCAATAACGGTTATAGATGGACCCTTGGGAGCTCAATCTCTCCCCAAACAAATTTCCTTCACGCATCCCCAAAGTATTCTTAATTCCAAATGAACTCAAACAAGGCAAGTGAACAAATGGAATTCAAGATCCCCAAGCCCCCAAGCCCCAGAGCCACCTACCCCCTATTTTTTTTTCTAGAATTGCGATGAAGAATGTAAGACTAGCCTGGTTACAAAGAAACGTTTAGATATTTAATCTATCTAGCATGTTTTAGTAATTAAAATGGGGCACAATATGATTTTTAATCGCTACCAAATATAGCCACGTCCAACGTGACACATACAGGACCTTAAATGAATGGAGCACATAGATAAAGAGAGATTACATAAAAAGAGAATGATTTACATTGATAGCTTTCTCTATTCCACAACCAATACATGTAGACCCGGAAGTAGAAGAAGGCAAGAGGTTTACTAGGTCTTCTCTCGAACTATCACCGTCTCGTATCTCGTGGAGAGGTGCATTCGTTGTAGCGTAAGAATGAAATGTGACAATGCCTACTTCACTTCCAGCTGGTACCAGGTCCATGATAAAGATGGTTGCTGCTTGTATTAACTTGGTGAGACGGTTTTCAATCTGAAGATAGGAAGAAAAAAAGAATGAAATATTGAGAGATAAGTACCACTGGACTGACATACAAATGAGTTCTGTATTAGGCCTACATGGTGAATATCTTACGCGTTTTGGATTTGCTGATGACACTCGACATCTTAGTCGCTTCAAGAACTCCAGAGAATATTAAAGATTAAAAAAGGAAAGACATGGAAAGCAAAAAGAAAACGCAGGACTGAAGACAAATCTTGTAAGGCAATTTTTGCTTATTTTATTGATGATCTCATTTAGTTCTCCAGTAGGTTTGTAATGTATACTCACGTTCATACTACCGCTAATATCTAGAACAAGTACAACTCGTCTAATATCAGGAGGCTGAAGAATCCTGAAGGCTGGTGCAGTATTGGTACTCGGTGGCATAGATGGATTATTCTCGTTTATAAAGTCGACACTGCCGTATAAGACGTCCCATGCACTTTTAGCACATTTTTGATTCTGAAGGTTTGGGGCCTCAAAGTTGTGATAGCGATGTTTATCAGAGGGGTTACTGTTGCAGAATTCCACTATCTGTAAGTAATAGGGAGGAAAAGGTTTTCTCCGCCCCATGAATATTACATTTAACTAATAATTAACGACTGCAGGTATAAACAAAAACGAATCCCTCGATTGATAAATCAATCGCTTAATTAATCAATTTATTTGAAAAAATATTTTTTTTAATATGAAACACAAAATCAGAAGGTTAGTTATGATGTAACTTACCCACGATACATTGATTCAAATATGTAAATGAGGGACGAACGCTCCTGACGGTAAAGAATTGGCAACATTTGATTTCAATATAATGTCAGTTGTAGCGATGAGTATGTTTGTCTCCTTACGTTTTTAGAAAAAAAAATAACAAAAGCTCGTTGACACATGTACACATATTTTCATATGATAATAAATGTAAATACATTTTGTGATAGTTTTGCTTTGCTTATCATCTGTAATCTAATGATTGATAAAATGTTGTAATGATTGATAGAAACTTGTAAATATGAACATACGTACCGATTCTACACAGTGTGAACCAAACATGAGCGATGAACACTGTTTTCCGGAGCAAGCTTCGGCTTGAAAGACACAATCCTTGTCGTACGTGCAAAAAGGGTCAGCACGACATTTTTTTCCTATGGGGTCGTAAAAATTACCTATGACTTCCACAGAGCATTTTGTTGCTTGGCACCCATGGCTGCTGTCGTCGTAAGATGGATTAGTCGAATCGTCTCCAGTATAGTCCTCTGGCATTAAGCTCCATCGCAGTCTAGCCCAATACCGCACTATGTCCATATCTGAAAACGAAAACGAAAATGGGTCCTGGTTAAAAAATCAAACACGGAGAAAATCATACAAATCATTTTACGGCAATTAAAGCCCAAAGCCTAAGTCACATTAGATCGGCGCCTAGCCCCCAAAAGCACTGGTCAGGAGTTAGTTGTCACAGGTCGCAGCGAGATTTTTGGAAATCGTTATTCAGTGATCGGCGATAGCTCTCCTAATTATTTTGGTCGGCTGGACATTTCCGATGCTGCATCCAAAGGCGTATTTATGGGGGGGCACGTGTCCCCCAAAAAAAAAAAATCGAATAGCAAAAAAAAAAGATGTGAGGGCGAGGGGAGAGGAGAAGGAAAAGGAACGTGAGATAGATTTGATGTGGGCATTATGATAACTCTTAAATGAAATTTGTTGATTAACGAAAGATGTAGTGTAGGCCCTACAGCAAAGAAGGAGATAGAAGTAAAAATTAGAGGATGTAAGGGAAAAAAGACAGAGAGAATATTTATGTGTGTCCGTTTTTAAATTGTAAATGCAAAATTTGTCCACTTTAAAGGGGCAAGGGTTGTATCCCCTTCCGGCCTGGTCAATCTGCCCCCGCAAATTTTGACCATCTGGTACAACATTTTCCAACCGGGATGGTGCCGCAAGAGAATTTTAATTGTATATTTATATATTTTGGAATATCGTCAACTTTCAAAACAAAGTATCAGAAATCGCAAGATACCCAAATATTTATCATTTTGGGTATTTTGATGAGGAAATAATAATTCAGAGAAATTAAAGAGTCTTTTTTTTTCCTCGATCGCTTCGCTCGCTCGCAGAATTTAGAAACGGGTTAGTTCCAGGCAGCGAGGTCCATAAATATCATCATGATTCGGGCAGCATGGGGCCCGAATTGTATTTTTTTAATCGAGTTGAAATATATTACAACAAAGTGTCCTTTTCCCCTCGTTTGTTTTACCTCTCGCAAAACTTATAAATCAGGATGATTCCTGGCAACGACATTATTTGGGATCCGGATAGTATACCCTCTCGGCCCACAAGCGGAAATGTGCCCGTACGTCTATATTAACGAGGTATGGAATACAAATCCTTGTTGATATATTTCGGATAAGGGTGACGCGAGAAATGTAAAGGGTGCTGTGAATAATGAAAGGTTAAGAAAACGCTGATATAGTAGACCTAAGTCTGGTGCCCGCCCCCCCCCCCCTAATGAATGAGCCCACGCTACGCCACTGGCTGCATCGAAAACCTTTTGCCGACCAAAGTGATCGTGCAAAGGTTTTTCTACTTCTTCAAAGGTAATTTCTCAGACTGATTGCTGACTGATTCCCGGTGCATGCCGACTATTACCGAGCGATATTTGGTTGAGAAAGGGCCGGCAGCTGATCGACAAATGGTATATGATAAGTCTCCAAATGTTCCCCAAACACCTACACTAAGCAAGGAATTTAACTTATACAATTTCGAAAAATTCTATAGTGGCTTTTACTGCTGGTTCTTAAATTCAGATTGAGTCATAATTTTTAATTGAAAGAAAAGAGCGAAAAAAGGACGAAGAAACTATGAAAATTAATCGCTTATAACATGTTTACTGTTTTTGCTTCTTCTTAGATTGCGTTATTCTGTGACGTTTTATTTTGATATAAAATTAACTGTTTACCTGCTGCAGTAGCCTGGTAAAAAGATGAAATGTCAGTCAAAAATTTAAACAAAGTCTGGATTTTCCTTTGATACATGTTACATATCCAAGGCAACAAAAAAATGCTCCTGTTCTTATCTGTGAAAGAGAATTTTCTTCCATTACCTATTGCCTGCAAGCAGCTTCGCCATAATTTTTCTAGCTTCAATTTTAACCGTTTCCCTCTAATAACCTCTCTATTTTGAATGTCAATGCTTATCATTTTTAATAGTGATCGGCTTCAATGGAAACTAGTTATCAATCTTTTAAAGTAATTTAAGAAATATAACAGAGTGGAAAATATAAATTAAATCACACTACATCCAAATTACCAAATAAGTATATTTGCTAATAATAAGCACACAAAAACAAATACTTATGCGCCAGTGATTATACCACTCCCCTCTGTAAAAGCTTGCCGACCGTCATTAAAACATCGGCCATTCATATCCGACAAGTTGTTTATTATTGCCACACAACAGCCAAGCATTCGCCAATATTCCCACGAGCGATCGCAAATTATTTTAGGAAAATATTTAATGATCGGACAATATCTGTACGACATTCGACAATCAATCGGCAGCTGCCCTACAACCGATTGACAACTGATCACCCACTAGAAATTCTTACAAATTAGTTATCGATAGTCAGTCGATAGAAGTCAGCAAGCAATCGTACGAGAAATGTGACTTAGGCTTTATTCACACTACAGGTACGACCGGTCGCCACTGGTCGATAAATAGTCGTAAACGGTCGCAGATAGGTATCTTGTGGTCTTTAAAAGGTTTTCAGTGGTCGGCGGCTGGTCTTCGGGGCATTTTGGTCGGCTGCAGGTTTACGCCGCTGCATCGAAAACCGACCGAATTGTGTCGACCAAATTGGTTGTACGAATGTTTTAGGGTGGGCGTTAGTTCTCAGACTTATCGCTGGCTGATCCTTTGTGCTTTTCGACCATCGTCGAGCGGAATTAGGTTGAGAAAAGGTCGGGAGCTGATTGACGAACAATAAACGAACATTCGGCGATTTATCTCCAAACGATCACGACACCGGCAACCACGAATAATTTATCTTCAGAAAACTTACCGGGCGATATTTGGTTGAGAAAGGGTTGGCAGCTGCTGGACGAATGATATATAATCAGTCGCCGAATACTCATTAAACGATCGCCGAACACCGAACACCGACACCCAGCAAGGATTTTAAATTTTAAAAACTTAAAAACTTCAATTGTTGCGACTACTGCTGATTCATAAATTCGGTTTTTTTTAATGCTTTTCCCACACACACAAAATGTAAAATAGGACCAAATTTCATTCTAGTTTAATAAAGTCCAATCTATTCATTTATAAATGTTACTTAATATGCTGCTGCCTCACACAATGGATCAGGCCCTCCACTTCATAATACCCTATAGATTCGCACATTTCCCAAACGATACAGCCAATGATATCCAGATCTCTTCCACACATTAAAAGACAATACAAATCTGAATATCAGATAATGTATGAAATACTCAGGGATATGGAAACCATGTCCAATGGCTATAATGTTTAAACGCTAGAACTAGGGTATTTTCGTTCATGTCATTTGGTCAATTGAATTGTCATTGATTGGAGTTTTTAAAAACGGAAAGATGTCCTACATTCATGACATTTCATGCAATTCCAGGTGTCATCATGAAAATGTCAAATGACCTCAAAATGTAATTTTAAGGACATTTTTTAATATATATTAAAATGTAATTTAGACAGTAACAGTAATTTTGCGACACACTTTATGCAACCTTGTGTGCCCTTGAAACTTACTATGGCATTTACTGGTACTCTGTAAATATCCTGATGTCATTTCCAGGTGATGCCCTTCCAAACCACAATCCAAATGGTTTACAACAACGGGATCCGTAGACTCGTCGCCAGAGAATAAACGAATATTAGCCCGATTATAGGACTCGGACTGAGCGATCCCATAGGAAGACAGTCGGGTCCAAGACCTTGGGACTAGGATCAGAATCTCCTTCCAAAAGACTCTAAACTCGGTAGCATTGAAGAGAAGAGGTGAACCCATCAAAAACATATCCTACACAGAAAAATGTAAACACAAAAAGAGGAAAAATAATTTCACATTTATGTTTCTTATGAAAATATGATCTGCATTTTTCTCCTTAACAGGTTGACCCTATATCAATTTTTTTATAAATTAAATTGAATCATTATAGGATACATTACGTTTAAAGCTCAAAATCTGTATGTCAATGTCACCCTCTGAAATTCACTGAAAGAAGGTCCAGCAAATGACATAATTTCAATTTGGGTACCTTTAGTATACTTGGCATTACGTGAAGGTATATGAAAGGTGATGAATAATTTAACTTTCATTAATGAGGCGTGATGGCTCAGTGGTAGAACAGTAGTCTCGAAACCAATTCGACGCGCTAGTGCCCTTTCGTTAGGCATAAATCCTCATTACCAAATCCCTCGGAGAGGGTTTAGGTCGGTTCCCTGGTTGCTTACTTACAAGCATGCACATGCTTTATTAGCAGTTAGGTAAAACAAAAAGCAAACAAACCTTCAACAATGTACTTGAATAAATGTTCATAGTGTAGGAGCTTCACTAAATACGAACCTTGATGTTTTGAATAATGGCGGGGTCCTCTTGAACACGTTCGTCGATGGCTACAAGTACATTCTTGAATTCTCCATCTTCTAGAGTGATTCGATTGACATCCTGACTTAATACTCCAGAGTTGAAGATGACCAAGATACTTAACAGAATAAACAAGACTCTAGTCGGAGACATTTTTGTGATAATATATCATTTACCATCAAGTATGGGGAAAGTATGCGTTGTCAGCGTTCGTTCATCGTTTCCTTAAGTCGTGTGAGTGTAATGTTATTCTTTAACCCTTCTAATGGATATCTGATTATGGAGATAATAACCTAATGTTTATAAACTGGTATCCTAGAAACTTGGACAAAGTGCAATGCGCGATAAAAGAGTTTGATCATTGAGAAAGGGGAATGGTCTGCTATATAAAAAATCAATGTTTAATTATTTGAATAAGATAGGGATGATTTGTCTTTGAATAATACTAATAATGATAAATATAATGAAATTAATAATAATGATATTAACAATAATAATTATGATAATAATAATAATAATAATGATAATACCAATAATCATATATTTTAAAGCGTACCCGGGTTTAACCAATGCTATCTAGGCTACCGATTTCAATGACAATACTCACAAGCAATCGAATTCTACCCACTGGTACCCATTTAACGCCTTGCTGTGTGGTAACTGTAGATTAATGTCTTGCCAAAGGGCACTAGTGCCATCCCGGGGCTTAAACCCACGACTTCAATTTGCACGCTTTAGTGCAAAAGGAGATAATTATAGATTATAATTAATGTACTCATAGCAGCAACTATTACATGTATATGTTTTTTTTTAATGAATAACATGAAATTTTTAGTGGTGCAGAAATTGATAACAGTTTAATTGACATTAAGGCTCTTTTAATTTCAAATGCAAAAACTAAAAATATTTTAGAACAACAAAATTAGCAGGAATGAAATAATAATAAGAGTGGGTTTTTGTATAGCACTCATGTCTGTCAGACTTGACACTCCTGGCGCTACACATTTATTACCCGGCTTCAGCACGGCTGCCATTATGGCGCTCTAGCGTTTCGAGGATTTAACCCCTGCCAGGTACCCATTAACATCACCTGGGTCAAGTGTGGCAGATGTAGATTAATTTCTTGCCAAAGGACATTAGTGCCCTGGCAGGATTCGAACCGCTAATCATGTGATCCACTGTCCGGTGGCATATCCACTAGACCACGACACCTTCAAAATATAAACGATAAAAGCTAATGTATTACACGGATGAATTTCACCTCAATGATTTTAAAATCAAATGCACTCCTCGTAATAGAGTAATGGGAAACACCAGCACATCCCAGTTATTTTTACCATGAGAGACACTGGGGTAATGGATTCAGTTCGTGTCTCCTGTCAGGCGCGGCGCAGGTAACGCCAGATACTTGATAATTATATATTTAATGTTCTTTATTCACTAAAAATTCAAAAGCACATATAATAAAAGTCAAGGTTAAAAAAATTAGAGTTAACATGATTTAAACAAAATACCAAACATTCACACAAACAAACAGATTGATTATTGCAGATATGCAATACCTTCAGGGAGAGAAGCAATAAATACCAATGATAATGTTGCAAGTAAAAAAAATATATATATACACAATGTCCCGAATTCACAAAGAAGGTTTGAATTTAACCCATGGTTTAAACCCTCATTTACATAACCCATGGTTTAAAATAAGAGCAAATTAAGCGTACCTTGCCTTGCGCGCGTCTAATATTGGACCTCTGACTTGTGTCGCGCTTATTTTAAACCATCGGTTATGTAAATGAGGGTTGAAACCATGGGTTAAATTTAAACCTCCTTTGTGAATTCGGGCCATTGTATATAATCTTAATTGAACAGTCCACCCCTGCCCCCCATGTCCCAATCAGGAGGAACGCGTCACCGTCCATGTCACTGCGCATAACAAAGAAAACACACACACATACACGCACACACACACATACACACGCACGCGCACACACGCACACGTACAATGAGGGTGGGTTGTTCAAACAAGATTATGTACATTGTGTATATATTTATTTTACTTGCAAAACTATCATTGGTACAAAATACCCACATGAACACATTGCATCATACTCGCAAATGGCTATGCGCAATGGCACTGATAACTGACACCTACCCCCTGAACTGTCTATAGAAATGCAAATTAAATCTAAACCATTTACGAAACATAAACCATAAAATGCCGCACTCCCTAACAAGTCTATCTTTAAATTGCCGTCTCCCTGACAGTATTTCATCTCTGCGAATTAAGTGCAGACAAAGATAAGTAATACAATCATTACATTCTTGAGAACTTCTGAGGAATAATAATGATGATCGAATTGTCATTAATATGATTTTTCATACATCCTAACTACTTCACTTCAGAAACATTACCATTCAAGTCAGAATGTGATAATAAACTTAACTGGATTAGGATTGATACAAAAACATTAAGGAAGTTGATGGAATAAACCTTAAGAATGCAAATAAACAAGGAGGAGTGCCATTTTAAAGAGCATCCCATAGTGAACAGTATAGATGATTACTGGAGTTATACATAACGTATTTCGTTCAATTTGCGAATTACGGTTAACAAAAACTAATACATCTATTCTCATAATTACTCCTTTTCATATCTGGGTAGATAAAGGCCCGAGATTCGATGTGTCAATAACAAAGACTGTTTGGACTGTTTCCAGGGTGACAAGCGTCGATAACTATACTACTTCTACCCTTATATTATGATGTCTATTATATGTTTTTGTAGATTGTTGACGAGGGTCCTTGTCATTTGGGTGTATCATCCTTATCACAAAGTCTATAGATCTAAGTCGACTGACAAATTTAGATCTTGGCGATCAACCAGCAATCTGTATAACCCTTCGTTAGCACTTTCTTATGACTGGTTACGTGTAAGGAAAAATTATTGCCAGGTCACGTGTCCTCTCTCAACTAATCATTTGATCAGGATCCACGTCATCATGTTATGATATATCCTATATAGATGAATCTGATTTCAGATATTTAAGTTTAAATCACGTGATAATACGCATTGACGACATGTATGCTGATCAGTTAAACACTGTATGTATTAGATAGTTCCATAATAAGTCCAAAGAAATTATAATAACTTGTGTAACCAGAGGAAGCCTCATTATCATCAATGCTGTTTTTCCTGAGGGCTCTGCAATTATTGTTATCCCAGCATTGCCAGATACCCGTTGGTGGAGAGAGGCAAATACAGATTAATGTCATTCCAGAGGACGTTACTGCCAGGCAGGGATTCGAACCCTCAACCGTTGGATTGAGAGTCAAGTAAATGAACCACTATACCGCGACACCCCAAGCCTTGATCTGGAGCTGTAATGTCTACGTAGGACTTCAACTGAATCTAGTCTCGTGATATTCACTTAAAATGCCATTTCATGCCATTTCATCTGAATACATGCTCTTTTTATATATTTGTTTTGCTATGTCATAATAATGAACGCTCTGATCTACCGAAAATCGAAAACCTCTTGCAGTTCTTATTTAACAAAGTACTCAGATTAAATTCAATTATGAGCAGAGAAGACAAAGAATGATAAAGGAGAGGATTTACTCATTTATATAGCTCCTTAATATATTACGTGATATAAATCGCTTCGAGATGTCAACCCAGGTGCGTTCGCAGGGGGGGGGTTGGGAGTTGGGGTTGACCCCCAGCCACTGAACGAAATTTCTGCCGACGTAATTGTCCAATTTCCTGACCAAAAAAAGAAAATAAATGTGCTTTTACCCCCCGCTTTTTCAGCGGCTGGCTGAGTCGTTGCGAAATTTTCGGGGCGATATTCAAATTTTAACCCCCCCCCCCCTTGAAAAAATCCTGCGTACGCTACTGTGTCAACCCCGCATTCAGACTTTAGTTGTACATTGAAATACTTTCTATTTTGTAACAAATAACAAAAAGGCGTTATTGGTTTGCATTTCTCAAATTTTAAAGTGAGATAAGATTAGCTGGAAAATATTTTTTTCTCGTTCAGATCATTTAACTCCATATTTATTACTTCTCAATTATACATATATATATATATATTTTAAAAATATTAGATAGTATCGGGGCAGACCTGATAAAGAAAGCTTATGCAAATATGATACGGGGATACTCTGAAGCCTGCATCTTATATGAATGTTAAATGAATCGTTTCATAGCTTCATGGGGTGTGCAATCAAATCATCAAAAATCGCCATAACATGCATATGACCTGATTTACGTTTAATGAAATAAGGGTTGTCCTTTATGCCCAAAAGAATGTTTGATCAGTTGATAACTAATATGTTTTCAAGAACTGATAAATTTGACATACTGAACACATTTACATATTTTACATGATCCCGTTGAACATTAAACATTCATTTTTGTGGATATCATTTCTTTTTTTTTAATATTAGAGCCATCAATACATTATTAAAAGAGTATTATAGTATTATTATAATAAATGAAATCAAAATGAAAATGAAATCACTTTCTCTGAATGTCTGTGTGCTTTATCCAGCGCACTGCAAAATGAAATGTTTTCTTCTCGTTCTTCTTCTTCTTCTTCTTCTTCTTCTTCTTCTTCTTCTTGTTCTCCTTCCTCTTCTTCCTCCTCCTCCTCCTTCCTCTTCTTCCTTTTTTCCTTCTTCTTCTCCTTCTTCTTCTTCTCTTCTTCTTCTTTTTCTTCTTCTTCTTCCCTTCTTCTCCATAGTCCGTTAATAACTGTGCATCCAAAATCATCGCCCCCCCCCCCATGCATCATTGTAGATGTATGCAACTGTGGCAACTAGCAAACACGAACTTTGTTCGCTTCTAGTGATTAAAATGTATAACTTAATTTAGTTTTCTTTTCGAAGAATGAAATCACATTTTCTGATCAATTGAAATTCAAGGCCTTTAAGGTAGTAGAAGGCTTAAAATGGAAGAATACATTTATTTGCTCTTTATTGCAGGAGCTGTTACTGTAGAAGAATAGAAGCGAGATGGAAAATAAAAAGATTATTTCTGTGATTCTGCTCTTGGAAATATTTCTTGTAGGAGTAGTAACGGGCCAGACTGACAAAAATGTCATCAATTTGAACAATGGAGCCTACTCGAATCTACTCATCGCAATCGACAAGACTGTGGCTGAGGATCTCAACATCATTGACAACATCAAAGTATTGTGAATTTGTTTTAAGCTTTTACTTTTATAGATCGGTATCTGATTTCTATGTACTGACTTTAAATGAAGAGTGTAGGTTGAGAAATTATTATTACTCCAGCAACTACGTAGATTTACATATTTGAATTTATCCAAAATTCTACACAAAACAAATTTGCTTAGGGCTAAATTGTGATTTAAATTAAGATTTGTTCTTTTTTTCTTTTTTTTGTATGTTTATTTGTTTGTTCATGAACTTACACAAAAAACAACCTAAAATACGTTATTTCTTGATGGTAATTTTCATTTGAGGGTGTAATTGTTGTCGATATTTTATGTCAAGCAGTTAAGGAAGTTAGAGCATTGGATGTAACTAAATCCAGTTTTATTCCTTGTATAAATAAACTAATAAGTAACTACAATTCATCACATCTGTGATATTTCTTTATACTTGAAATACAATGTTTCTGTGAGCTGTGTTCCGACTGTTCCCGCTAGATGGGTTTAGTTTGAATACCTGACATTGTCACGTTTGCAATGACATGATTGATATTCAACAATTTTTTTAATTTCATTCTTTTTTTTCTTCTTTTTTTAAGCCTGTTTGTTATATAATAATAATAATAATTCTAAAGTGATATAAAAAATAAATCCGCTTTCCCTTACCTCTGCAAACTTGCTTCAAACACAAAGAAATAAAAATGTCATCTTATCTTTTAGAGGCTTTCCTTTTTACTGTCCACCTGAGCAAATGATTTGATATGGGTATTTCTTTCATTTTGATTGTGAGGACTGGGTGTCGATCAAATGTGCCCCCCCCCCAAGAAAAAAAAACAATAATCCAGCGATGAAAATAAATTTGCCGACTCTAACACCCACATGTAGCGCATTTGCATTATTCTGTTTTTTTTGTATTTGATGCCCCGTCATGCCTTTGGCAGCATATCATTATTTCCATTCCCCATATACAATTAGCGTTTTTTAAGAAGCTTACTGTAATATTGGTAATATAACTTCAAACTTATCATAGGAATAAAGATCGTATTACTGGTTTAACAGAGACTTAACTTTGGTGAATATTCTACGCACCTCCATGAAATGGTACAAGAAATACCTTTATACAAAACAAAAACGTGACGTTTTATTGTTAGCGTTTACTTGGTTATATATTGCATATTCGATGCAAACGTAAATATTAACCTCAGGAGCAGATAAGGCGATACAAAAAGTAACATGTTTATTGAAAATTATTACTTTAAATTACTTAAATTTGGCATGAACTTAATCCACTATGGAGTCTATGAAATACTCTTCCCTGTCACAGACAGAATGACTATTTCTTAACGCAATATTTCACGATTCAAATGCATTTTCAAGGTTTAAATATTAAAGTAATTAGAACCAAAATTAATAGACCTTGTTTGTAAGATAACAAAGATACTCAATGTCACTACAGCTTATCGAGTTTTGTGTGTGGGTGTGCGTGCGTGTACGTATGTCCCTTTTACTATATACTTCTTTTGTTTGTGTACAAGTAAAGGCCTTCAAGAATTTATGCAAGCAGCAAAATAGTTACGATATTCATGGATATTTATTCACGTTATATCATTATATCAATTCTAACTTAGGTAAATAACATGATTATTGCAAAACAATATGACTAGATACTTACAAACATGTTAATAACTGATACGAAAACATGATAATGGATCGTAAGTTACCCCTTCAAGTGAGATAAAACTGCCTCAAGATTTAAAATAAACATGACAATTCTTAATTGGGGAATTTTCGGGGAGGCCATGGGGTCTATATGCGAATCACATCCGTGTTCTTATTTGTTCAATAACACCGAGACAACACATGATTCTTACTGCCTTACAGATTGGTATCATTCCAGATAATAGCAAAGTAATTATTTCATACGTCATGGTGAGCATGTAAAGTAGTTCAAAATTTGAATCCCTTTACACGCACAATAATGGGAACTGGTCTTAACTCCGCCCCTAGCCCTAATTTCAGAATGCAAGCAGACCATTACAGACACTATTGTGGAGATGTCGTGGTATAGTGGTCCCTTGACTTGACTCTCAATCCAAGGGTAGATAGTTCGAATCTCAGCCCATCACTAACGTCCTTTGGCAAGACATCAATCCACATTTGCCACTTTACACTCTACGGGGGTGTTTCACACAGATCCTAAGTTGAACTTATCTTTAAGTTGGACTTAACAATTATGGAAACCCGTTAGCATCTTTGAAAATATTTTGTAAAAGTTATTTTAAAAGGCATAAAATGTTGATTCAAATCATTCATAATTTTTATTATCAAGGAGATTTCATGTTCTTGATGTGGAATTTATGAAAAGTCAAAAATACTTAAATTTTTGCTTTTGAATATATTTTATTTCAAGGCTACAAATGGCTCTCCATAATTTTTAAGTCCAACTTAGAGATAAATTCGACTGTGAACACCCCAGGTGTAATTGGTACCTGGTAATTGCTGGAGTAATAATAATTTTGTCCCGCTCAGGTAGAGCAGTATTTTTATTTATGCATTAATTAATTAACTTTATTTATTATTTATTTATTCATTTATCATGGGTTTTTGAAGAACTTTTTTAAATCTCTTTCTTATCTTAAAACAAATTGCAAATGAAATTTCACAATTTCTATATTGATGTTTTTCACCGATCAAAATGAGATCACATCCTATGCAATAATGTTTGATAGCATAAATAGATTTATGCAGAACTAGGTTATTAGTATTATTAATAAATATATTTTATTTAAGTAAAATTTTGTGTAACGTTTATTTGTGTGTAATAATAAGGATAAGGAATACTAATCTCAAATATTTACAAGTACTTATTTCTCTTACTCTTTCCCTCTTTATATTTCTCTCTCTCTCTCAGACGATGTTTTCTTCAGCATCTCAGCGTCTTTACCTTGCCAGCAAGCAGCACATCTACTGGAAGTACATCAAGATTCTGGTACCTAACACCTGGTCCAGACAGAGCGGGGATCAAATTGCTCGAACCGAAATGCTGGAGTCTGCCAACATTATCGTGCACAACTTTCCTGATGACGAGCCGTTTGTCGATAACCTAGCAGGATGTGGGAAAGGAGGGACTCTGATGCACATGACGCCGGACTATATTCTAAGCGAGACGTACCGAGAAGACAAGTTTGGTCCCACAGGTGAGTTGCTACTGATGCAAATGAAAATATGCTATTAATGCTATGAATATTTAAAGGGATAGTTGAGTTTTGTTCCAGAGGGCGCTACACAAAATATTTTGTTGTGAGATAATGAAAAACTGAGTGTCGAATTTTAAAGAATATACAATTTAAATGTTTGTTTGATCAAAATCGGTTCAGAGACGGCTGAAATATCCATAAATATAACCATTTCTAATATTTGTGGTGCCCCACAAATATTCGGTAATTTTGAACCAGCTGTTGAAAAACAATATTGGCTTTTTGTTGCCTTGTTCGTGTTGGTTATAATACGCACCACAACCAGCCGGCCCGTGTATTGTTATTATTAATTAATTAATTATTTAACGGTCACCGTATTTTTGGGAAAGTGGGTCTGTATTTATATGGTCGTATTCAATCTAAATTCACACATTTTGCGGTCTTAAATTACCTTCATAGCAATTTTAGGTTCTGAAAGACACTAGAAACGTCATAAATAATAATAGGAGCAATAACCATGCACTTTGATGGCATTTGCGGTCTTAAACAAGAACTCAACTATCCCTTTAAAGTATGCAAATAAAGAAAGAGCAAAAGAAGAAGAAAAAATGAGAAAAAAAGAAGAAGAAGGAGAAGAAGAAGAAGAAGATAAAAAAGAAGAAAAAAAAGAAGAAAAATTTAACCCACTGGCTTACTAATTTACTAAAATATTTTGGTCAGATCTCATTTACAGAGAGTCATTAACATGCTTTAACATGATTTGCAATGAGTCTCTTTTTGTTTGTTTTCATTTTCTTAACTTTTAAACAGACAACATGTTAGTTCGAAATTGGGGCCATCTACGTTGGGGGTTATTCAAGGAGCACTATGATGGTGTTGGCGTTGGTGCCCCTGCCTATGACTCACCCGGTGTAGGTACTGAAGGGACCCGCTGTTCTCTAAAGATCAAGGGAAATGTTGAGATGGCTGATGGAACTCCATGCCAAAGTGATCCAAACACTGGTTATAATCCCGATTGCCGCTTCGTTCCCGATACTAAAGGACAAACTGCGACCGCTTCATTGTTATTTGGAACCAAGGATGCTCATATACATTCGGTAAGTCTGGCATCGTAATCAAGCAGTAGATGTGCTAGAGGGGGATTAGGGGGCTCGAGCCTCACCCCTCCAAAAAAATATTAAAGTCTCCCCTTCCCATTTGTATTGATTATACATTAATTTTAGCAAAGCACATGTATAAAACAAATGCAAGAACCCAAGCCCACAAAAGCCACACCCCCTCAGATTGAAAGAGAGAGAGAGAGAGAGACAAATCTTCTAATACTGCGCCTGGAATGATAGGGTTGCTTCGTATTCCATGTTAGTACGTAGTTCCTAACAGGGACGGTGACGGTAACCCAGTTAGGAATTGCATTGTCGTAATGATGGATTCATATTTACAGTTAAATAAACCTTTCACAAATACACTGGATACAATTTGTATTTTAGCTCCTCGAACTACTCGATGAAACCGTTCTCATCTGTGTCAAGATACGCTTTTGCGAGAATAAAAATTGCTATTTTTTTATCTCTGAAAAGCTTTAAATTGTTTATTCAATCAATGTTTCCAATAATCTAAAATCTAATTGAGGGATTTAATCCGTATTTCAGATAGAGGAGTTTTGTAGTGACGATCAATCCTCACATCAATCAACACAATCCTCTAGCACCAAACTTGATGAATAATAAATGCAATGGTGACAGTGCTTGGAGGGTAATGACAGAGCGAACAACAGACTTCACAGCAGGTATCCAACCTGTCTCAAACACCACTCCTACATTCGATGTCCTCCAGCTATCTACAATCAGAAGTGTGGTACTTGTGCTCGACATCAGTGGTAGTATGGCATTAAGTTAGTGATTGTTTTATTTTTCAGTACAGTGCGAATTTAGCCATTGCTTAGTTATAGGCCCAATGTCATTGCTTTCATAGTTTATTTTCGGGTGGGATTGGATTATTCAAATATAAATGTGCGTTCCTTATGAATAAATCAATGTATGCGAACGACCATGCCTCTTGACAACCATACTTACATCACTAAATTGTCGAGTTTTTATTGTATAGAGACTTTGTGTCGCCAAATCTCACAATTTGTAAGTGGTTGACTTTAATCAGTATCATTGCCCTAAAGAAACAAAATTGTAACTTCAAAATATTTTTCAAGCATTGACAACATTTTCATTATTTTATGTATTGAAAGTTATTTACTATTTTTTTTTAAATCTAAAACGCAATCCCCCCCCCCCTTTCAGTTAAGGTTTTCAGTCCTGGTTTTATCATAGCATAGTCAGTTAACGAACCTTCATTTCATGTTAATGTGGTTGGAACCTGACTTAAATCAACATATAAATGAAGATGTTTTTAAAAATATTTACAAATCAAAAAAAAAATGACTGTTTTGTGGCGTAGTATATTGTGTGTTTGCCATTACAACACTTAGACAAGACTTGTAAGTTTACATGTACTGTATGCTTGATATTTGAATTATTGTGGCATTAAGGAAAGTGAAAGAAGAAAAACAATGTTCATTTTCCATACCGTGTCACATCCTTATTTGTAGGGGAGCAGGTTTGACAGAATGATCCAATCATCTACTGACTACATCATGAATGTTATTCCAGACGGAAGCAAGCTTGGAATCGTAGTCTTCCACACTACATCTGACATCGAAGCAAATCTCATCGACATTTTAATACTGACACAGCCTCGAGGCAAAGTCTCGTCAATGCCTTGCCTACAACCGCTGGAGGCGGTACGTGTATTGGATGTGGAATACTGTCGGGCATTCAGGTACCATGTAACTCTTTTATGTCACCAATCAGTTTCTAATCTGTCAATGTTTCAAATATCTAATCGTTATTGTGGAAGTACCTGTTATTATGTAACCCATATTGTATTATCGCAGTCGATTCTCATCGATCCGCTTTCAACCTGAAATTCTCTCTTTTTCTATATGCTGTTCTGCCACAGGCAGGTCCACACTCAAGAGCCTGCTTTAGTTTATTCTCCATCCCTCTCTATCTTTAGCCTTCTTCTTCATTATGTAATATGATCTGTCATCTACAAAGCCTGACACCATCCCAATTCTTGGTCTTCCTTTTCCCCGTTTACCATCTATCTTCCCTTACAAGATGTCCCCCCTCCCACGTAAGATATGACCTATCCAGTGTCCCTCTGTCCTTCATTTCTATTAGAGCCTTTTGAACTTCTGAGCTTAGTATTGATGGACCCATATCATCTTGGTCTACTTGCTCTTCATTTTCCATTTGAATGGCTTCAGGTTCTGCTTCCTTATCGTACAGTTCTTCTATGAGTTTCTTTTGAATATCTGAGACATCAGTTAGCCCTTCTTCAGATTTGGAATATATTCCTATACAGATCTTCTTGTTGTTATCTGTTTCATTAAGTTCCCTAACTTTGGCATACATCATGTCGCTTCGGCTTCTTTTCTCTGAAGCTTCAATCTCCTTACACTATTCTTTTAGCCATTTTCTCTGGCCTTGTTTGTTTCCCTGCGAAGTTAATTATTGAGTTATCGGTTTTCCTTCTCCTGTATGTATCCATTTCTACCATCTCCTTCCCGCTTGTCCACCATAGCCTATGCATGGTCCATGGCCTATGTGACCTATATGGGCTATATGGGCTCTCGCCTCTTCAAGTAGCAATTAGTCTCCTCTGCACTTGCTTTGATGTTTTGTTACAGCAAGGTCAAAATGGCATCAGATTCATCTGATTGGGCGGCTACTGTTCTGGTATAAGTTGCCAGTCTGAAAGGAATGCTGTCCTTTTACAATCTCTCGGAATTCCATTTCCTACAACTTTTCTCTCCCTTAAGTTTTTTTAAGTATCAGTGATGCATCCATAATGACTAGGATGTGACTAGAACCAATATTTGCTCCTGGATAGGCTCTTGAGTTCTTCGCACTTCCTCTGTAACTTTTCCTTTATGAAGATTATTCAAGCTGGAATCTCCATACATCTCCTGATTGCTTCCATGTAATAGAGCTGTTGTTTGCGATGATTAAACCATGTTTTGGTTATGACAAGATGGTTTCTTCTACAGAACTCTACAAGCTTAAACCTCTTTCATTGCGTGATCCAACTACATAATGACCAAATTCCTTGACATGAAATTATGTTAGGCTTTTGCATTAAAATAGTGTTTTTTAAAGAAACGTTTATATAATGAAACATACAATAAATTCTTGAAACAATCATGTTTTTTCTTTCTAGGTACTGGGATCATACGCGCAAGGTGGATACATCGTACTCCTCAGTGATGGCATTGAGGGTAATCCTCCATACATCAGAGACACGTATGACGACATTGCGAACTCGGGAGTCATTATTGACACCATCACTATGAGCAACTCAGCTGACCAGCAGATGGAAGATCTTTCCACCATGACTTCTGGTATCTCCACCTTCTGTTCTGATACAGGAACTGGGACATGTCTCATCCAGGCATTCCAGAGTACTATAACAGAGAGACCTGGTGTCGGCGTTTGGACTGTTCCCATACAGGTATATTTGGGCAACGGCCGCCAGTTGTTATGCAGAGGAGGAGTGGGGAGCAAGTGCCAAGTCAACGTATGTTAAAGGAAAAGCACACCCTGATAGTAAGTTTGTATTGATAGAAGCAGAAAATGAGAGAAACGGGCTAGTAAAAGTTTGAAGAACGGGTCAGTGAAAGTTTGAGCAAAATCCGATTTAAAAAAAAATGAAAGTTATGATTTTTTAAAGTTGCGATCAATCTAACACAAATTGGAAATTCTGTGACGTATCTTGCGAGCTCCCCTCCCATTTGCTCCTTTTAAAATCTTTTATGTTCTTAGTTATTGGTGGTGGAATAGATTTGTTTCATACAGGGGTTGTATAAAAATACATACATATGCAATTATTATATTTCGGGTGCATGTATGGCTGAAAATTTTCTTTAGGGCAAAAATTAAATTTGCTGACTTTTTAGTACAAAGCAAATGAGAGTGGAGCTGGCAACTTCAAACATTCATAACTGTCTTTAATACTGTTAAGCGGATTTTGCTCAAACTTTTACTCACCTAATCCTCTCATTTTCTTGCTTCTATCAAAAGCAACTTAAGATCAAGGTTATCAGCTGCATTCTCTATAGAACATGATATAAAAAATAATACTAAACAAAAGCAATACAGAACATTTTTGTTCTTTATAGCCTTTATAGCTTCGAAAGTTCTTACACGAGAAAAGAGTTATGGAGACAAGTGAAGATGATTGACTTAATTTTATAACAAAATATAGTTCATTAAAAAATATATATGTTTATAAATGACCCATAAATAGAAGTATAGAACATCATCATGATTGGATGCTAAAGAGTTTTGTATGACCCCAATCCCAGATACAATAGAGGGAAGAATCATTCTCGTTAGCATTGTGTGACTAATAGTTGTCATTATTCGTTTCAATGACTGCAGTATACTATTCCTTTTGTTATTTGTATGTATTTGTTTTACTTGCACTCACAATTATCATTTCGTAACATGCAAGTATAAATATATAGTACATGTACAATAAATGAGTAGCATATATCAGTAATTCTCATATAGTTCGTTCATTTCGTTATTTGATTATTGACACACGTACGAAAGTAAAGTTTGCATCGAAAAAAATGAATTATTCAATCGTCATGTAATACAGAAAAAAAAACATGCTGATAACCTGACAAAAATTCTGACTTATCAGTTAGTCCAAATTCATCCAGAATTAATGATACAGTATATTCGGAATTTTCATCAAAGATCTACAGTTCCGAGATCGTCATCGAAAGATATCCTGGTCTTGAGGTCGTTCCGGTAATCATCGATGCCGCATTGGGTAACGAGACGGTGATCACTGTGATATGGACGACGAGTTCGTCGATATCGGTCGTAGTCACTGGACCAGACGGTACTCGTGTTGATGAATATGATCAACGTTATCATATTGATCCCAACACGAAGATTGTAACGGTCAACCTACCGCTAGCGCAGGTGAACTCTTTGTTTATAGTCTGATTATAGTTTGATTTTGGTAATCACTAGTTATCATTCGAAAATCTTACCACTATTGCATCGAAGATGGAAGTAGAGGTACTATCTATTACATTTAAATATCGTCTCTTATCAATCAATCCCTCTAGAAATGGTTTGAAAAACACAATCGAAGGTTTGAAGTAAAATAAAACGTGATGTTTTAAGAGGATTCTGTATCCTTGTGCTGCTCATTGTTTTCTTTGATTTCTTGAATATTTTACTGACCAGAATTACTTTGAGGTAATTTTGCGTCGTGTCATCTATCTGCTAGACAAGGTCTATGTTGAAAACGTTCAATTTGTTTCCATGATTATATTTTCGATGCTCATACGTTCCCTTGATAATGAATTTTAGGCTGGGTGTGGTGGACTATTCTTAGGAAATCAATAATAATGTATCCATATTCATTTCTAAAGCCTGGTAGATGGAATGTTACAATACACAACACCGAAGTAGCTACCGAGTACGCTAGTGTTGCAGTAACATCTAAACCAAGTACAGAGGAATACAAGCCAGTCATAGTCACTGTTCTACTAGGATCACGTGTAAGTTTACAAGGATTTGTCCAGGTTTATTCTTACAATAAAATGATTGAAACATCTTTCAAGAAATCAACTCAAAGGCAATGTATATCCACGGTTGTATTCCATAGAGATATCATATTTGGATTACGTATTACATTTCATAATGTTCCTGAAAAAGTGACCGACAGCGCTATTAAAATTGCCTTAGGTTGGTTTCTTAAAGTCTTTGCGATCGTGTTAAAATAAAAACAAAAACATAATTTATACATAAAATTACATGTTAATGAAGTCTACCCATTCACAATTGGTAATGTAAGAATTTTACTTTTCCATCCCCTCCCTGCAAATAGACATGCTCATTCTACCAACTATTATTGAGGATTTCGATGTTGTTATTTTAATAATGAGGACATGGAACTATAAGTGTGAAAAGCCCGTATATTGTCTAATACATTTACAGTGATTTGATCTCTTTGAGCTTCCTAAGCATATTTATGTATTTAAAGAAATATCATTAATCTTTTTATATTTCTTTTAAGTTTTTTTAATGATATCATATTGGTTTTGATGTTTCCCCCACTTAGAAAAGTCATTAGACATTTGTTTGATATTGTTATTTCAAGCGTTCTCCCTTTTATTCATGATTTTTTTTTTTAAATTTAATGATGATGATTGGTTTATCAGGAGGTGGACTTTTCTGACACCCCGGCACTAGCTATCTATACTCAGGTTCAACAAGATTACCAACCTGTTCTCAGTGCTGACGTCACAGCTATCATTTCAGACGCCTCTTCCTCCACGACCACGATGACACTGCTTGATAACGGATCAGGTGAAACATCGTATCTTGTTATTGTGCCATTAATTTGATTAATTACTTAACTCACTAGTATGTTGAACCCACATTCCAATCATACATTAATGCTTTTTGGAAATCAGTGTGCACGAAGTGGCTACAGACGGGAAATTAACTTGATTCCAGATATTCATTTCTTCCATTTTTGTGCTTAAAATGTCATTTTATGTACCTCTCAGTAATCTGGGCAAAGCGAATGGATGATGGATTCAGAGTTCATAAAAAGAGAATTGAGTTAATTCCTTCACCCATATCTAAACAAACACAGCAAAGCTGAAATATTTGATCGTAAATGGAAGGAATTGTACCTATTATAATCTTACTAATATTTGTTTTCTGTTTTCTTCTTATTATTATACTTGGAGCGCAGAAAAACATGACATACTTTAGTAGTACACTGCACTGAGCTTAATATATCTTTCAGTGGCAGATCGAGAGGGGCGCAGAAAACAAGCCCCTATTATTGTTTTATTGGGGGGCAGCTCCCATACGTACAGTTTGGGCGCCACAAGAATTCTATCGACTTCTTTCGTAATTTATTCAACTTCTTATTCTTTTTCTCCTCCTCCTCCTCCTCCTTCTTCTCCTTCTTCTTCTCCGTCTTCTCCTCCTGCTTCTTCTTCTTCCTTCTTCTTCTCTCTTCTTCTTCTCTCTTCTTCTTCTTCTTACTTCTTCTTCTTCTTCTCCTTCTTCTTCTTCTCTATGCATCCAACAGGTTCAGACTTATTCAAAGATGATGGAACATATTCAGGGTTCTTTCTAAACTTCACTTCAGATGGCAGATATAACGTCAAGGTCAATGTCCTCGGCTATGACAACGTAATCGAAGTCGCAGAAAAGCGAAGAAGAGAGTCGAATACTTCCATGCACCCAATTTTAATTTGCTCTTTATGAAAGGAAAGGCTTCATAAAATAAAACGTAAAGATTATAAGAATACGACTTTTGGGGCCATATGAAAAGGAGACATAGAGATAGTACATGGCTAGTGTAAAATGACTAGGCCAAAGAACTCCTAACTTAACAATAATATTTTTTAGAAAATAATAATTAACATTTCCTTATAATTTTTATGAAAGAATGTGCCTGTTTGAGGATTATGATTTTAGATGACCCGATTTTCATGTTCGGTTTTCTATCAATCTAGTATAGCTTTGCGTAAAGAAACTATATACCGTTCTCCGATTTGGCTCTTTCATAATTATATTAGCAAAGAAATGCATTCGATTTTCAGAGGGTGTCATCGTTTCATAACTTCATGTCATTTCAGGAAAAATTATAATTTTCTCTCCTCTCTTTCTACATAAATAAGGTAAAATAATGTTTCATTTCAGAAATCTACTCTTTGCTACCATCTGGCTCGAAGATTACAAACTACTGATAACTGCAAACCGATTCAATTAGTATGAATAGCAGAAGTGATGGAAAGTAATATTGCCGTTTGAGTGGAGAGAAATTATTGAAAGAAATAATTTCATTCTTAACAGTTTTTGGCGTATCAATATTCTCCCTCAAATATGTTAATCCAGGCAGACGATCGGTCCCAGTTGAGGTGGAGACCGTAGCAGAGCCATCTTTCATGCGTACAGCATCGGGAGGAGTCTTCAAAGTCGAAAGCTATACTCCCAACGCTCCTGATACCCTACCACCTTCTCGTATCCAGGACCTGGTCTACACCTCTTTCTCCTATGACAACAGCACGGTGACCCTCAGTTGGACTGCTGTAGGAGATGACATGGACCAAGGAACAGGTAAGATAATCTGCACTGTCATTAGAATGTAACATGTCTTGCCCAATTCCATTTTTAGTAATTCGCATGTGAATTTACACCATCAAATTTAAACATGACTGTTGCAAGTAAGGTGGAAAGGTGAACAGAAGAAAACACACTTTGAAATCTACTTCATCTTTAAAACTACTTCCCAGTTTACTTATTTATTGGTGATTCGTTTTAATTTTCATTATACCTACTTGTGCTCATAGTCATGATTATTTAGTCATTTTTAAAATTATTTTCCTGCATTTATTTCAACTTCTTCCCCATAGCCTACAGTTACGAACTCCGCTATTCCACCAACTTCTCTGAGGTACGGGACAACTTCGGCAACAGTAACAGGGTCACTCAGGATCAACTGGTATATGGGAACCTATCCTATATCAATCCATCAGGAGTTATTGAGAGTGTCACTATCACCCTCCCAGAGAAGGGGGAAGATATCGTCTATTACTTTGCTATTCGGGCTTGGGATGAGGCTGGGAACGGAGGACAGTTGTCCAACATTGCGTCCTTGTCGATTCGTTTCATACCATTGGCTGTAACTACCACAGTGGACCCTACCATGCTTGCTAGTGATGCAGTGACAGAGATTAGTACTGTCTTATACCAGACAGAACTGATTACCAACCTCGATACTCTTGGAACCACCGAAGCTACATCAGAAGTCACAGCTACATCATCGGATATGTTGACTTGGAACACTGTCACACCAGATGGTCGATCTTCTACCCCGGTCCTAACGACGGAAGATGTTTTTACAACCTTACCAGGACCAAGAAGTACACCCAGTAAAATTACTACGGAGAATAGGCCTACAACTACTGATACATCTATTCCAAGAACGAGTGAGCTATTAAGTACTACAGGAGTCCAGACGTCAAACAACCCAGGACCTTTGATATCCAGCACCATTGACCCGTCCACGACAAAGACTACCCCGTTTACCACGGAATCTATACCATCAGAGAGATCTCCAACGACAAATCCACAGAGCCCAGAGACCACAGAAGGCAAGCAACATACACCATCAGAACGATCTCAAACAACATATCAACAGAATCCGGAGACCACAGAAGCCAAGGAACCTTTACCATCAGAGCGACTTCCATCGACACATCAACAGAACCCTGAGACCACCGAAGCCAAGGAACCAACTGGACGAGAAGACCAGGCCGTAGTCATTGGCTTGTCTTGTGCACTAGGCGCAGTAGGCATTGTGGCAGGTGTCAGTTTGATGTACATCTACTATCTGAAGCACAGCCTCGTCCAAGTGAAGCCTATCACACCGCCTGAATCAGCATGGACACAGCAAGGGCTTCCTGATACAGAGATGGTACAACAGAATCCTACCTATGATAATCCTACTTTCTCTACAGCTTGGTATTACCTGTCCTGTAGGGGCTACTAAAGCAACCATATTTTGTTTTCATCTTTATGGAAGTGTATACCACCCGGTTAATGGAAGTTTTCTAGAATCTACTGTTCTAATTCGCGTTAAGTTTAGGTGTTGTGTGGCATATAAATATTTTATCAGTATTGAAAATATTAAGTTGCACGCTAAAAAAATATAAGTTTTCTTGATCACCTTGGAATTGAGAATTGTGTATTTAGGACGCCTCACACCCTCCTCCAAAAAGGTAAATAAGCAAAATGCCAACAAAAAGCATTAAACACTTTATGTATGATTAAGTAGACAAATAATGAATATATATTCTGAAACAAACTAAGCAGAATATATAATCGACTGCTAAAAATAATGAAGTAACTTAGAAAATTATATCGCTTTTAGTGTTTGCTTTGCTTTTGTTTCATCTTCGTGTAAAATAACAAGTATGACATGGAATAAATCAATATGGTCCAATACTAGATTATCTGGTCAATAAGCATTTGTTAGTATTAAAATTATCTCGCTTTAGTGTTTGCTTTTTTTTGTATCATCTTCGCGTAAATAACTATTATGACATAGAATAAATCAATATGTTTCAATCCTAGATTATTTGGTCAATGTGACAAACGATAACGTTCCAAAGTTTCGAATTTCACTTCAAGAGAATTCAAGAAATGAGAAGATTTGGTTTTGTTGATAGCTACAGAGCATCGATCACGTAGTCATCGAGATATGGTATAACTCTGTAGATGGTGATGGACCAGCATCATGGTCAATAGTAATGATCTATAGCATATCAGTGATTGCCCACAAACTATGTTTTGTCACTTTCATTTCAACATCTATGAAAATTATTCAATACATTTTCGTTTCGATAGATAAGTTTTCCTTCAGTTATTTCGAATTCCTTTTCTGAGGCCGCCATCGTGTTCAAGCTCTAATTTAAGATGGCGGTCTCCTGCATTTTTCAATTTTGAAAAGATTTGTCAACTATGTGTATTTTGAAAAGTATAAAATACTTAATTGATTTATATCATGATATTACGTATTTTGACTTTTGTTTATGTTTTTATTATTTTGAAAAATGCAGAAATATAATCAAACAGACAAACAAACAATTATATCATAATATTTAGCCAGATGTTTATTTCCTAATTTAACCATCAATATCTGTCAGCTTCCTTTGTCACATATACTCAGAAAAGGGCTACAGCCCTGTACACTCGATTAATTATCCTTTTACGTGTACAAATTCCGAAATTTAGTCATCAAGTATAATTTATCAGATTCACGAGTCACATAATAATCAGAAAAAGCTACAATGCTGTATATTCAGTTGTTTTCTATTACATGTATTTCTAGGTTTTCCCTGATTCATATTTTAAAACGTGTCATAATTTAAACGAATTAAAAATTTCAATATAAAATTCTTAGTTACTTTAATTGTTGTCGTTGATGTTGTTTTTGTTGATGTTGTTGTGGTGGATAAATTCGGGGCCGATCCATGATTCTTGGAAAGAAAGGAACGGTGAAAGTTGTCCAAGAAGTATTTTTACATAAATACGATTTCGGGAATCCCGTCAGCCCTTCTGAAGCTCCGCAAAGGGTTGGAGGGACTGCCGGCCCTTTTTTATCATGTTTGTTTTTTTCTGAATAGGGGCCGCGTCTGTTTGTCTAATAATTATTTGTCCGCCTATCGCTGTTTTTTTTACACAAAGACCCTCAATTCGTGCATTTCAGAAAGATGGGAGTTGGTCTCGTGGTCAGCTCTGTGTCTGGGCCTATAATGAACCGACTTTTTATGTTTTCTTCAGTTTAATACATTGTCAATAACACATATTATATAATCATTTATCTCCCCCCCCCCCTCTCTCTCTCTCTCTGTCTCTATCTCTCTCACTTTGTTTCACCTTGTCATCAGTCAAATAAAATTTCAAATTTAACGTCTCCTCACTCCTTCTCAACTTCTTTCCAAAAATCGTTTCGCTTTGACAAGATTTAAAACAATAGGTTAGATTCCTGAAAATATAATTTTCGACATCTAAACAGACGAAAAAGTACGATTAGATTCATGTCTGAATCCACTGTTTTGAAGGGAGAATAGACTGGATTTAAATTGGATTTAAACTGGATTTAAGGCTTGTTTATACTTGATCAAGCTAATGCAGTCAGGTAGGACAAAAGAAACAATCAAATATTATCGAGAAAAAAACAATCGAACCAGCTGAATAAACAATGGTCTATTGAATGCAATGATAAACATTGATGTACAACATTAACAATAAACTAGAAGTAGTAAATGGCGCGAAATTGTTCCTTGAACCATGGAGATGCGAGGGAACGAAGGTGGTGATTCATTTTGAAGCAGATGTAACAGTGGAGGAAATGGAATCGATATTTTACCAAAAGAAAAATCAATATTTTATTGATGTTGAGTATCATTCATAAGTACATGAATATAAATTGCTATCGGTCAACTATTACCTCAGATTTAAAACCCCTTAGACAACTAAATGTGGAACAAAAAGCCCTTACACAACGACCCATTAAACAACTACCACTCAGACAACTATTAGGCCTTTAAAAAAAAATGTTGTATTGCCCTTTGCGACCGACCCAAAAATCTGAAAATCTACGGTCGGCTTTTAATGAATAAAAAAGTATGTATTTTGTTTGTTTAAATGGGATATAAATGCATAAAAATCATCGAATTGTTTCCGAATTCTCACTCGTCTTGATCTTCTGCCCTAGTTTCAAAATCCTGCTAGCGTAAACATGCAAGTAGACCCCGGCCTCGTGTACGTGTATATACCATGCACTGCACCCGCTAGAAACCAGTGAGATTTGGGCGACGTTCCCGGTTTTGAATTTTTCGGGGGACGGTCGCTGTTTAGAGTTTTCTACTAAAAGGCTCACATTTGACACATTTTTAAGGCACTAAAAAAAACAGGTTTAAACAAAAAAAATTCCAACCGACCGACCCATGTTTTGGCACCTAAAGGGCAATAAAACATCTTTTTTTTTTTGTAGGCCTTACCACTCGGACAAATACCGTCTTCAGACAATTACTACCACCCTTATTAGGGCTATTAGTAACAAGGGGTAGTTGTCTGGGGGCAATAGCCTGGGTAGTTGTCCGGGGTAGCCGTCTGGACATTACATCCATAGTCTGTCTTACCATGATCATGATTATACCCCCATGATGACACCAGCTCCGATATATGAAGAGCCCACCGACCACCATAAACAATTGAAGCCATGTATGGTATTCTTATATAGTAATGATAAAAACGGATGAAACTTTTTATTCTTCGTGGTTCTTACACCTCTTTGAATAAATCGGATAGTTAATTAACACAATAGGAAACATTTTGTGTATTTCACACTTTCTATGACTCTTGGAATCATTAAAAGTACATTCGGGAGTACTAGGCCTATATGATTCTATTTCTTCTTCTTGCCTTTTTAATTACCTGTTGATAGATACAGTTGCATTATCATAATAGATATCATCATATCAACGAAGTCAACTCCAAGTTCTTTGAGAATTCAAAGTATTGTTCATGGATTTTCTAACCTCAATTAACGTGAAAATTTCCTATTAAACAATCATCGGATCAATGCCAAATGCCAACAAACGTAACCCTGCGGTCAAAGTATGTGGTCGATGAGAGATTGAAACGATTACATAAGGCCTAAAAACCTATTAATTATTGGGGAATTGCTTTTCGACAAATTTCACCAACTTTCACGTACATTATTTAAAAGTATATGATTTTCACAGACAAGCTAACATTCAGTTCAGTAGTGGTGCTAGAAAGAAAAAAGGGGAACAAATCTTCTGTAAACGCTCCTGATTCAGTTCCAATATTCTGCAGCCAACAAGATAACTTGGCAACATCAAAACTCGGCTAAAGGACAAGGCAGGTACCTTTAAAAGTAAGTCCTGCAATTTGACATTGTTACAAATTTCGCCGAACTTGAATTCAATTTGAGGAGAAGGGATCAAAGCAAGGTCGCAGGTACAAAAAGCGTTAAAATCTTCTGCCGCTTTGAGGACGTCGCTCTAAAGTTATCTGAATTCATGTCTGGATTTGAGAACTTGGTCTCCAGAGATCAAATCAAAACAAGAACCAAGATCAATACAATTACAACCATATTGAAGGAATAAATTTGATTTTGATCACCTAGGGAACGAGTGGCGAAAGACTGCCTGAAGTTCACGCAGTTCACCAAAAGTTTTAGGATACAAAATTCATCTTCTTATGTCCAAAAGTACGTTCGGGATTCGAGGTTCCTAAGCATGCTAGGTAGGGCCTATCCGTATTTCGAGGGCTATACAAATAAACATAAACAGTATTCAACCTATTCAATTGCGACGGAAGAGATTAAACATTATTTTTTGAAATATGAAAATAGGAGGTAATTTTGGCAAGTATCTCATGCACTCATATTATCAAATAAAAAATGAACAATAGGGCCCAATGGGCCTATTTATTCTGAACACACCCAATCGATAATCAGTTTACCCTAAACTTTAATATATTTTTTGTAACGGAACTTTTTTTTTTCTTCTTCTTCTTCTTCTTCCTTTAGAGAACAGGAAGTTATTTTATACACAATCAATAATTCCACCTTGCCACGACCCCCTCTTCTTCTCTCTCCCCTCTCTCTATTTCTCTTTCTCCCTCCCTTCCTCTCTCTCTCTCTCTTACTCGCTTTTTCTTTCTGCCCCTCTATCTCTCTCTCTCTCTCTCTTTCTTATCTTTCTTTGAATATATCCATCATCCCACCCTTCATTGATTCCTTCATTTGCATTAACTTCCATGTAGGCTAATGTTTATTTTTTTTATAATAAGGGTAGGTTGCCTTCCTTCTAAGCTCCACATAATCACTCTCTCTCTCTCTCTTTCTCTCTCTTCCACAGGTGCATCCGATACTAAGTCCACGTGGTGGCCTAAGATGCCGTAAAAATAATGAAGAAGAGAAGTTTAACGCTTTATAAAATTCAACAGTTTTCATTAATAAAACTGTTGGATTTTAAGCAGTAAAATTCTCTTCTTCATCATTATTCATATCATGTATATATATATATATACATTTCATCTTCCTACTCCCTCATCCGTCTCCTTAATTCTTCTTCTTTCAATAAACTCGAACAATGCACTGCTGAGAAACTAATTATCGACTTGTAATTTTGAACGACAGTTTGAGCATGACAATGCACCTGTTAAAAGCAAGTTACTAGTCATTGATTACGTCACTGACCTCCTACAATGCAGACAGTGACCCCTCCTATTTGACAGTGCTTTCGGAAATACGAGATGTGTAGATGGGCGGTTTGTAGGAAATGCATCGGATCATTCTCATTTCCCGCCAAGTTTGGAGGATGTTTTCCCTTAGATACTTAATCTTGTTTCTCTCAATAGATACCCTTGTGTCTCCTACATTCTTCAGATTCATCGCGAAGCAATGACTTTGAACTCAAATGATTAATCATCCTTCAAAAATAAAAGAATGAACCACTTTGCCTTATCTTTATGATATGTAGATGAGCATCATCTTCTTAATGGGTAATTGAACTGGGCTATAAGGAGCAGAAGGTCGATGCCGTGTAGTACTACCATCCTACCCCTAAACAGAGTATTATCGACATATTACAACGTATATCAAATGTAAACTGCATTAACTTATTCGAGAAGGCGGTCACTTTAATATTCCTTCTCGAAGACATTAAAGGCAGATCTTTGATTACCAGAAAGTTAGTCGATGAAAAATGATTCTCTACTGAAAGTTTAATAAGAGCTTCATTTTGATGTCCGACTACGAAAACTAAGTTAGGCCCTGAGTTTAAACTTATTTAGGCGGGTTGAACAAAGAGCAGACTTTGTAGAGTATTTTCCAAATAATTTCGATGGTTTCCAACCCCATAATATTATTGTTCTATTCTATCCTAATTCGGAATGTACTCATCGGTTCCCTCCAAAATGCGATTCTTGCAACCACCATCGAATACAGTGACATACCCTTCCGTCGACGCCAAGGCAATGTAATAATACATTTAGTCATTTTTACATGTTGATGGAGGGGAGCTACTGATAGCGCCCACTAAGAGTTGATTATAATGATTATTCCTTATATAAAAATAACTGATTTTTTGTGCGGAGAGTATTTGTTTCTTCTTTTATTACTCTACTTCTATGATTTGATCGCATGCTCGACGTTCAAGACCCCGTCTCCCTTCTTTCGTTCCCTCATCTAACTTGACCTTATACTCAAATTCTTTCTTAAATCCTCTTCTTAAGATTCCTTTCCTTTAGAGAGGATGGATATGATGAAGGAAGACCCTAGATCGGATGAATTATGATATCATCATAAACACTGCTCTGTGTTTATCCAGCAAAGGTCAGCTTCACCCGACTCAACGCCATGTACATGATGTATGGGGGGGAGTAGCCGTCCTTTTGCATGGTAAGGGCGTCTCTTCGTATTTGTGGTCTGCACTCGATCTCTTTAGAACGCCTCACATAGAACATGATGGTGGGGTTGCTTATCTTATCATTTTTTCTCATTTTTTGTGCTTTTTTATTTTTCTGAATTAATAGAGAAAAACAACCTTCCAAATTTGTTTTGCCCGTTTATGATTACATGGAATAAGGAGAGAAAAAAGATCAGTGGTCATTTAAAGTGCCATACACTTCTCCGGTCAAGCGTCTGAAAAAACGAACTAGTACAGGGATTTGAATTCACACCCCTTAAACTGTTTTATGGGATATATCGTTCTTAGTCCTGTCAGTCGTTAACAGTAACACCTTACGCTGGTATAAGTCCGAGTAAATGCTTGAATACAGTCTTCTTGTTAATGAGATATGATTATTTTAAATAACATCATTTCATGTATATAACATATCCCTTTAGATGATAAATTCATTTCATCATGTTCATTTTAATTACCTTCCGTCGTACTCTGAATCATACAGTGGCGATTATGCTTCATGCACATGTAGTTATGTATATCATATAATACATCTTTTTTAAACGTATATCTTTGTATATCATGTATTCAGGAAATCTGCCGAATGAGCACGTTTCCTAGCGCAAATTTGAACTTCAGGAATATATGTTTTTAACTTTTTGTAGCTTCCAAAATGAAGATTTTATCGAATATATATGTTGTATATCCAATACTGAAACATTCACATCTAAACTCAAAACTCATTTTTTCAAACTAGCGTATATCAATAGTACTAAAGGATAAGTATGTTATTTTTTATCTATATATGCTTCTGTTTACTCATCTTCCTTTTATGATCTTGTTATATTTTATATATATGTACATGTATATTGCAAAGCGCATTGAAATGTCAACAGACAGGAAATGCGCTATAAAAGAGCAAAGTATTATTATATTATTATCATATATATTGTCTATGATATCGACTGGGCACTTTGAACATGAATATCATTCGCACATCAGCTCATCTAGGGCTTCTGGTTCGGATGAATATTCGGAAGTGGTTAAGATCTCAGCTGTCGTTAGGGTTTTGACAGCCATGCCTGGACGGAAACCTTCTATCCAAGATCCAAGGAGGTCAATCCCCATTCAGGATATTTCTTCTCACTCAAAATTTCCTTAATAGATTTATCAATTTCAGGTCTGTCGATGGTCAGAACCAAATAGAGAGATCAAATTCAATCCATGTTTGTTCCTCCTGATATACGATAACATATTGATAGCATCTGATGAAAATAAAGAAAACCTGGATACCCTCTCAATTCTACATTCCTTTATAGTAATGCAGAATTGAGACTCATCCATTGAGTCACCAATTATACAGTCTGATTTCGGTACAAGAAGCTTGGCATAAGTCCCTTCTATTCAATAATAAGTCCCTCTAAAAGTCCATAGATATTAAAAAAGGCTACAACTCAGAAAAGAGGAAAAGCATATTTAGATAAGAAATATGTTTTATTTCCAGAAGATTTGTCATGATATTCGAGATGAATTCGGGTTCAAAGTACTAAGTCATTTGTTAAATTGATACTACACATTTGCATTTACTATCTGGCTATATGTATGTAGGAAAAAAAGACTCGTATTACTATACAATAAAAAAAACATTGATATTTCTCAGAATCTCAGTGATAATTCTCTTTGCATCTTCATTTTTAAAAAAAATTATACCAAATGAAGAAAATAAAACATTTCAACTAGTCATAACGATGTAAAAAAACAACCACCAAAAAGACATCCATACCGCGATACAGGATTATTTTCTTATGGAATAATTACAACTTATACGTCTTTTTCATACTGTACTTAAAGATAAGTTGAGTTCTGGTCATGAGATTACACTGAGAGAGAAACTGTCTGAAAGCAATCGAGAAAAGTGTATAATGTAGTTCATAACTATTGGTGTCAACTGTAATGTTTTGGAATGACCAAACAAATAATAAGAAATTGGCTCAATCTCGATGAAAAGCACATAAACTTGTGCCCAAAACTTCAGCTATTTCTCTTCATATTTATGTTATAAGGGCATCTAAAGAGCAATCTTATTCAGGGCACATTTCCACTGAGATATTCTTCCTGACTGACAATAAAAGAATGAGATAGCTTATTTTCATTTTTATTTTAACCTTAACAAAACTGAACCTTGATTTCTCTCAAAACCTGGGATTTAATATTTGTTTAACTGGACTATTTGAAATATTTGAATGTTGTATCGTTGTTTGTTTTATAATCATGTACATTATATTGTAACCGTTGCAATTTAGTCTTCGGACTGAGAGAATGGAACCTATTCAGTTTAAAATCATTCAATCAATCAGGAATTTTTGCACTGGACTATTTGAAATATTTGAATGTTGTATCGTTGTTTGTTTTATAATCATGTACATTATATTGTAACCGTTGCAATTTAATCTTCGGACTGAGAGAATGGAAGCTATTCAGTTTAAAATCATTCAATCAATCAGGAACTTTTGCATACGAAAAATGGTAATCCACAAATAGTACCTTTAAGAAGACCCGAATCTTATTGAAAAAGTAACACATGAAAACTGTATCCATCACTACTTACAAACATTAAGTCACAAACACATAGTCAAGAGAGTTTGATTTAGATTCGATCCTATTTTTAATGGTTTTATATAACAAATCTGACCCTCTATACATTTCAATGAACATAGATATAAAGTTGGTACAATATCAATATGACTCTATACATATAGAAAACGTAAGAAATTAAAATGAATGAAATGTTGAATGAATAATAAACATAAATGAGAAACAGAAGGTGCATTGTAACCATGAAGATTTATGTGCTTACAGCCCTCGGTTATTACTTCTTAATTTTTTTTTTAAAGTGAGAGAGAGAATGATTGGGAGTGACTTGCAAAGAAGGACAGTAAAGGGAAGAGAAAGAGTACTGGGGGTGTTTCACAAAGACTAAGATCGACTTTAAGTTGGACTTAAGTATAACAGGCCGTTCGTGCCATTGTTTTCTCTCATCATTTACTGGCATTGGTCTCTCACGGAACGTACAAATCATGGTAAAAAATCTACAAAACTTACATTTTTGATAATTCATTATTGAAGGAAAAATATTATCTAAAGATCATAATGGTGAGAGCAAACAATGGCACGAACAACCTGTTATACTTAAGTCCAACTTAAAGTCGATCTTAGTCTTTTTGAAACACCCCCCTGGTTTACTTTCATCGACCTGTTGATTAGATTCTGATGCACCATGAACGATGCCAGGTCATGGACAATTATTACGTAAGGTAAATTAGTTCAATACAAATGAAAGAGTCATGGTAGGATCAACACTGACTGAGTCACATAGTTTTACAGCTCTCCGACGAATACAAATGACTTTAGATTTTGAAGTCGACTTATAGGAGAGAGGTTCAGATAACATTGAATCAGTCAATGTGTCTGATGGATTTAAGAGGAAAGAAAGTTTCCAAATTTCTTAAATTGACTTAATCAAAATCAAATGAAATCAAGGTAAGGTGAAAATAAAGTACATGTATAAAAGATAATTCATTAATTTTAGTTCTCTCCGAAAATATAGGTCTATCATTTATGTGATGCAGTCGTTAATCCTCGAACGTATTGGTTCCATGATTCATTCGCAAAAGAAGAAAACAAAACGTTATCTTGATGGCGCTGTTCACGTATTAACGTTGTTCATATTGATGGCTGCTCTGAGTGAACATTTATGAAATAGAATATATTATTGATATAGTTTTCTTGGATGAACTGGTTCCTCTTATATCAAAACACTTTATATTCATAATTTACATGATTAATTTGTTATACAAAAGATATTTGTTAGCGAGTATCCCATTGGCTGGAAAAGTGTCACGTGACACTCAACATTTTGTTATACGTTATGATTCCCTTTGATATCAACTCAAAATCAATTATACGGAATGAACAAGATCAATATATTTTTCAGTAAAAGAAAAGCACGTGGATTTGTCTGGGTACATAAAAGTATTCCGATTATAAAAATAAGTAAAAACAGTTTAATTCTTCTTCCTCTTTTTCTTCTTTTTCTTATATTTAAATATTCTTATTCTTATCATCGAAGCAAAGGTAATGCTACGCATGTAGCTCATTGTTATTAGTCTCAGTGCATTTCTTAGATAGATAAATTAAATCATAAACATCGTTTTCTTGAATAAACTGGTTCCTCGTAGATATAAAAAAAAAACATTTGATATTCCTAATTTACATGGTTAATTTGTTATATAAAATAGGTTATTTGTTAGAGAGTGTCCTATTGACTGGAAAAGGTGTCACGTGACACTCAACATTTTGTTATAAATTATGATTCCCTTTGATATCAACTCAAAATCAATGTTACGGAATGAACAAGATCAATATATTGCATCAATTTCTTTCAGTAAAAGAAGAGCGGGTGGATTTGTCTGGGTACATGAAAATAGTCCGATTATTAAAAAAAAAGTTAAAACAGTTGAATTCTTCTTCTTTTTCTTCTTCTCTTTTTCTTCTTCACTTTCTTCTTTTTCTTCTTCTTCTTCTTCTTTTTCTTTTTCTTCTTCACCGCTTTCTTTTTTTCTTCTTCTTCTTTTTCTTCTTCTTCTTTTTCTTCTTCTTCTTCTTCTTCTTCATCTTCTCCTTCTTCTTCTTATATTTAAATATTCTTATTCTTGTCATCGTAGCATTGATAATTATACGCATGTAAGTCACTGTTAATAGTCTAGGTGCATTTCTTGTAACTATATTAATGCTAGGTTTATGCTACGTTTACACTATGTTCCCGGCGGTCATGGCAATCACGTTTCAGGCCACCGTGGACAAAACGGGATGGACGTGAGACAACGCGGGGGACGGCACGGGCAAACGTGACAGGCCGTGATTGCCGTGGATGCCGGGTCAGATTTTTAAACTGTCAAAAAATTGCCACGGCAGTCACCTTGCGGATGAGAATCCTGGTAGGCCTATCAAAACGGGGTGAACACAACAAATCGTGACAGTGCGTAATAGTAGCGAGCTTTCGATTTAGGCACCCGACGTGGGCTACGACGCGTGACGTCATATTTATCAACTGCGCATGTGCGAGCTTCTGGGCCCACGTTCCCTTCCAAATCACACGACGGGAGTCGGGGGCAATTTCCGTGAATCCCCGTCGTCGTGAAAACGGCAACGTGGGTGCAGTTTCCTCGGTATCTCTGTTGTTATCATTCTATCATTTTTTTTCTCTGTCTTAATTTCCTTATGTTTTTCTTTGTTTCTTCCTTCTATCACTTCTTTTGTTAGTCTTTGTTTTTATCATGCTATCACATTCTCTTTCCTTATGTTATTCTTTGTTTCTTCCTTCTATCACCTTCTCTAATGTTATTCTATGTTTTTAACATTCTATCACTTTCTCTTTCTGTCTTTCCTTATGTTTTTCTTTGTTTCTTCCTTCTATCACTTTCTCTTATGTTATTCTTTATTTTTATCATTCTATCACTTTCTCTTTCTGTCTTTCCTTATGTTATTCTTTGTTTCTTCCTTCTATCACCTTCTCTTATGTTATTCTTTATTTTTTATCATTCTATCACTTTCTCTTTCTGTCTTTCCTTATGTTTTTCTTTGTTTCTTCCTTCTATACCTTTCTCTTATGTTATTCTTTATTTTTTATCATTCTATCACTTTCTCTTTCCTTATGTTATTCTTTGTTTCTTCCTTCTATCACCTTCTCTAATGTTATTCTATGTTTTTAACATTCTATCACTTTCTCTTTCTGTCTTTCCTTATGTTTTTCTTTGTTTCTTCCTTCTATCACTTTCTCTTATGTTATTCTTTATTTTTATCATTCTATCACTTTCTCCTTCTGTCTTTCCTTATGTTATTCTTTGTTTCTTCCTTCTATCACCTTCTCTTATGTTATTCTTTATTTTTATCATTCTATCACTTTCTCTTTCTGTCTTTCCTTATGCTTTTCTTTGTTTCTTCCTTCTATCACCTTCTCTTATGTTATTCTTTATTTTTTTATCATTCTATCACTTTCTCTTTCTGTCTTTCCTTATGTTATTCTTTGTTTCTTCCTTCTATCACCTTCTCTTATGTTATTCTTTATTTTTATTATTCTATCACATTCTCTTTCCTTATGTTATTCTTTGTTTCTTCCTTCTATCACCTTCTCTTATGTTATTCTTTATTTTTATTATTCTATCACATTCTCTTTCCTTATGTTATTCTTTGTTTCTTCCTTCTATCACCTTATCTAATGTTATTCTATGTTTTTATCATTCTATCACTTTGTCTTTCTGTCTTTCCTTATGTTATTCCTTGTTTCTTCCTTCTATTACCTTCTCTTATGTTATTTTTTTGTTTTTATCATTCTATCACTTTCTCTTTCTGTCTTTCCTTATGTTTTTCTTTGTTTCTTCCTTCTATCACTTCTCTTATGTTATTCTTTATTTTTATTATTCTATCACATTCTCTTTCCTTATGTTTTTCTTTGTTTCTTCCTTCTATCACCTTCTCTTATGTTATTCTTTATTTTTTTATCATTCTATCACTTTCTCTTTCTGTCTTTCCTTATGTTATTCCTTGTTTCTTCCTTCTTTCACCTTCGCTTATGTTATTCTTTATTTTTATTATTCTATCTCTTTCTCTCATCCTTATGTTATTCTTCGTATCAGATTTTCGCGCACTGTGAATTTAGTACCTGACTTAGTCACCTGATCTCAAAAATTGGTCACGTGACCGACGAAAGCCCCGTCGTGAAAAATCGAAAGCACTTCCGCGAAGGGAACGGACGTGAGCTGCGCAACGTCTCCACGCTCCAGTAACTCGTAGTAGCCCACGTCGGGTGCCTAAATCGAAAGCTCGCTAGTAACAAAACTAGGAGGCGGTCCGTAGTGGGACGGTTTACGGGCCCAGCGCGCTACGGCGCGTTGCGTTATACTACGGTCTGACATGACGCGCGCGGTCTCAGGATACAATGATTGCTATTGCTTGGGAAGCCTTCTTTTTATACCGTGGGCACAAACGTGCTCACAAGCTGCCCGGCGTCCAAGTATCATCCGTAGAAAGCCTTGGCAGAACGTTAAAAACGTTTCAGACCTTGATCAGAAAGTGAGAAACGTGAAGGACCCCATCAGTGGAAAAACAACAAAAAGGGACAAACAAAGGTATGATATTTTTACAATTACATGTATTACTTTTACGGCAGTCATCACCAAAACCTGCATAAATCTTGAGAACTAATTCATATTTAGATTTGCTTTTGTATTAACAATACAATTTTAATTTCGTTGTTTCTCAAAATTGGAACGTTTAATCTCACTGGACAAAAAGTTATTGGATACCTTCTCGTTAGCTCAACAAATCATGGGTAAATTGTGATTCAATAGTTCAAAGACCGATCAAGTATGATATTCAAGATGAACTCTCATCATTAATTAATCAATCCACTCACTTCTAATTCATTTATTTTTAAACCGGTTTTACACCAGTTAAGTTTGTACCTAAACCCTTATTATTTCTTCACGTGCTTCGCCTCAAACCCAGTCCCGGTATATAATTATATTAAATGTTCTTGTTGATATGTCCATGATACACTTTGCTTTGTAATTATATAATTTATTGTCACTACTCTGGGACGGGACCGATCCGGATTCACCAAAGGACGGTGACACAATACTGAAGAAGAAAAACTGTGGACGACAGGAACAGCAGATTGGGTTAAAAGGGGCACGAGCCAGTTGTGCCCATCCCCATTAAATCCAAAAGTGTGCTACTTACTTCTGTTCGTGCGACTGATATATGAAGCGGATGTACCAAGAGCGTTTACCGTGACACTATATCTACCATCGGCATCGAAGTTTAGGAATTATCCCGAGTATACACCGTCATCCTTCATGAAATCTGAACCTGAAAATATGTGTGATACATTTAATTATATGTTATGACATAGGTAGCGTTTATCAATCATAATACTAAACTATTTTATTAATTATAAAGTGTGTTATTTCCAAACATGGACAATCATCGATAATTGTAATAAAATTGATACTAATGATGATTATGATGATGATGATGATGATGATGATGATCATACTACTAATAATGATGATGATAATAATAATATTAATAATAATAACAATAACAGTAATAGCTACATTTATAATGTGCACATACCAATCCTCGGGGATGCACATGGTGCTTGCAAAGTACTGCATTTAAGCCTATTGTGTGTCATGTGGTTTGTCTTTCTTGTGGGTTGTCTGCGTTGTGGGCTGTCGGTCTCGTAGTCTGTCTGTCTTTTGGGCTAGCTGTCTTTTGGGTTGTCTGTTTTGTGGGTTGTCTATCTTGTGGGCTGTCGGTCTCGTGGGGTCTCAGTCTCGTGTGATATCCAAACTTAAATCTACCTGTTCCTGCATCATAGAGAGAAATCGGTGTTATGATAGAACCTATCGAATTTTCAACGACAGCTTGAACGTCTGCATTCTTGACGAGACTGTGACCTCTTTGAACGAGTGCAAATATTCCTAGCTTAGGGTCTGCCGTGAAGTTTACGTTCTAAAACCAACATAAGATAAAGAAAAAGGTGTAATATGTTTAAGGTTATAAAGCATACTGGTCAGATCTAAAGTTTGAAAGGGCAATCCAACCCTTGTAATAAGTTCATTTGTGTGCAAGCAGAAAATAAGATAAACCGAATGGCGAAAGTTTGAAATAAATCGGACCAATAATAATAAATTTATGAAAAGTTTGAAATATGACATCACTGCAGCTATGTGAGCTTTAAATTGGCACTTCTGTCCGTGGATTTTGACGTAGTCACTGACAACTCTCACGTTTGTCGTGTACAAAAATATCATTAATTTCTGTTTTTCTCCCAAGTACCTTGTCCCTTGGGGCGCTACTCAAACTGTATTATGGAAATTTTATTGTAGCTCCTCCTAAGAGAAATGATCCTCCCGAGTCATACATTTGGAAATGACAATTTAGTCATTTTATGTGTTGAAACGACAAGTTTTCCTGCGCTACATTACAGTGACTTTGCCGATTCAGCCAAATAGAAGTTCCCATAATTATAGTGATTACAACTTTCAAAAATTCATAAATTTCTTATATTTTGTCCGATTTCGTTCAAACTTTCACCAGGCTGCTTCTCTGATTTTCCTGCTTTCTTTTAGAGTTGTTTGCTATTAAGGTTGGATTTCCCTTTAAGCCTTTTCTTTTCTCCCCCTTTTTTTTACAAGTTCTATAACGGGAAGATCCCCTCTGTCATGAAATATGTTTTATTTATTCCTCCTACCATGTTGTGTAACTGAAACTCCGACTCATATCCTTACGACAAACATCAAATTGTATGGCAAAATAAAGTGTACGGCTAAAGAGATGATGTGGTAAAAAGTAAGTGAATAAAATGTTATACCCTTGAAATCACTTTTCAATTTTATACCATTCCTCTGCTTCTCTTCTCTCACAGGAGAATCGCTTCATATTAATAATTCACGTTGGACTTTCCTTAATCGCTTATAGTTTCAATACGTAGGCCAATGCCCCAACGAACGTTGGAGTTTCATTCAAGAAACTATTTCTAATCATATTAATGCTTACTAACCCTTGCGCTTAAGAAGACGTGAATGGGACTCCGCAGTCTCATCACCAGTCTGCCTTGGTTTCGTCGTTACCGTCAATCCTACAGTCTCATTGGAAACTTCATTATGAAGCATTGTTATATCCCAATTACCAGGCTGTATAGAAAGCAAAGAAGAATTCAAGAAATCCCATACCAGTATCTAGAACCACTGCTAAGTTTCATGAAGTTGGTGACATGCTGAAGACTGCAAAGGAAATCTAATATCTAAGAAGTGACAAGTTTTACGGCTCTCCTAGCACAATTGCAAGACTGTCATGAAATTAACCCAAGGGAATGTTCAATACCTGCCGTTATTTTGCCTAAAGATATGATGTTCAGATAAGTAACGTAATATGTCATCGTAAAGTTCGTACATTTCATAAGGTGATGGAAAAGGGTCTTGAAATTGCCTAAAGACTCACTGATTTGCGATCATGTAAGAGTTCCATTAATGATAAATGCAGATCCTAGATACGTTAATTGTAATTGTTTTAAAGTCAAACTCTGTTTAATTATTTTGTTTTTAAGCTGTGTTTTAACAACTCTTTGTACAAGAGACCTCTGGATACATACATTTAGTACGAATTAATCTGCATATTTTGATCTTACCGATGCTACAGGTATTCGGATAGTGATAATTCTTGTCGCTCTGTCAACGGTGTACCTAGGATCTAACTCATCGATAAATTCACCATGTGGTCCTTCAACTATGACATCCATATCATAGAAATCAAGCCATGTAACAGCCAGCATAGTGTCATTGCCTTCCTCTTCACTGATAAACACTGTCGTAATATTCGCATCTGGTCTGGGTGGCACTTTGACGTCCGTCATCTTCACCTAAGAACAGGGAGTGTTTAACGATTATAATTACAACAACACAATAACATTTTCCAGGTATTTATTCTACAGGGTATAAGTAAGTACTTGTAGAAATAGATTCATTGTATGAACTGATTCAAAGTAATCTAGCTCAGATTAATGAAACCCCTTGCTCAATAGGTACCCCTCTTTATAAATCCGCTCGTTTCCTGTTAATAAACGAATTGATATCTTGAATTAAAGATAACACCTATTACAATACTGTGACCAGAAAGGAAGTAATGCCATCTGCCATAAAATGTGACTTAAGAACTGATGTTTTACTTACCACATTTGGAGCTTGGGCCGTGTTTAGATGTGGTCTTTCAACGATAGCCCATAGTAGGGCCTCGGTCACACATGCACTGCTTTTGAGATCATGACAGAAGAATGATCTGCCACCAGTCATATCAGCTAAATCCTCCATCTGCTCATCGGCGTCTTGAGTGATGGCGACAGTATCGATCACCACACCAGCCGTATTAACATCTCGTAAAACATCGCGAATATATGGACTATGGTTCTCTTCCCCGTCACTCAGTAAGAAAATATAGCTCCCATTTGATTTTACCCCCAGGATCTATAGGACCAAGGAAAATTGATTGCTAGATTCGCATCCGGATTTTTGAATTTTTAAATGAGGAGAGGGTTCTATTTAATTTGAAGTTTGATATTTTTCCGTACATACAAATGACATTTGGGTAAATTTTAACACAAAATATCGTTCATTCAGTTGCATTGTATATGTACTGCAGATGCTCAAAACAAAGGGATATAACCCCGTTGTCTAGATGTCCAGTCATATCCTCAATTATTTCATTTCAAAACAACAAAATATCAAATGAGAAAAGGTGAAGCAGGCCGATAAATAGGAGGGGATGAGAAACGGGGAAATTATCTTATTTTATCCTAACCGGTAGTGCACGTATACACAAATTGATAATGAACGATTTCCTCGTAATCGACCAATATCCTGATTAGTTTTGCACTTTAGATCACTGCCTTTATCAGCCTACAATATCTATTTCATAATAGTTGTGTACTTTCCGATACAACTACCTATTTTAACAATGGAAATTGAGTTCTTGAAATTTCATGATATCACCCATAACAAAGTTCAATCATACAAATGAAATACGTTTGCAAGATGACTTTGGCAAAAACTTAACAGGCTACTTGAGAAATGAGCAAATCAAATTAGTCGTCCTGATCACGTATAGATCAATCTCTGATACCCCAAAAAAGTTTGTCGTAATTTTCAGCATGTTTCCTTGAAGTTTGTTTAAAATTTGCAGGTCAAATTCACATGTAGTGCGCCTTAAATAATGGAGAAACATTTTTGTCACTTGTGCTCGACATGCTCGATATACAATGCAATTACCAACACACAAGGTTAGCAAGATTGGATTGTCAATCCAACTCTTCATTCGAGACTGCGTAACACGCACTTATGTATGTTTGACCACATTGCATGTTATTATAGCATTAGATTCACGCATAACTACATCTAATTCCCACAAATATTTTAGTTGAATGGTATCATTGAAAAGACTATAGAATGTATCAATCGATGATACTTTGGCATAATAATGAATAAAATTAGAAGGACAGCAATAGCGGTTCTAGATGAACCCTTGGTAGAAGAATACAGGAGGTTTACTAGGTCTTCTCTCGAACTATCACCGTCTCGTATCTCGTGGAGAGGTGCTCTCGTTAAAGCGTAAGAATGAAATGTGACAATGCCTACTTCACTCCCAGCTGGTACCAGGTCCATGATAAAGATGGTTGCTGCCTGTATTAACTTGGTGAAACGGTTTTCAATCTGAAGATAGGAAAACAAGAATGAAATATTACAAGATAAGTACCACTGGACTGACAAACAAATGAGGTCAGTATTAGGCCTATACATGGTGAATATCTTACGCGTTTTGGATTTGCTGATGCACTCGACATCTCAGGGCATCTCGGTCGCTTCAGGAACTGCAGAGAATATTAATGATCAAAGAAAAAAGGACAAGGAAAGCAAAATAACGCAGGACTGAAGACAAATGTTGTCAGGAATTTTGTTATGATCTTACTGATGATCTCATTTTGTTCTCCAGTGGGTTTGTAATGTATCCTTACGTCCTTACTTCCGCTAATATCTAGAACGAGTACAACATGTCTAACATCAGGAGGCTGTAGAATCCTGAAGGCTGGTGCAGTATTAGTACCCGCTGGCATAGATGGATTATTCTCGTTTATAAAGTCGACACTGTCGTATAAGACGTCCCATGCACTTTTAGCACATTTGATGTTCTGAAGGTTTGGGGCCTCGAAGTTGAGATAGCGATGTTTATCAAAGGGGTTACTGTTGCAGAATTCCACTATCTGTAAGGAATAGGGAGGAAAAGGTTTTCTCCGCCCCATGAATATTATATTAAACTAATAATTAACGACTACAGGTATAACAAAAACTAATCCCTCGATTGATACATTAATTTATTTAAAAATAATATATTTTTTTTATATAAAAAAACAAAATCAGAAAGTTAGTTATGACGTAACTTACTGGCAATACATTGATTTAAATATGTAAATGAGGGACGAACGCTCCTGACGATAAAGAATGGGCAACATTTGATTTCAATATAATGCCAGTTGTAGCGATGAGTATGTTTGTCTCCTTACGTTTTTAGAAAAAATAACAAAAGCTCGTTGACACATGTACACATATTTTTATATGATAATAAATGTAAATACATTTTGTGATAGTTTTGCTTTGCTTATCATCTGTAATCTAATGATTGATAAAATGTTGTAATGATTGATAGAAACTTGTAAATATGAACATACGTACCGATTCTACACAGTGTGATGGTGGGTTCCCACTGCCGATCAAACCAACCCGACCAAGCCCGATCAAGCTATTTTGGCCTGGTCGGGCTCGGTCGGCAAGGGTGATCGGGGTCGGTCTACCTTGATCGGTATCGATCTGGCTTCCTACACGACAATTTTTGGCATGTCAAAAAATATCGTGTAGGGGTCGAGAAGGCAAGCGATCGTACAGCGATCGTGTATTGGTCGAGTAGAGGTCGAGCTGATCGGGAATCGATCGTATAGAGGTCTAGTTTGGTCGCGGTGGATTTTTTCCGCCGATCACTACCCGATCATCTCGATTTATACACAACTTCTACACGATTGGTTCCCGATCAACTCGATCAACAACTCAACCGCTTGACGATCGGTACATGTCTGCCCTAAACAGTCACTCGACCGAACTCGCTCACTTCTCGACTGCTTCTCGATGACATCCCGAGCACTTCTCGACCACTTCTCGACCGCACTCGATCTTTCCGATCGCAACTCAACTCAATAGGAATAATACAGAAGGAAATCCAGTAGCACTTGGGGTGACTTCAATGTTATTAGAGACACGAATCTAGATTATTTTGGACAAGTATCAAAGAAGCAAACAAAATTTAGTAAAAAAATTGAAGAGTTCATGGATAGTTATAGATTACGTGATGTATGGAGAAGTAAAAATAAAGATAAAAAGCAATACACGTATAAACAACGAAATCCTTTTATGCAAAGTCGCTCAGATTATTGGATCATATCAGAGAATTTAGAGCAAATAACATCCAAATATGACATTGTTCCCTCTATAGCCCCTGACCATTCAGCAGTTAATCTGGTAATCCATAATAGGTCATCGACAAAAAATGAAAATAAAAGATCTTATTGGAAGTTTAATGATAGTCTATTAAGTGACAAGGAATACGTTAAGAAGATTAGAGAAGAAATAAAGACTTTAAAAGAGAAACTGTCTGTTGAAATTAAAGATAAGAGAGTACTATGGGATTTCATGAAAATGGAAATACGGAAGTTTACAATTAAACTATCATGGAAAAAGGGCGGAGGAAAGGAAAGAAGAAAAAAAATCGGAAAATTGGTAAAAGAGATTAAAGACTTAGAAGAGAATTTATTGTCGATTGGCAATGGACATCACAAAGATATTTCTGAAAATGTGAAAACTAAGAAACAACAACTAAGTTTACTCCACGATTACATCAATGAAGGTTTAAAAGTACGGTCAAGATCCTCATGGTATGAATGTGGAGAAAAGAATACAGGATTCTTCAAACAGTTAATGGAATCAAATAGAAAAAAAGTATAATAAAGAAATTAAATGGAAATGGAAATACCACTTCTAACGAAAAAAAATAAATAATTGAAGGAATAAAATCATTTTATGGGCAGCTATATAGCAAATAAATTCTATACAAGATGACACTTTGGACTTCTTTCCTAATAACCTGCCAAAATGGAATAATATATCACGAGATTCATGTGAGGAAACAATCGTAGAAAGGGAATGCATAGAAATACTAAAAGATATGGAACTTAACAAATCTCCAGGAAATGATGGTTTAAGTGCAGAATTTTATCAGAAATTTTGGCCAGTAATTGGAGATCTAGTTCTTGCATCTTTTAATGAAGCTCTTCAACAAGGGGAATTATCAGGCTCTCAAAGGCAAGCAGTTATTATCTTGATACATAAAGATGGCAAAGATCCGGAGCTTATTAAGAATTACAGACCGATTTCGTTGCTAAACGTAGATTATAAAATCCTATCTAAGATACTTTTAAAGAGAATACAAGAAGTTTTACCTGAAATTGTTAGTTTTGATCAGTTGGGATATGTTAAGGATAGGAACATTGGAGAAGCAATACGAATAATAGACGACATGATCTTTCATACTTCTTTTACAGAGAACACGCTTTTTGGTGGCCATTGATTTTGAAAAAGCATTTGATTCTGTTTCACATTTATTTTTATATAAGGTTTTACAATCATTTAATTTTGGACCAGGGTTTTGTAAATGGGTTAATAATTTTTATGCTAAAGCAGAAAGTTGTGTTATAAATGGATATACATCAACAGGTTATTTCAAGGTTGAAAGAGGAGTAAGGCAGGAGATCCTCTCTCTCTCTGTACGCAGACGATATAACGCTTTTCATTAAAGATTCGAATTCATTTAAGGAAATTAAACATATTTTTGAATGTTTTTATAAAATATCAGGCTTAAAGTTAAACAAGGACAAGACATTTATTTTGCCCTTAGGTCCACAATTATCCACTCATACATTTCCGTTTGGGAAGCAAGTAGACATTGTTAAAATACTAGGAATTTATTTTTCAATACACGAAGATATCAAAGAACAAATGAATTATAAAGAAATATTGAGCAAGATTAAAAAACGTTTTACGTGGTGGAAGCAGCGTGATTTAACATTAAGGGGAAAATTCAATTAATGAAAGTATATGGCTATTCTAAATTTATATATTTATCAACATTGATGCCGGTTCCAGAATGGGTGTATAGCGAAATTGAAGAAATATGTTTTGATTTTTTTTGTGAAGAAGTAAAGGCAAAATTAATAAAAGCATCATGTTTTTAGACTATCCGCAGGGTGGGCTCAACATGATGAATTTCCGACTGTTTGTAAAGGCACAGAGAATAATGTGGATAAAAAGGCTTGTAACGGGAACTCAAGCTATCAAATGGAAACATTACTTAAAATATTTAATGAGACCAATGGGCGGGAATTTAATATTTTATTGCAACTATTGGAGAGATACAGTAAAACTCATGTTACCTTCTAGGTGGCTCAATGGTTAGAGCGCCCGCCTCATGAATCGTGGGTTCGATCCCCGGCCGAGTCATACCAAAGACTTTTAACAATGGGACCTTCTGCCTTCAGCTAGGCGCTCAGCATATTAGATTGGAGAAGGGTATAGTAACATAAGAGCAGTTTCATAACTGAAGTGGCTACCCTGGGTAAATAAAACGTTATTATTATCAGAATCTTCTGAAAGCATGGATAGATATGAAAGAATATTTTAAAACAGAAGAGAGATACAGAGGCAATGAAATATTGTATAATAATAATTTTATTCAACTAGAAGGTCAAACTTTATTTGAGGAAATTTTTTTTTTTTTTTAAATATATCGACTTTATCACATATGCGATGAACAAGGGTTATTAAAAAAGATGCATATTTTATTACCATTGGTTTAAGTAAGGAAGAAATTACAAAAGTTAACAAAATCTATTCAATAATTCCTCACGAATGGAAACAGAATGTTCAGCCTGCAAAAAAGTCCATCCACTGTGGCCTTAGTTTAGAATTAATATTTGCAAAGAAGGTTTTTAAATTTGAAGAAATAACTGCAGAGATGGTGTATAAAAGTCAAATCAAGAAGAATGCAGAAATCAGCTCAGCATTTCATTACTTAATGGAACTTTATAATATTACAACTAAAGAAGTGGAATTTTTTTTTGTTCAACCAAAGTTGTGCACATTAAACAGTAAACTGAGAGAATTTCAGTTTAAACTTTTGCATATAGAATAGTTTATACAAACCATCATTTGCATAGAAATAAATCTCGTACAAACGGTTTGTGTTCGTATTGCAATATTTTGGAGGAAACCTATCAACATGTATTTTTTTAATGTAATATAATAAAAAGATTCTGGGGAAAATGTGCTGATAAACTCAATTTACCAATTCTAAGGAAACTGTCGTGGAAAGAAATTCATATTGGAATAAATGGGAGTAATATGAAATCGGAGCAATTACTAAACCACATTCTGATTTTGATTAAATTGATGATTTTTAATAGCAGAGAGAAGGGGAAGCCTCCAAATGTAGATGAAGTAAAAGATAAAATTTTCGAAAATAGGAAAGAGGAAAAAAAATTTGCAATGGAAAGGGATACTCTTTCAATTTACTTTAAAAAATGAAAGACGTTAGAAAGTTTTGTGTAATATTAATTAACTTTTAAAAAAGCAACTTCCCAACCCTCTATCCCAGCAGTATTTCTTTGCTTTATGTTTATATTTGTTTGTTTGTTGTTTTTTTTGGGGGGGGTTGTTTTTGGTTGTTTTTGGTTGTTTTTATCTTTATCTCTCTCTTTGGGGAGTTTGTCTCTTTGAGAGGTAGTACTTTTTAAACAATATTTTGACAGACTGTAATATTTCATGTACAAGCATTTTTTTTTTTTTTTTTATTCAACAGATATTCGTTTTTTTCTTCAAAGAAGCACAACATGAACATGAAATGACCACGGAGATGTGACTAAGTATTTTATCATTAGTATTATTACTATTATTGTTTTAAACGAATAAGGAAATGTATGAAAGAGTTGTTTTGTTTAGCAATTGACGTTCAGAATAATACCTTTGAATTGTATTTTGATTATTCTGAGTTGTATTTTGATTGTTCTGAGTATGATGTAAATTTCATGATTTCGGTTATATGTATTGCCTCTGGTATTGAATAAATAAAACACCTTATAAATATTTTTAAAAACAAGAACACAATTACGTGCTGATCTAATCACATTTTCTTCGTACCGGTATATTGATACTAATTAAGTTAATCGCTTCTAGAATTGGTAGTAACATGTGACTGCGACACGTGCAGCTCTTGACAGTCTGTTTGAAAAGGCAAATAAAATTAATGTTTTAAGTATCATGTGCAATACAGTACTTTGGCAAATGGCACTGGGTCTGCAGGGGGAAGTTTAAAGAAATGTGGAATGCATTGACTTCGAAATAAGCCTTTTAGCCTTCTTGAGTGTCTGAGATGAACTGGACGCTGATCAAAATGAGTACTGTTCCATCAGCTGACGATAATATTTTGTGCAACCACTCAATTCACGAGTCATCTTGGATCCCTGTTCGAACAGGTCGATCTGCTCGGGCCGAGATTGTGTAGAGATCGTGTGTACGTCTAGTTGGTCTAGTAGGGATCGCGTTGGGATTGTATGTAGATCGGAATGATCGAGAAGAGATCGAAGTTGTGGTCGACTATACGTCGTGCAGGAGTCGTGAATGGTCGAATGTGGGTCGTCAATGGTCGAATAGCGGTCGGGAAGAGCTTGTGTTTAGGCATGTGGTCGGGATTGGTCGGGGAAAAATGGGTGATCGGGCTTGATTGGGCTTGGTCGGGTTGGTTTGATCGGCAGTGGGAACCAACCATTTAGATCGGCGCCTAGCCCCCAAAACCACTGGTCAGGAGTTAGTTGTCAGAGGTCGCAGCGAGGTTTTTGGCAATCTTTATTCAGTGGTCGGCGATAGGTCTCCTGATTATTTTGGTCGGCTGGACGTTTCCGATGCTGCATCCAGTTGCGTAGTTACGGGGCGCGTGTCCCCCAAAAAAGATTTGAGAGCGAGGGGAGAGGAGAAGGAAAAGGAACGTGATATATAAGGAGATAGATTAGATGGGGGCATTATGATAACTCTTAAATGAAATTTGTTGTAAGAGGTGCATTAAATGATTGACGAAAGATGTAGTGTAGGCCCTACAGCAAAGAAGGAATAAAAATTAGAGGATGTAAGGAATAAAAGACAGAGAGAATATGTATGTGTGTCCGTTTTAAAATTGTAAATGCAAAATTTTTCTACTTTAAAGGGGCAAGGGTTATATCCCCTTCCGGCCTGGTCAATCTGCCCCCGCAAATTTTGACCATCTGGTACAGCATTTTCCAACCGCGATGGTGCCGCAAGAGAGTTTTAATTGTATATTTATATATTTTGGAATATCGTCAACTTCATTCAAAACAAAGTATCAGAAATCGCAAAATACCCAAATATTTATCATTTTGGGTATTTTGATGAGGAAACGACATTTCAGAGAAGGTAAAAAGTCTTTTTTTTCCTCGATCACTTCGCTCGCTCGCAGAATATAGAAACGGGTTAGTTCCAGGCAGCGAGGTCCATGAATATCGTCATGATTCGGGCAGCATGGAGCCCAAATTTTTTTTTGTTTTTTAATCAAGTTGAAATATATACTACAACAATGTGTCCTTATTCCGTTTTCCTGCTGCAGTTTCCTGGTAAAAACATCGAATGTCAGTCAAAAATTTAAACAAAGTCTGGATTTTCCTTTAATAAATGTTACATATCCAAGGCAACATAAAAATGCTCCTGTTCTTATCTGTGAAAGAGAATTTTTCCCTCCTCCTTATACTACTCCCCATTTCCCCTTTTCTTCCATTACCTATTGCCTGCACGCAGCTTCGACATAATTTTTCTAGCTTCAATTTTAACCGTTTCCCTCTAGTAACCTCTCTATTTTGAATGTCAATGCTTATCATTTTTAATAGTGATCGGCTTCAATGGAGACTAGTTATCAATCTTTTAAAGTAAGTTAAGAAATATAACAGAGTGGAAAATATAAATTAAATCACACTACATCCAAATAAGTATACTTGCTAATAATAAGCACACCAAAACAAATACTTATGCGCCAGTGATTATACACTCCCCTCAATATAAAAACTTGCCGACCGTCATAAAAACATCGGCCATTCATATCGGACAAGTTGTTTATTATTGCCGAACAACAGCCAAACATTCGCCAATTTTTCCACGAGCGGTCGCAAATTATTTTAGAAAAATATTTAATGATCGGACAATATCTGTACGACATTCGGCAATCAATCGGCAGCTGCCCTACAACCGATTGACAACTGATCACCCACTAGAAATTCTTACAAATTAGTTATCGATAGTCAGTCGATAGAAGTCAGCAAGCAGTAGTACGCCAAATGTGACTTAGGCTTTATTCACACTACAGGTACGACCGGTCGCCACTTGTCGATAGATAGTCGTAAAAGGTCGCAGATAGGTATCTTGTGGTCTTTTAAAGTTTTCAGTGGTCGGCGGCTGGTCTTCGGGGCATTTGGGTTGGCTGCAGGTTTACGCCGCTGCATCGAAAATCGACCGAATTGTGTCGACCAAATTGGTTGTAGGAATGTTTAGGATGGGCGTTAGTTCTCAGACTTATCGCTGACTGATCCTCTGTGATTTCGACGATCGTCGAGCGGAATTAGGTTGAGAAAAGGTCGGGAGCTGATTGACGAACAATAAATGATCAGTCGGCGATTTATCTCCAAACGACAACGACACCGGCAACCACGAATAATTTAACTTCGGAAAACTTACCGGGCGATATTTGGTTGAGAAAGGGTTGGCAGCTGCTGGACGAATGATATATAATCAGTCGCCGAATACTCATTAAACGATCGCCGAACACCGAACACCGACCACCGGCAAGGAATTTAAATTTTAAAAACTTCAAAACTTCAATTGTTGCGAATACTGCTGATTCATAAATTCGGTTTGTTTTATGCTTTTCCCACACACAAAAAATGAAAAATAGGACCAAATGTCATTCTAGTTTAATAAAGTCCAATCTATTCATTTATAAATGTTACTTAACATGCTGCTGCCTCACACAATGGATGGGTCCCTCCACTTCATAATACCCTAGGTAGATTCGCACATTTCCCAAACGATACAGCCAATTATATCCAGATCTCTTCCATACATTAAAAGACAATACAAATCTGAATATCAGATAACGTATGAAATACTCAGGGATGTGGAAACCATGTCCAATGGCTATAATGTTTAAACGCTAGAACTAGAGTGTTTTCGTTCATGTCATTTGGTCAATTGAATTTTCATGGATTGGGGTAAAAAAAAAAAAAAAGGAAAGATGTCTTACATTCATGACATTTCATGCAATTCCAGGTGTCATCATGAAAATGTCAAATGACCTCAAAATGTAATTTTAAGGACATTTGTTAATATATATTAAAATGTAATTTAGACAGGAACAGTAATTTTGCGACACACTTTATGCAACCGAAAATTATCTTTTGATTTAACAAAGTTGAGCCCTTAGACTTGACATGGTTGTGGACAAATCTGTGCCCTTGAAACTTACTATGGCATTTACTGGTATGATCTGCATTTTCCTCCCTAACAGGTTGACCCATTATCAATTTTTTTATTAATTAAATTGAATCATTATAGGATACATTACGTTTAAAGCTCAAAATCTGTGTGTCAATATCACCCTCTGAAATTCACTGATAGAAGGTCCAGCAAATGACATCATTTCAATTTGGGTACCTGTAGTATACTTGGCATCACGTTAAGGTATATGAAAGGTGATGAATAATTTAACTTTCATTAATGAGACGTGATGGCTCAGTGGTAGAACAGTAGTCTCGAAACCAATTCGACGCGCTAGTGCCCTTTCGTAAGGCATAAATCCTCATTACCAAGTCCCTCGGAGATGACTTAGGTAGGTTTGCTGGTTGCTTACTTACAAGCATGCACATGCTTTATTAGCAGTTAGGTAAAACAAAAAGCAAACAAACCTTCAACAATGTACTTGAATAAATGTTCATAGTATAGGAGCTTCACTAAATACGAACCTTGATGTTTTGAATAATGGCGGGGTCCTCTTGAACACGTTCGTCGATGGCTACAAGTACATTCTTGAATTCTCCATCTTCTAGAGTTATTCGATTGACATCCTGACTTAATACTCCAGAGTTGAAGATGACCAAGACACTTAACAGAATAAACAAGACTCTAGTCGGAGACATTTTTGTGATAATATATCATTTACCATCAAGTATGGGGAAAGTATGCGTTGTCAGCGTTCGTTCATCGTTTCCTTAAGTCTTGTGAGTGTAATGTTATTCTTTAACCCTTCTAATGGATATCTGATTATGGAGATAATAACCTAATGTTTATAAACTGGTATTCTAGAAACTTGGACAAAGTGCAATGCGCGATAAAAGAGTTTGATCATTGAGAAAGAGGAATGGTCTGCTATATAAAAATCAATGTTTAATTATTTGAATAAGGTAGGGATGATTTGTCTTTTAATAATACTAATAATGATAAATATAATCAAATTAATAATAATGATATTAACAATAATAATTATGATAATAATAATAATAATAATAATAATACTAATAATAATAATAATGATAATACCAATAATCATATATTTTTAAAGCGTACCCGGGTTTCACCAATGCTATCTAGGCTACCGATTTCAATGACAATGCTCACAAGCAATCGAATTCTACCCACTGGTACCCATTTAACGCCTTGCTGTAGAGTGGTAACTGTAGATTAATGTCTTGCCAAAGGGCACTAGTGCCATCCCGGGGCTTAAACCCACGACTTCAATTTGCACGCTTTAGTGCAAAAGGAGATAATTATAGATTATAATTAATGTACTCATAGCAGCAACTATTATATGTTTTTTTTTTAATGAATAACATGAATTTTTAAGTGGTGCAGAAATTGATAACAGTTTAATTGACATTAAGGCTCTTTTAATTTCAAATGCCAAACTAAACATATTTTAGAACAACGAAATAAGCAGGAATGAAATAATAATAAGAGTGGGTTTTTCTATAGCGCTCATGTCTGTCAGACTTGACACTCCTGGCGCTACACATTTATTACCCGGCTTCAGCACGGCTGCCATTATAGCGCTCTAGCGTTTCGAGGATTTAACCCCTGCCAGGTACCCATTAACATCACCTGGGTCAAGTGTGGCAGATGTAGATGAATTTCTTGCCAAAGGACACTAGTGCCCTGGCAGGATTCGAACCGCTAATCATGTGATCCACTGTCCGGTGGCATATCCACTAGACCACGACACCTTCAGAATATAAACGATAAAAGCTAATGTATTACACGGATGAATTTCACCTCAATGATTTTAAAATCAAATGCACTCCTCGTAATGGAGTAATGGGAAACACCAGCACATCGGTGTGACCGATGTGTTGGCCGGTGTGTTGGCTCAGTCAGTAGAGCGTCCGCCTCACAAACCGGGAGGTCGTGGGTTCGAACCCCGGCCGCGTCATACCAAAAGACGTTAAAAGATGGGAGTTGCTGCTACCTTGTTTGGCGTTAAACAATAAGGGGATAGAGCAATGTCGATCTGGCGCTGCTCAGTGGCTGCCGGGCTCACGATCAATTGGGCACAAAGAATTTCCATTTTCGGTTTAATAAAATTTGGATTGGACTATAAAAGATTATTATTATTATTATTATTATCCCAGTTATTTTTACCATGAGACACTGGGGTTACATGGATTCAGTTCGTGTCTCCTCTCAGGCGCGGCGCGGGTAACGCCAGATACTTGATAATTATAAATTTAATGTTCTTTATTCACTAAAAATTCAAAAGCACATATAATAAAAGTCAAGGTTACAAAATTAGAGTTAACATGATATAAACAAAATACCAAACATTCACACAAACAAATTAATTATTGTAGATATGCGATACCTTCAGAGAGAGAAGCACAAAATACCAATGATAGTTAAATATATATAAATAAAATATAACACAATGTATATAATCTTGTTTGAACAATCCACCCCCCCCCCCATGTCCCAATCAGGATGAAAGTTTCACCGTCCATGTCAATGCGCATAACCAAGATAACACACACATATACACGCACACGTACACACACGCATACACGCACGCACGCACACGTACACATGGGGGTGGATTGTTCAAACAAGATTATATACATTGTGTTATTGTGTATATATTTTTTTACTTGCAAAACTATCTTTGGTACAAAGTACCGCACAAAATACTCACATTGCATCATACTCATCAGTGGCTATGCGCAATGGCACTGATAACTGACACTATACCCTGAACTGTCTATAGGAATGCAAATTAAATCTTAACCATTTACGAAACAGAAACCATCTTTTTATTGCGGTCTCCCTGACAGTATTTCATCTCTGCCAATTAAATGCAGACAAAGATAAGTAATACAATCATTACATTCTTGAGAACTTCTGAGGAATAATAATGATGATCAAATTGTCATTAATATGATTGTTCATAAATCCTAACTACTTCACTTCAGAAACATTACCATTCAAGTCAGAATGTGATAATAAATTTAACTGGGTTAGGATTGCGATTGATACAAAAACAATAAGGAAGTTGAAGTAATAAACCTTAAGAAAGCAAATAAACAAGGAGTGTGCTTTATCCAGCGCACTGTAATATGAAATTTGTTCTTCTTCTTCTTCTTCTTCTTCTTCTTCTTCTTCTCCTTCTTCTTCTTCTTCTTTTTCTTCTTCTTCTTCCCTTCTTCTCCATAGTCCGTTCAGAACTGTGCATCCAAAATCATCGCCCACATGCGTGATTGTGGATGTGTGCAAGCAGGGAGGTGAGACAAGTTGAGACAAATTAAAATGTATAACTTAATTTAGTCAATTGAGATTCAAGGCCATTAAGGGCTTGCAACGAACAGTCACGTATCACGTTCACGTTCACGTCTTGCGCCCTTTCGTGAAACAGGTCACCCAAATCTACAAAGTGTTGGGTTACGTGACCCAACAATTTGTTGATTTGCTATCTACCAAAGCTCACGTAAATTGACACTTGCGTTTAAAAAATAATGCAAATTGTCATTGAGAAGAGACTAATGGCAAAAAAGCTGCTTCAGGCCAGAATCTGTTGTGTAACTCTGTGGTTTACTCTGCGTATATGTATGCTCGACTAATTCAGTAAATGGATGAAACAAATACTACTACCATTACTTCTTGTACTAAAATAAAATGTAAAAAATATATAATGTACAATAACATGTAAAAATATATAATAAAGTATCTTAATTGTACTGTGCAATGATCACGATGGCAAGGAAAAGCCATGATGAACATGATGAACATTCTCACATGTGAGAACGTCATCATCATCTGCATATTTCAACTTTAGCTAATCATTAAAGATAAAGACCAGTACTGGTCATGCGATTGCATTGTGAAAGAAACGTTGTGGAATCAATCAGAAAAGGTTGATCATCTAGCATATAAGTAGTGTACTGCAAGGTTCTGGAATCATCAAAATGATAAGAAATTTGGCCCAGTCTTGGTAAAGTTACAAGCACTGTACACATAAAGATGTATATGGGACTACGTGACCACGTGCGCGATATCTATTTGGTCCCAACAGATATAATAATTTACCAAATATATCAATTAGTAGACGGTTTCCCGGCAAAATTTGTATCATCACGTATCGGTCAAAACATATTCTTTCACATGATTGGTAATGAGAGCTTCCATTTCATTTTTTGAGAGAGGGGCGTTTCCAAAACTGGTCTTTACCTTTAATGATTAAATAATGCGATTAAAAATGAATGAGACACCCATTTGGCTTGCCATATTCCACTTCCAGTCGTTCAAAAAGTCATGCATAACTTTACGAACATGCATCTTTATGAAACACTAGGCCAGGCCATCACCAGTCTTATCTCACTCTGTCTCACTCGACTCATTAGGGAGTTTTCGCACGGCGACGCAAGTGCTGACTACAGGGTATCGTCGCGATCTAATTTGCAGTTTCTCAACTTAGAATACGTGCCTTCACGGTTGTTTCAACGCAAAGCATGCCGGGACAGATTTTGAGTACGGCAGTAGATTTCACCTTCGCCGCGATCAGCTGTTCCATTGCCAACAACGGGATTGTTATCCTGTCGAATCAACATGACATCATAATCTTGTACAGGATCCGTTATTCTGCAGTGATTTTCTTTCATTCCAGTATCATTTGTACGGTAATAAACCAAAGTCTGTGATTATGTATTTTTATGACGATCCTTCAACCTAAAACACGAATGTTTAGCAGCTTAAAAGGCAAACCACCGACCCAAACTTCACACACACACATTTGAACATATGGGACTACATATTCATACCAAGGAACCCACTCTCATTAGCCCACTTTACTTCGTATTATCAGCTTTATTTTTGAAGGATCGTCATAACAATACACAATCACAAACTTTGGTTTCTTACTGTACAAATGATACTGGAATGAAAGAAAATCACTGCAGAATAACGCATCCTGTACAAGATTATGATGTTGATTCGACGGGATAAAAATCCCGTTGTTGGCAATGGAAAAGCTGATCGCGGCGAAGGTGAAAATCTACTGCCGTACTCAAAATCTGTCCCGGCATGCTTTGCGTTGAAACAACCGTGAAGGCACGTATACGCGGGAGTTTCCGCGATTGCGTGACGTCAGCCCATTTGCATGCGAGCCTCGCCGTCACAGTTAACAAGCGCTCTGCTTGGCTGATTACGCCACCCCGTACTAGCTCGACTCCCGACGCTAATTCGGCAGAATACCGTCATAGGTTTGGACGCTACGCGGAATTTTTCGCTGAGTGCGCCCCCCTCCGCTGAGATTAGCGTTGTACTGCAAATTAGATCACGACGGTAGCCAGTACGGAGACGGTCACAGCTCATTTAAATACCCCGTAGTCAGCACTTGCGTCGCCGTGCGAAAACTCCCTCTCGTCACACGTACACGCTGTATGTAACAATGAAAAAACAATAGAATATATTAACGAACCAGACAGAACAGGTTGGGACATGTCTGAAAGCCAGACAGCGGCCGGACGGACGGACCACGAAAGCTAGGAAATTAACTCTCCCTAACCGCCATTTTGAAAATAGGAAAGCAATACGTATTACACGTACAAATCAATGCACAAAAACATGCAAAGGTAAAAATCGGGACATTTGGTCACTAGTACAGATGTAACAACATCTTATCCCGTCCTAGAAAATCTAAATATATTTGTAATTTCACTTAATGTTCATAACTGGGAATTTTCACATGATCAGATCAACGCGAACGAAAAAGTAGATTAACTAAATACATAGATACAGCGCGCGCAAACAATCGCAGCTTTCGTGTTCGCTTTCCACGTACATGAAGGCACCAGCGAACGCAACGGTACTATGAAATTGTTGTTTATTTCAGTTATCGGTAAAAACGTTGCGAGAAGAAATCCCATAGACCAGTACAGACATTTTCTCTCGCGGAACCATACTTTTATACATGCTGAAGGTATCGCTAATTTTATTATTCTCAATTTGAAAAGCGTACATTTGCTCAACAATGCAAGTACCGATATCCGTTGCCATCCTCTTTCAGGAACTATTTTGAGTTTTTATATTCATTTCGAGATTTCAAACAACTTATTTTAAAAATCCCAAGCTTTACAACAATTTACAGGCAGAACGAAAGACACATGGATTTGTTTAAGACCGAAGCGTGCAAAACCCTAAAAGTTTTTAAATTTCCAAGGATTTCCTTACTCAAATTAAACACTCACGTCACGTTTTGGTGGACGTGATCATTCGTTTTTTACTGGCGTGGAAAACAACGAATGGTATGTCCTACACTTCGTAAATTAGAGTCACCTATTTTACGAAGCCGCCATTAAGGTATTAGAAAGCTTAAAAGGGAGAAGATATTTATTCGCTCTTTATTGCAGGAGCTGTTACTGTAGAAGAATAGAAGCGAGATGGAAAATAAAAAGATTATTTCTGTGATTCTGCTCTTGGAAATATTTCTTGTTGGAGTAGTAACGGGCCAGAAAAATATCATCAATTTGAACAATGGAGCCTACTCCAATCTACTCATCGCAATCGACAAGACTGTGGCTGAGGATCTCAACATCATTGACAACATCAAAGTAATGTGAATTTGTTTTAAGCTTTTATTTTTATAGATCGGTATCTGATTTATATGTACTGACATTTAATGAAGAGTGTAGGTTGAGAAATTATCATTACTCCAGCAGTTACGTAGATTTACACATTTGAATTTATTCAAAATTCTATACAAAACAAATTTGCTTAGGGCTAAATTGTGATTTCGGTTTTTTTCATTTGTATGTATTTGTTTATTCATGAACTTACACAAAAGACACCCAAAAATACGTTATTTCTTGGTTGTTATCTTTATTTTTGTTTAGTTTCATTTGAGGGTGCAGTTGTTGTCGATATTTTATGTCAAACAATTAAAGAAGTTAGAGCATTAGATGTAACTAAATCCAGTTCTATTCTCTTGTATAAATAAACTAATAAGTAAATTCAATTCATCACATCTGTGACATTTCTTTATACTTGAAATACAATGTTTCTGTGAACTATGTTCCGACTGTTCCCACTAGATTGGTTTAGTTTGAATACCTGACATTGTCACGTTTGCAATGACATGATTGATATTCAACAATTTTTTTTAATTTCATTCTTTTTTTTTCTTCTTTTAAAGCCTGTTTGTTGTATAATAATAATTTTTAAATGATAAAAAATAAGTTCAAAATAAATCCGCTTCCCCTTACCTCTGCAAACTTGCTTCAAACACAAAGAAATACAAATTCATCGTATCTTTTAGAGGCTTTCCTTTTTACTGTCCACCTGATCAAATGATTTGATATGGGTATTTCTTTCATTTTGATTGTGAGGACTGGGTGTCGATCAAATGTGCCCCCCCCCACCCCCAAGAAGAAAATTAAACAATAATCCAGCGATGAAAATAAATTTGCCGACTCTAACGCCCACATGAAGCGCACTTGCATTATTCTGTTCTTTTTTGTATTTGATGCCCCATCATGCCTATGGCAGCACATCATTATTTCAATTCCTCTTACAGTGAACGTTTATTTTTGAGAAGCTTACTGTTTTATTTGTATTATAAACTCAAACTTATCATAGGAATAAAGATCGTATTACTGGTTTAACAGAGACTTAACTTTGGTGAATATTCTGCGTAACTACCTCCATGAAATGGTACAAGGAAGACCTTTATACAAAACATAATAACGACGTTTTATTGTTAGCGTTTACTTGGTTATATATTGCATATTCGATGCAAACCTAAATATTAACCTCGGGAGCACATAAGGCGATACAAAAAGTAACATATTTATTGAAAATTATTACTTTAAAATACTTAAATTTGTTATAAACTGAATCCACTATGGAGTCTATGAAATACTCTTCCCTGTCACAGACAGAATGACTATTATTTTCTTAATGCAATATATCACGATTCAAATGCATTTAAGAGGTTTAAATATTAACGTAATTAGAACCAACATTAATAGACCTTGTTTGTAAGATAACAAAGATACTCAATGTCACTACAGCTTATCGATTTTTGTGTGTGGGTGTGCGTGTGTGTATGTATGACCCTTTTACTATATAATTCTTTTGTTTGTGTACAAGTAAAGGTCTTCAAGAATTTATGCAAGCAGCAAAATAGTTACGATATTCATGAATATTTATTCACGTTATATCATTATATCAATTCCAACTTGGGTAAATAACATGATTATTGCAAAACAATATGACTAGATACTTACAAACATGTTAATAACTGATATGAAAACATGATAATGGATCGTAAGTTACCCCTTCAATTGAGATAAAACTGCCTCAAGATTTAAAGTAAACACGAAATTTCGTAATTGGGGAATTTATGGGGAGGACATGGGTTTAATCACACCGAGACAACTCATGATTCTCACTGCCTTACATTGATATGTCTTTACAGGTTTTTATCATTCCAGATAATAGCAAAGTAATTACTTCATACGTCATGGAGAGCATGTAAAGTGGTTCCAAATTTGAATCCCTTTACACGCAAGATAATGGGAACTGGTCTAAACTCCGTCCCTTGCCCTGTAATTGCTGGAGTAATAATAATTTGTCCCGCTCAGGTAGAGCAGTATTGATACTGATGTGGCTATCTTCGGTAAAGAAGGTAGCAGCATCATTAATGTATATTATCATTGCATTTTTTTTTCTCTAAAGTATTTCAAGTCTTAAATCAATATCTGATTATGTGATTGTACAATCCAATCAACTGTTTTGTTCAATATGTAATGTAATTTTTTAGAACTTACTTATATAGCCTGGCCGGTACACAGTATTTTTGTTAATTAATTAATTTATTTATTTATTTATTTATTCATTTATTATGGGTTGTTTTAATAAGTTTTTTAAATCTCTTTTTTATCATAAAACAAATTGCAAATGAAATTTCACAAATTCTATCTTGATGTTTTTCACTGATCAAAATGAGATAGCCTAAATAGATTTATGCAGAACTAGGTTATTATAGGTTTTTGCGGCCAATTTCACACTTTTTTCATTCAAGTTCATATTCCGAGCATTCGAATTCGCGCAAATCGCACTCGCAGCGTTGAATCAGCTTTCAAATTCAAACTCCGTCATTCAAATTCACTATCCGTGCAATCAATTGTTAAATCGGGTCATTCAAATAATAACTAAGATCGTACATTTCGTGCAAAGAGCATTCAAATTCATTTAATACCAGCTACGGTGAATCGTTGGTCATTCAAATTCGTGAATGAGCAAGCATGTTTGAACTAAGTGCATTCAATTTCAAAAAATATATATTGCGTTTAGTTCCTTTGGGGTCTTCGAGAAGCTTTTTTTGCTCAGTTTGTGAACAATGTAGGCTTCATTATCATGACATTTGCATTATCTTAATTCATTCTCATTTGTAAACTCTCTCGGCTAACAAAAAGTTAAACACATGAATATGTAACTTGCCATATTACTCATGGCACACACACATAACAAAAAGCTGTATACAGTGTATATGAAAACTGCAGAAACTGCCTAAGAACTGTGGTCGAATTGTTTGTGAAGTGTCATGTCACTGGATCCAAAATGATACTCGGTTAATTTTTTCATTTCGACTCATCAAATATTGTACAAATATCACACTTTTTGTGGCATCTTCAAAATATATATATATATATATATATATATATAAATGCACGTTCCAAGATATGCCTAAGATGAGAAAATTTCAAAAGTTTTGTTTATTTTGTGATGGACTCGGTGTTATGTCTGAGTATTGTGAAATTGTGTATGATCTTAGGATGGGTGAAGTATACTTGTTCTTGTAGGGGGTGTTATCCGTGTTTAATAATGTGTGATTTCATCAGCAAAGTGTATCTTTATAGGAAGTGTCATTGGATCCATATATAGGTGACTGGTATTCAGCTTATCATCTCTGATTACGCCTACAAAAAAAGAGGTAACAAAATATAAAGAAAATTGTGGGGGCTGGAAAAAAAGAAAAGGGGAGAAAAGTTGAGGGAGAGAGATTGGAGAGAGACAAAGAGCGACAGAGATTTGAAAATCGCGCCGAAATTTCGCAACGACTCAGCCGGCCGCTGAATAAGCGGGGGCTAAGAGTACTTTTTTTTTTTTTTAATTAAATTAAATTATACCGACCGATATTTTGTTCAGTGGGGGGGGAGGGGGGGGTTAAGGTCAGTTTTTTTTTCATCCTTTAGCACACACAAAAAAGTTTTACACTTGAAAAAAAAAGTGAGGGGGGTTTCCTTCGAAACACACACATTAAAAAAAAAATTGAGGGGGGAGTTAACCCCCAAAACACCCCCGCTGCGTACGCGCCTGGGGAGAGGTGACATGGGAGAGATCGAGAGAGTCATTGATTGATTGATTTTTATTCGACAAGCTTCCAACATACAACAATATACAAGAACAACAGATCAAAATTAAGTCAGCTTGAACAGGATAACCCACGAAGCTCGAGAGCTTATTTCCAGTGGGGTCCCCATGAGAGAGAGAGAGAGAGAGAGAGGAGAGAGAAGGAGAGAGAAAGGGCGGGATAGGGATATATACATGTATATATATATATAGAGAGAGAGAGAGAGAGAGGAACACAAACACATAACTGGTATATATACTTCATACAAAAGAACAATTTAATTGAGAAAGCCTTTTCATTGAAGTTTGTGGAAATGCATTTCAAAGTATTTTTTATTTTATTTTTTAATTGAGGGAAAATGCATTTCCGCAGTACATCACCTCCAAATCACTAGTTGCGATGTTCTAAAACTCTATCAATGTTTCCAATTATTTAGAACGTGTTTACATATATATTGAAAGAAAGGTGTAGTACGGGATATTCATGTATATAGCGATTAGCGATTAGCGATATTAGCCATAATCAAATACATGATCAAAAGGCAACAATTATTGTCAGATAAACAAGAACATTAACTAAACTGTGGAGATTTCATTGTGTAACAGTGATTAACAATAATTCCAAGTGATCAATTTAAAGAAATCAAAGTTTCCCTCTTTTCTGGAATCCCTCTCAATATTACACTAAATTGAATGCACGTATTAGGAAATTGATCACCAAGAAATGAAATTGAATGCCCCAAACAGGCTCATCGTGAGCGCCGCGTTAATTTGAATGCACGAAGTAGGAAATTGTACGCACATTCGTGAATTTGATTTCACCGAACATGAATAAGAGTGCCGATAAATGAAATTGATTGCTCGGATTTTGAATTTGAATGCCCGAATTCACCTGCGAGCGACCTCTATGCGAATTTGAATGCACGTTCATGAATTTGAATGAAAAAATTGCGAAATTGGCCGCAAAAACCTATAGTATAAAAACAAAATATTTTATTTAAAGGGAACCAAAACCTTTATCCTAAGTTACCTTTAATGTAAAGTTTAAACGATTTGAATAAGATTAGTGAAAAATTTAACAAAATCAGGCAAGGTATAAGGAAGTTAAAGCTAAAGAAATAACTTGTCAACAGAGGGCGATATTTAATTTGATGGCGTCATTTGTGGACAACTCTCCATGCCTTCTGATCATGGAATTTCACAATTCTTTCATTTTCTTTGTATTCATTTGTGTTCAATATCCGACTTCATAAAATGTGAAGTAGAATATCATTCTGCTTTCTATATTTTGTTTTCAGGGGAGTAGATTATCTCAATCACAAGAAAGAAGGAAAAACATGAAATTCCAGGATCAGAAGGCATGGAGAGTTGTCCACAAACGACGCCATCAAATCAAATATCGCCCTCTGTTGACAAGTTATTTCTTTAGCTTGAACTTCCTTATACCTTGCCTGATTTTGTTCAATTTTTCACTAATCTTATTCAAATCGTTTAAACTTAACAATAAAGGTAACTTAGGATGAAGGTTTTGGTTCCCTTTAAAAGTAAAAATTTGTGTGACGTTTATATGTGTGTAATGATATAGGTTAAGGAATACTAATCTCAAATATTTACAAGTATTTTTTTCTCTTGCTCTCTTCCTCTTTATCTTTCTCTCTCTCTCTCTCTCTCAGATGATGTATACTTCAGCATCTCAGCGTCTCTACCTTGCCAGCAAGCAGCACGTCTACTGGAAGCACATCAAGATTCTTGTACCCAACACCTGGTCCATCCAGAGCGGGTATCAAATTGCTCGAACCGAAACGCTGGAGTCGGCCAACATTATCGTGCACAACTTTCCTGATGACGAGCCGTTTGTCGATAACCTAGCAGGATGTGGGAAAGAAGGAACTCTGATGCACATGACGCCGGACTATATTCTAAGCGAGATGTACCGAGAAGACAATTTTGGTCCCACAGGTGGGTTGCTATTGATGCAAAAGAAAATATGCTATTAATACTCTGAATACTTTAGTATGCAAGTAAGAGAGAAAAAGGGAAGAAGAAGAAGAAGAAAAACATTTTTAACCCACTTGCTTACTAATTTTACTAAAATATTTCGGTCAGATCTCATTTACAGAGAGAGGCATTAACATGCTTTAACATGATTTGCAATGAGTCACTTTTTGTTTGTTTTCATTTTCTTAATTTCAAACAGACAACATGTTAGTTCGAAATTGGGGCCATCTACGTTGGGGGTTATTCAAGGAGCACTATGATGGTGTTGGCGTTGGTGCCCCTGCCTATGACTCACCCGGTGTAGGTACTGAAGGGACCCGCTGTTCTCTAAAGATCAAGGGAAATGTTGAGATGCCTGATGGAACTCCATGTCAAAGTGATCCAAACACTGGTTATAATCCCGATTGCCGCTTCGTTCCTGATACTAAAGAACAAACTGCGACCGCTTCATTGTTATTTGGAACCAAGGATGCACATATACATTCGGTAAGTCTGGCATCGTAATCAAGCAGTAGATGTTCTAGAAGGGGAGGAGGGGGCTAGAGCCTAACCCCCTCCCCCCCCCCAAAAAAAAAAATGAAAGTCTCCCCTTCCCATTTGTATCGATTATAAATTAATTTTAGCAAAGCACATGTATAAAACAAATGCAAGGACCCAAGCCCACAAAAGCCACACCCCCTCAAAATTAAAGAGAGAGAGAGACTTCAAGTCTTCTAGAACTGCGTCTAGAATAAAAGGGTTGCTTCATTTCCATGTTAGTACGTAGTTCCTAAAAAGGACGGTGACGGTAACCCAGTTAGGAGTTGCATTGTCGTTATGATGGATTCATATTTACAGTTAAATAAAGCTTTCACAAATAAACTTGATAAAATTTGTTTTTTTTTAGCTCCTCGAACTACTCGATGAAACCGTTCTCATCTATGCGTCAAGATACGCTTTTGCGAGGATACAAATTGCTATTTTTGTATCGCTGAAAAGCTTTCAATTGTTTATTCAATCAATGTTTTCCAATAATCTAAAATCTAATTGAGGGATTTAATCCGTATTTCAGATAGAGGAGTTTTGTAGTGACGATCCATCAGATCCAAATAACTTACACAATCCTCTAGCACCAAACTTGATGAATAATAAATGCAGTGGTGACAGTGCTTGGACGGTAATGACAGAGCGAACAACAGACTTCACAGCAGGTATCCAACCTGTCTCAAACACCACTCCTACATTCGATGTCATCCAGCTATCTACAATCAGAAGTGTGGTACTTGTGCTCGACATCAGTGGTAGTATGGCAGTAAGTTAATGATTTTTTTATTGTTCAGTACAGTGCGAATTTAGCCATTGCTTAATTATAGGCCCAATGTCATTGCTTTCATAGTATATTTTCGGGTGGGATTGGATTATTGAAATATAAATGTACGTTTCTTATAATAGATCAATGCCTCTTGACAACCATGCTTACATCACTAAATTGTCGAGTTTTTATTGTATAGAGACTTTGTGTCGCCAATTCTCACAATTTGTATGTGGTTGACTTTAATTAGTATCATTGCCCTAAAGAAAAAGAACTGTAACTCCAAAATATTTTTCAAAACATTGCATTGACAACATTTTCATTATTTTATGTATTGGAAGTTATTCATTATTTTTTTTAATCTAAAATGCATTTTTCCCCCTTTCAGTTAAGGTTTTCAGTCCTGGTTTTATCATAGCATAGTCAGTTAACGTACCTTCATTTCATGTTAATGTGGTTGGAACCTGACTTAAATCAACATATAAATGAAGATGTTTTTAAAAATATTTACAAATCAAATTTGTTTAAATGACTGTTTTGTGGCGTAGTATGTTGTGTGTTTGCCATTACAACACTTGGACAAGACTTGTAAGTTTACATGTACTGTATGCTTGATATTTGAATTATTGTGGCATTAAGGAATGTGAAAGCAGAAAAATAATGCTTTTAACAGATCATTTTCCATACCGTGTCACGTCCTTGTTTGTAGGGGAGCAGGTTTGACATAATGATCCAATCATCTACTGACTACATCATGAATGTTATTCCAGACGGAAGCAAGCTTGGAATCGTAGTCTTCGAAAGTACATCTGACATCACAGCGAATCTCATCGACATTACTGATACAGCCTCAAGGCAAAGTCTCGTCAACGCCTTGCCTCCATCCGCTGGAGGCGGTACGTGTATTGGATGTGGAATACTGTCGGGCATTCAGGTACCATGTTATTCTTTTATGTCACCAATCAGTTTCTAATCTGTCAATGTTTCAAATAATATATATTCCATCTTTATTGTGGAAGAAGCTGTTATTATGTAACCAAATTTTATTATCGCAGTCGATTCTCATCGATCCACTTTCAACCTTCTCTCTCTCTCTTTCTATATGATGTTCTGCCACAGGCAGGTCCACACTCAAGAGCCTGTTTTAGTTTCTTCTCCATCCCTCCCTATCTTTAGCCTTCTTCTTCATTATGTCATATGATCTGTCATCTACAAAGCCTGACACCATCCCAATTCTTGGTCTTCCTCTTCCCCGTTTACCATCTATCTTCCCTTCCAAGGTGTCCCTTAACATGTTACCACCCCCACCGTAAGATATGACCTATTCAGTTTTCCTCTGTCCTGCATTTCTATTAGAGCCTTTTGAGCTTCTGTGCTGAGTATTGATGGACCATATCATCTTGGTCTTCCTGCCCTTCATTTTCCATTTGAATGACTTCGGGTTTTGCTTCGTTATCGTACAATTCTTCTATGAGTTTCTTTTGAATATCTGAGACATCAGTTAGCCCTTCTTCAGATTTGGAATATATTCCTATACAGATCTTCTTTTTGTTATCTGTTTCATTAAGTTCCCTAACTTTGGCATACATCATCTCCTTACACTATTGTTTTAGCCATTTTTCTCTGGCCTTGTTTGTTTCCCTGCGAAATTCATTATTGAGTTATCGGTTTTCCTTCTCCTGTATGTACCCCTTTCCACCACCTCCTTCCCTCTTATCCGCCATAGCCTATGTGACCCATATGGTTTCCTGGGCTCTCGCCTCTTCAAGTAGCAATTAGTCTCCTCTGCAGTTGCTTTGATGTTTTGTTTCAGCAAGGTCAACATGGCATCAGATTCATGACTGAGCGCTTCATCTGATTGGGCGGCTACTGTTCTGGTATAAGTTGCCAGTCTGAATGGAATACTGTCCTTTTTCAATCTCTCGAGATTCCATTTCCTCCAACTTTTCTCTCCCTTCAGTTTTTTTTAAGTATCAGTGATGCATCCATGATGGCTAGGAGTGACTAGAACCAATATTTGCTCCTGGAAAGGCTCTTGAGTTCTTCGCTCTTCCTCTGTAACTTTTCCTTATGAATATGTATTCAAGTTGGAATCTACATACATCTCATGGTTGCTTCCATGTGATAGAGCTGTTGTTTGCGATGGTTAAACCATGTGTTGGTTATGACAATATGGTTTCTACCGCAGAACTCTACACGCTTAAAGGTAAAGACCAGTTTTGGAAACGCCCCTCTCTCAAAAAAATGAAATGGAAGCTCACATTACCAATCATGTGAAAGAATATGTTTTGACTAATACGTGATGATACAAATTTTGCCGGGAAAGTCGGGAAACCGCCTACTAATTGATATATTTGGTAAATTATTATATCTATTGGGACCAAATAGATATCGCGCACGTGGTCGCGTAGTCCCATATATATCTTTCTGTGTACAGTGCTTGTAACTTTACCAAGACTGGGCCAAATTTCTTATCATTTTGATGATTCCAAAACCTTGCAGTACACACCAATACTTATATGCTAGATGATCAACCTTTTCTGATGGATTCCACAACGTTTCTTGCACAATGCAATCGCATGACCAGAACTGGTCTTTATCTTTAAACCTCTTTCATTGCTTGATCCAACTACATAATGGCCAAATTCCTTGACATGAACTTATGTTAGGCTTTTGCATTAAAATAGTGTTTTTTAAAGATACGTTTATATAATGAAACATACAATAAATTCATGAAACTGAAACAATCAAGTTATTCGTTCTAGGTACTGGGATCATACGCACAAGGTGGATACATCTTACTCCTCAGTGATGGCGGAGAGAATAATGCTCCATACATCATCGACACGTATGACGACATTGAGAACTCGGGAGTCATAATTGACACCATCACCATAAGCAACTCAGCTGACCAGCAGATGGAAGATCTTTCCACCATGACTTCTGGTATCTCCACCTTCTGTTCTGATACAGGAACTGGGACATGTCTCATCCAGGCTTTCCAGAGCACTATAACAGAGAGACCTGGTATCGGCGTAGGGACTGTTCCCATTCAGGTATATTTGGGCAACGGCCGCCAGTTGTTATGCAGAGGAGGGGTGGGGAGCAAGTGCTAACGTATGTTAAAGGGAAAGCACACCCTGAAAGTAATTTTGTTTTAATAGAAGCAGAAAAATGAGAGGAACGGGTCAGTGAAAGTTTGAAAATGAAAGTTATGAATGTTTGAAGTTGCGATCATGAAACTCTGTGACGTATCTTGCGAGCTCCCCTCCCATTTTCTTTTTTCATCTTTCATGTTCTTAGTTATTGATGGTGGAATAGATTTGAAAATTTTCTTTAGGGCTAAAATTAAATTTGTTGACTTGTTAGTACAGAGCAAATGAGAGGGGAGCTGGCAACTTCAAAAATTCATAACTTTCTTACTGTTAAGCGGATTTTGCTTAAACTTTTACTCACCTAATCCTCTCATTTTTTTGCTTCTATCAAAAGCAACTTAATATCAAGGTTATAAGCTGCATTCTCTATAAAACAAGATGTAAAAAATTAAACTAAACAAAACAAAAGAAAGGGACCAAAAGGTTAACCAACGAGCAAACAGAACATTTGTGTTCTTTATAGCCTTTATAGCTTCGCAAGTTCTTACACGAGAAAAGAGTTATGGAGACAAGTGAAGATGATTGATTTAATTTTATAACAAAATATAGTGCATTACACAAATAAATGTTTATAAATCAGCCATAAATCGAAGTATGGTATAATATCATTCGTTCAGGATGCTAAAGTGTTTTTATGTCACCAATCCCAGATACAATAGAAAGGGAAGAATCATTTCTCGTTAGGATTGTGTGACTAATAGTTGTCATTATTCGTTTCATTGACTGCAGGATACTATTCATTTGTTGTTTGTTTGTTTGTTTGTTTTTCTTGCATTCACAATAATCATCTTGTAACGTGCAGGTATACATACATAGTACAATATATGAGTAGCACTCTTTTAATTAGTTAAGGGTTTTTTTTTAATATAGACACAAGTACGAAAGAAAAGCTTGCATAAGTTTAATTATTCATTCGAAATGTACTACAGAAATAGAAACATGTTGATAACCTAATACAAATTCTGACTTATCATTTAGTCCACATTCATCCAGAATTAATGATATATTCGGAATTTTCATCAAAGATCTACAGTTCCGAGATCGTCATCGAAAGATATCCTGGTCTTGAGGTCGTTCCACTAATCATCGATGCTGCATTGGGTAACGAGACGGTGATCACTGTGATATGGACGACGAGTTCGTCGATATCGGTCGTAGTCACTGGACCAGACGATACTCGCGTTGATGAAAATGATCAACGTTATAATATTGATCCCAGCACGAAAATTGTAACGGTCAACCTACCGGTAGCGCAGGTGAACTCTTTGTTTATTCTCGTTTGATTTTGGTACTCACCAGTTATTATTCGAAAATCTTACCATCATTGCAGTGAAAATGGAAGAAGAGGTACTTTCTATTACATTTGAATATCGTCTCGTGTCATTCATTCTCTCTCTAGAAATGGTTTGAAAAACGCAATTGAAAGTTTGAAGTAAAATAAAACGTGATGTTTTAAGAGGATTCTGTATCCTTGTGCTGCTCATTGTTTTCTTTGTTTTCTTGAATATTGTACTGACCAGAATTACTTTGAGGTAATTTCGCGTCGTGTCATCTATTTGCTAGACAAGGTCTATGTTTAAATTGTTCAATTTGTTTCCATGATTATATTTTCGATTCTCATACGTTCCCTTGGTAATGAATTTAAGGCTGGGTTTCTTGGACTATCCTTGGGAAATCAATAATAATCTATCCATATTCATATTTAAAGCCTGGTAGATGGAATGTTACAATACACAACACCGAAGTAGCTAACGAGTACGCTAGTATGGCAGTAACATCTAAACCAAGTACGGAGGAATACGAGCCAGTCACAGTCAGTGTTCTACTAGGAACAAATGTAAGTTTACAAGCCAATGTCCAGGTTTATTCTTACAATTAAATGATTGAAACATCTTTCAAGAAATCAACTTAAGGACAATTTCTATACACGGTTGTATTCAATAATCATAGAAATCATATTCGGATTACGTAACATGTCATTAAAAGTGACCGACAGGGCTATTGAAATTGCCTTAGGTTTTTTTTTTTATCTTTGCCATCGTGTTATAATAAAATAAGAATACAATTTATTCATAAATGTACTTGTTAATAAATTCTACCCAATCACAATTGATAATGTAAGGATTTTACGTACGCATCCCCTCCTTGCAAGTAGAAATGCTCATTGTTTTTAAAATAATATGTCCAAGGCCCTGAGTAATGTCATTCTACCAAACATTAGTTAGGATTTTGTTGTTGCTTTTGTTGTTGTTGTTGTTTTTACAATGAGGACATAGAACTACAAGTGTGAGAATTGTGAGAAGCCGGTATATTAACCTTTATAGTGATTTGATCTCTTAGAGCTTCCTAAGCATATTCATGTATGAATATCATCAATCTTTTGATATTTCGTTTTAGTTTGTTAATGATATCATATTGGTTTTTATTTTTTCCCTACTTAGAAAGTCCTTTTTGTTTGATTTTGTTATTCAAGCGTTCTCCCTTTTATTCATTCTGTGATATTTTTAATTTGATGTTGATGATTGGTTTTACAGGAAGTGGACTTTTCTCAAACTCCGGCACTAGCTATCTATACTCAGGTTCAGCAAGATTACCAACCTGTTCTCAATGCTGACGTCACAGCTATCATTTCAGACGCCTCTTCCTCCACGACCACGATGACACTGCTTGATAACGGATCAGGTGAAACATCGTATCTTGTTATTGTGCCATTAATATGATTAAATACTCAACTCACATTGAACAGAAATTCCAATCATACATTAATGCTCATTGGAAATCAGTGTGTATGAAGTGGCTACAGTCGGTAAATTAACTTCCAGATATTAATTTCTTCCATTTGTGTGCTTAAAATTTCAATTTTCTGTACCTGTCAGTAATCTGGGCAAAGCGAATTGATGATGGATTCAGATTTCATGAAAAGAGAATTGAGTTAATTCCTTCACCCATATATTTAAACAAAGACAGCAAAGCTGAAATATTTCATCGTAAATAGAAGAAATTTTACCTATTATCATCTTACATATATTTTTTCTGCTTTCTTTTTATTCTTATTCTTGGAGCGCAGTTAGTACACTGCATTAATATATATTTCAGTGGCAGATCGAGAGGGGCGCAGAAAACAAGCCCCTATTATTATTTTTTTTTAGGGGGCAGCTCCCATACGTACAGTTTGGGCGCCTCAAGAATTATATCGACTTCGTCTTCTTGTTCTCCTCCTCCTCCTCCTCCTTCTCCTTCTTCTCCTTCTTCTCCTTCTTTTTCTTCTTCTTCTTCTTCTTCTCCTTCTTCTTTTTTTCTATGCATCCAACAGGTTCAGACTTATTCAAAGACGATGGAACATATTCAGGGTTCTTTCTAGACTTCACTTCTGACGGCAGATATAACGTCAAGGTCAATGTTCTCGGCTATGACGACGTAGTCGAAGTCGCAGAAAAGCGAAGAAGTGAGTCGAATACTTCCATGCACTCAATGTTATTTGCTCTCAATGAAAGGAAAGGCTTCATGAAGTAAAATGTAAAGATTATAAGAATACGACTTGGGGGGCATATGAAAAGGAGACGTAGAGATAGCACATGGCTAGGGTAAAACGACTAGACCAAGGAATTCCTAACTTAACAATAATATTTTTTAGAAAATAATAATTATCATTTCCTTATAATTTTTATGACAGAATGTGCCTGTTGAGGAATATGATTTTAGATTACGATTTTCCAAACGATTGTTTCATGTTCGGTTTTCTATCAATCTAGTATAGCTTTGCGTAATATTTAAAAAACTACCGTTCTCCGATTGGGCTCTTCCATATACATGTATAAGCAAAGAAATGCGTTCGATTTTCAGAGGGTGTCATCGTTTCATAACTTCATGTCATTTAGAGGAAAAGGGGTATTTTTCTCTCCTCTCTTTCTTCAACAAATGTATCACGAACTTATGAATATGAACATAAATACGGTAAAATATTTCATTTCAGCAGTCTACTCTTTGCTACCATCTGGCGCTAAGATTATGAGTGGCACAGGTGGTGGAAAGTAATATTGCCTTTTGAGTGGAAAGAAATTATTGGAAGAAATAATTTCATTTATAATAATGTTTGGGTACTAATATCCTCCCTCAAATATGTTAATCCAGGCAGACGATCAGCCCCAGTTGAGGTGGACACCGTAGCAGAGCCATCTTTTATGCGTACATCATCAGGAGGAGTCTTCAAAGTCCAGAGCTATACTCCCAACGCTCCAGATACTCTACCACCTTCTCGTATCCAGGACCTAGTCTACTCCTCTTTCTCCTATGACAACAGCACGGTGACCCTCAGCTGGACTGCTGTAGGAGATGACATGGACCAAGGAACAGGTACACTAATCTTCACTGTCTTTAGCATGTAAAATGTCTTGCCCAATTCTAGTTTTAGTAATTCGCATGTGAATTTACACCATCAAATTCAAACATGACTGTTGCAAGTAAGGTGGAAAGGTGAAAAGAAGAAAACATACTTTGAAATCTACTTCAGATTTAGCCACACAGCAGCATACCCAGTGCATTTACTCTCATCTCATCTCATCTTTAAAACTACTTTCCATTTAACTTATTTATTGGTGATTCCTTTTATTTTTCATTATACCTACATGTGCTCATAGTCATTTATTTAGTCATTTTTAAATATTTTTCCTGCATTTATTTTAATTTCTTCCCCAAAGCCTACAGTTACGAACTCCGCTATTCCACCAACTTCTCTGAGGTACGGGACAACTTCAACAACAGTAACAGGGTCACTCAGGATCAACTGGTATATGGGAACCTTTCCCATATCAATCCATCAGGAGTTATTGAGAGTGTCACTATAACCCTCCCAGAGAAGGGGGAAGATATCGTCTATTACTTTGCTATTCGGGCTTGGGATGAGGCTGGGAACGGAGGACAGTTGTCCAATATTGCGTCCTTGTCGATTCGGTTCATACCATTGGCTGTAACTACCACAGTGGACCCTACCATGCTTGCTACTGATGCAGTCACAGAGATTAGTACCGAAGCTACATCGGAAGTCACAGCGACACATCCAGAGACCACAGTATGCAAGCAACCAACTGGACGAGAAGATCAGGCCCTAATCATTGGCTTGTCTTGTGCATTAGGCGCAGTAAGCATCGTGGCAGGTTTCAGTTTGATGTACATCTACTATATCGTCCAAGTGAAGCCTATCACACCGCCTGAATCAGCATGGCCACAGCAAGGGCTTCCTGATACAGAGATAGTACAACAGAATCCTACCTATGATAATCCTACTTTCCCTACAGATTGATTAACCATTATTGCAGTGATTATTGTGGAGCTACTAAAGCAAATATTTGTTTTCTTCATCTTTATGTAATAGGGAATTGTATACAACCCGGTTAGTGGAAGCTCTCTAGAATCTTTTGTTTATAATTCACGTTAAGTTTAGGCGTCGTGTGGCATATGCATATTTTATCAGTATTGAAAATACTTAGTTGCACGCTGAAAAATATAAGTTTACTTGATTACCTTGGATTTGAGAATTGTATATTGAGGACGCCTCACACCTTCTTCCAAAAAGGTGTATAAACAAAATGACAAAATAAAGCATTTAACACTTTATGCATGATTAAGTAGAAAAAATAATGAATATACATTCTGAAACAAACTAAGCAGAATATATAATCGATTGCTAAAACTTACGAACTAACTTAGTGAATTAACTTATGAACTAAACTAGTGAATTATCTCGCTTTAGTGTTTGTTTTTTTTAGTTGGTATATCATCTTCGTGTAAAATAACTATTATGACATGGAATAAATCAATATGGTCCAATACTAGATTATCTGGTCAATGCGCGTTTGTTAGTAAATTATCTCGCTTTCGTGCTTGCTTTGCTTTTGTTTCATCTTCGCGTAAATAACTATTATGACATGGAATAAATCAATGTGGTCCAATACTAGATTATCTGGTAAATTAGCGTTTGTTAGTAAATTATCTCGCTTTAGTGCTTGCTTTGCTTTTGTTTCATCTTCGCGTAAATAACTATTATGACATGGAATAAATCAATGTAGTCCAATACTAGATTATCTGGTCAATGTGACAAACGATAACGTTCCAAAGTTTCGAATTTCACTTCTAGAGAATTCAAGAAATGAGAAGATTTTGTTGATAGCTATAATTATACAGAGTATCGACCACGTAGTCATCGAGATCTGGTATAACCCTGTAAACTGCTCTGTACTGTGCTCTGTGCATTTGACAGTAACTACTCTCAAGGTGCAGCGATGGAGAGCTTCATGAATAACTTTTGTTTACCTTTTGAAAATCCACCTGTATAATATTACAGAATGCACTGTTGTGGCAGTAGCTTCGTGGTTGATGCATACATGAATGATTACATAACTTTCATGAACACTTACCGAGTTTTTAGGCTCCTTGTCATGGCGGGTGATAGGATGCCCTTGGTACTGACGGGAAGCCTGAACTCAATTGACTTCACAATTTGGTACAGTCGATCTTGATCTGGTCATGCACATACTATAACTCCGAACTGGATTATTGTGCATCATCTTTAAGGTGTTGCCAATCTGAGATATGTTTTTCAAATTATTAGCAGTGGTCACAACAATGTAATTGTATAGCCCAATAATCAAACGATAATATGTGTATTTTGTACTGTTTACTCATTTTTTTCCATAAACATCAGGAATACAATATTGAAAATATGTTTGTCTTCTGTTAACTCAACAGTTCAACAAATATTTGTATCTTGAGAAGTCAATTTTATTTATAGTATAAATGTAAATTACCTTGAATATATGTTTGTTAATTTGTTGCTAATGAACATCAATAAAATCCCTGTGGAGGGAAATATGGAGAACAAAAATAATAATCCTGTAAATGGTGATGGACCAGCATCATGGTCAAAATTAAAGCCAAAATTCGGTTAATGAACTAATATCTCAACGATTGCCCACGAACCATGTTTTTTCGCATCTGTGCAACATTTATGATAATTATTCAATACATTTTTGTTTTGAAAGTTAAGTTTTCCTTTAGTTATTTCGAATTCCTTTTCTGAGGCCGCTATCGTGTTCAAGCTCTAGCTTTATATGCTACGGTCACAAAGGTCCATACGAACGATAATTTCGTACGAATCTCCCTGATTTTCCATTGTCTTCCCGAATTTCCATTGTCTGAAAATCGTTCGTACGGCGTTCGTAGCAGTTCGTAATGGCATTTGTGACCGAGGCTTTTAGATGGCGGTGTCCTGCATTTTTCATTTTTTAAATGATTTGTCAACTATGTTTTTTTTTTAGTATAAATACTCAATTGATTTATATTTTGATATGATAATATATGTATTTTGACTTTTGTTTATGTTTTCATTATGTTAAAAAATGCAGAACTAAAACCAAACAGACAAACAAACAATTATATCATAATATTTAGCTAGATGTTTATTTCCTAATTTAACCATCAATATAGCTCAGCTTCCTTTGTCACATATATTCAGAAAAGGGCTACAGCCCTGTACACTCGGTTAATTTCCTTTTATGTCAATTCATTTTGAAATGTGTTATATGATTTCATTTCCAAAATTTAGTCATCGCGTATTATCGGTCAGCTTCACGAGTGACACAATAATCAGAAAAACCTACAACAGTTGTTTTTTTATTACATGTGTTTCTAGGTCTTCCCTAGTTCATATTTTAAAACGTGTCATAATTTAAACGAATTAAAAATTTCAATATTATTTTCTTTGTTACTTTCATTGTTGTCATTAATGTTGTGCAAGTTATTGTTATTATCGTTTTTGTTTTAAATTTTGTGTTGATTTTGTTGTCGTTGTTGCTCCGGAAAGGGTGGGAGGGACTACCGACCCTTTTTTGGCATTTTTTTCTGAATAGGGACCGCATCTGTTTATCTAGTAATCGGTTGTCCGCCTATCGCTATTTGTTTACACAAAGACCCTTATTTCATGCAATTCAGAAAGGTGGGAGTTAGTCTCGTGGTCAGCTCTGTGCCTGCACCTATAATGAATCGACTGTGACAGAGCTCGACTCGGAACTCTTATGGGTTTTTATCTTTTCTTCAGTTTCATACATTGTCAATGACACATAATATATATATATCTTACCCCCTTCCCTCTCTCTCTCTCTCTCTCTCTCTCTATTTCTCTTTTCATGTTTCTTATGAAAATATGATCTGCATTTTTCTTCCTTAACAGTTTGACCCTATATCCATTGTTTTTCTTGTATTAAATTGAATCATTATATAATACATTACTAAATCTGTATTTCAATGTCACCCTCAGAAATTCACCGAAAGAAGGTCCAGCAAATGACATCATTTCAATTTGTGCTCCTGTAGTATACTTGTTATCACGTGAAGGTATATGAAAGGTAATGAATAATTTAGCTTTCATTAATGAGGCGCAATGGCTCAGTGGTAGGACAGTTGTCTCGAAACCAATTCGATGCGCTAGAGCCCTTTAATAAGGCATCAATCCTCATTACCAAGTCTCTCGGAGAGGATTTAGGTCGGCTCTCTGGTTGCTTACTTACTAGCATGCACATGCTTTCTTAGCAGTTAGGTAAAACAAAAACAAAAACCTTCAACAATGTAGTTGAATAAATTTTCCATCCACCGTATAGGAGCTTCGCTAAATACGAACCTTGATGTTTTGAATAATGGCGGGGTCCTCTTAAACACCTTCGTGGATGGCTACAAGTATATCCTTGAATTCTCCATCTTCTAGTGTGATTCGATTGAATTCCTGACTTAATACTCCAGAGTTGAAGATGACCAAGACACTTAACAAAAGAAACAAGACTCTAGTCGGAGACATTTTTGTGATAATACAGCATTTACCATCATGTATGGGGAAAGTATGGGTTTTCAGCGTTCGTTCATCGTTTCCTTAAGTCGTGTAATCTTTGCCTTAATGTGATTGTTTTTCTTTAGTTGAACCCTTCTAATTGAAATCTGATTCTGGAAATGATAACCTAATGTTTATAAACTGGTATCCTAGAAACTTGGACAAAGTGCAATGCGCGATATAAGAGTTTGATAATTGAGAAAGGAGAATGGTCTGCTAAATAAAAATCAATGTTTAATTATTTGAACAAGATAGGGATGATTTGTCTTTGAATAATACTAATAATGATGAATATAATAATAACATTATTGAAAATAATAATAATAATAATGGTAATAACAATAATAATATACATTTTTAAAGCGTACCTCGGGTTTAACCAAAGCCATCTAGGCGACCGATTTCAATGCTCACAAGCAATCGAATTCTACCCACTGGTACCCATTCAACACCTTGCTGTAGAGTGGTAACTGTAAATTCATGTCTTGCCAAAGGGCACTAGTGCCACCCTGGGGCTTGAACCCACGACTTCAATTTGCACGCTTTATTGCAAAAGGAGAAAATTATAGATTATAATTAATGTACTCATAGCAGCAACTATTATATGATTTTTTTTTTAATGAATACCGTAAATGTTTAAGTGGTGCAGAAATTGTTAAAAGTTTAATTGACATTAAGGCTCTTTTAATTTCAAATGTAGAACATTTATATTTAGAACAAACAAAAACATATTTCGTAACAACAAAAATATCAAGAATGATAAAATAATAGTAATAAGATAGGGTTCTTGGATAGCGCTCATGTCTGTCTTGGCAGTGCTGTTCTTACGGCGCTCAAGGAATTAATTCCTGCCAGGTACCCATTTACCTCACATGAGTCAAGTGTGGCAAATATACCGCGAACCATGTGATCCACTGTCCGGTGGCATATCCATTAGACCACGACACCTCCACAGTATGAACGATAAAAGCTAATGTATTGTACGGATAAATTCAACCTCAATGAACGTTAAAAAAAAACGTAATGGAGTAATAGGGAAACACAAGAGCATCCCAGTTATTTTTCCATGAGAGACACGGGGGTTACATGGATTCAATTCGTTGTCCCCTCTCAGGCGTTGGTGACGCCAGATACTTGATAATGATATATTTCATGTTCTTAATTCACTAAATATTCAAAAGCACATATGATAAAAGTCAAAGTTACAAAATTAAAGTTAACATGATATAGACAAAATACCAAACATTCACACAAACAAACAGATTTATTATTGCAGAGATGCAATACCTTCAGGGAGAGAAGCAAAAATAACAATGATAGTTTTGCAAGTAAAAAAATATATATACATATATTATATATAATTTTGTTTTAACAATCAACCCCCCCCCCCCTGTCATGTCTGGGGAGATAAAGGTCCGACATTCGATGTGTCGATAACAAAGACTGTTTGGACTGTTTCCAGGGTGACAAGCGTCGAATTATACTACTACCCTAATATTATGATGTCTATTATATGTTTTTGTAGATTGTTGACGAGGGTCCTTGTCATTTGGTTATATCATCCTCATCCCAAAGTCTATAGCTCTAAAGTCGACTGACAAATTTAGATCTTGGCGATCAACAAGCCATCTTTATAACCCTTTGTTAGCACTTTCTTATAACTGGTTACGTGTAAGGAAAAAATATGCCTGGTCACATGTCCTCTCTCGACTAATCATTTGATCAGGATCTACGTCATCATGTTATAATATAACCTATATAGATAAATCTGATTTCAGATATTTAAGTTTAAATCACATGATAACATGCGTTAACGACATGTACGCTGATCATTTAAAGCAGGGATGGCCAACCTTTTAAAGCTCGCAAACATATTTCTCGATTCACAACATTTTTATATTAAGGGGGTTGGTGACCCAATGACGATGCGGAGCATCGTCCACGAGCCGCATAGCGGTGAGGCGATTTTTGTTGTTGCTATTTTGAACCCCGTAAGTGATGTTTTCCTGGCATCTACTAACACAATGGAGACCATAAAAAAGCAGTGCACTGACGTCTTTTTAAATCAGGTAACAGTTTAATACACAGTTATATCCAAAGTTATCATGTGCTTTGTTGAGTTACCAGTTGAGTTGAACATCTTCTCACAATATGCACATCACATTTTCACCCGGCAGCCCAAGGGGAGGGTTTAAACCCCTAACCCCCTCCGTAGATCCGCCACTGATATTTACAAACGGTACTGCGTGCGGAACTTACAAACTGAAATTTACACGGCGAGTGATCTTAATGTAGTTACCTGATGTAATGTAATGAGAGGAAATTTGAGGTGTTTTGTATCAACCACGATACAATAAGTTGTGAATGATGAAAACAAAATATGGAAATAGAGATAGCTGTGTGTAAATGTTTTACCCTATTTCATCGCTGCTATGCGGGCCGCATTTCATTTATGAGCTATTTTTATAAAAACAAAAAAATGCAATGCTCCGCGGGCCGCACCAGAAGAGCTCGGGGCCGCAGGTTGGTCACCCATGATTTAAAGACTGTTTGTATTAGATAGTTCCATTATAAGTCCCAAAAAATTATTATAACTTGTGTACCCAGGGAAGTCTCATCATCATCAATGCTATTCTTCCTGAGGGCCCTGCAATTATAATTACCCTAGCATTGCCAGGTACCCGTTGGTGGAGAGAGGCAACTGTAGAGGTGTTGTGGCGTAGTGGATAAGTCGTCGGACTGTGGATCACAGGGTCCGCGGTTCGAATCCCGCCGCGGCACTAATGTCCTTTGGCAAGACATTAATCTACACTTGCCACTCTCCACCCAGGTGTTAAATGGGTACCGGTAGGAAGCAATTCCTTGAATGCTGTGAGCGCTGAAATCGGCAGCCTAGCATAGCCGGGCAATGTTGGAGCGCCTTGAGGACCTTGCAAGGTCGATACGTGCGCTATATAAGAAACCAATATTATTATTATTATTATAGATTAATGTCTTTCCAGAGGACGTTAGTGCCAGGATGGGATTCGAACCCTCAACCGTTGGAATGAGAGTCAAGTAAATGAACCAATATACATCGACACCCCCAAGTGTGATTGATCTGGAGCTGTAATGTCTACGTAGATCTACAACTGAATCTAGTCTAGTGACATTCTCTTAAAATGCCATTTCATCTGAATACATGCTCTTTTGATATATTGTGTTGCGACTTTTTAATAATGAACGCTCCAAATTACCTGAAAATCGAAAACCTCTTGCTGTTCTTATATAAGGAAATACTCAGATCAAATTAAATTGTGAGCACAGAAAAGACAAAGAATGATAAAGGAGATGATTTACTTATTCATATAGCGCCTTAATATATTACGTGATAAGACCCTGTCCGAAGTGAAAAATGAAATAGTTGAATTATATATCAAAGGAAAGCTTAGAAGCCATAGATTACAATAATAGCAACTATATGCTACGTTAGTGCCTGTCAGACGAGTAACAGCTCTTTGAAAACTCGAAATCTAAAGCTTTTAAAATCGGGAGTTGTTGGCCTAAAAACTAGCTATCGAATTGATGACATCACCGTATGTGGAGATCGCATATTCACAATGACTTAGCATTAATTAAGCACGGCTCATCGCCTCAGCTATATAGGCGAGCACATATCGTGTCGTCACTGTAGCTGCGGGAAATTTTAACCCCTGTTAACCTGTAATTTGGAGAGGTGCGGAAAATAAGGTTTTAATTCGCTTTTGTTTAAAACTGAAAGGGAAAATATTTTGAATTCCTTTATATTTGTATTCTATGTTCATTCAGCTTTCCATTGATAAAATGTTGTATTTTCATCGGATAGGGTCTTTAAGATGTCAACCCCGCATTCCAGTTGTGACAACCTATACACTACAGTTGTACATTCAAATATTTTCTATATTGTAACAAATAACAAAAAGTCGTTATTGGTTTGCAGTTCTTAAATTTTAGGTGAAATAAGATTAGCTGGAAATCATTTGTTCTCGTTCACATCATTACACTTCATATTTATTACTTCTCAATTATACATATATATATATATATATATATGTTTTAATATAAGATAGTATCGGGGCAGACTTGATAAAGATAGCTTATGTAAATATAATACAGGGATACTCTGACGCCTGCATCTTATATGAGTGTTAATTGAATTGTTTGATAGCTTAATGGGGTGTGCAATCAAATCATTACAAATCGCCATAACGTGTATATTACCTTATTAACGTTTATTGAAATAAGGGATTGTCCCTTAAGCCCGAAAGAATGTTTGGTAAGTTAATAACTGATATGTTTTCAAGAATTGATAAATTTTACATATTGAATATCTTTAATATATTACATGATCTCGTTGAACATTAAACATTTGTTTTTGTGAATCTCATTTCTCTTTTTACATATTAAAGCCATCGATACATTATCAAGAGACCTTAGAAACCATCTATTTTTCGTGTTATAGTTTTATTATAATGAGTGAACTAACTATTAACTAAGAAATCACTTTCTCTGATGTCTGTGTGCTTTAGCCAGCGCACTATCATATGAAATTCTTCCTCTTCTTCTTCTTCTTTTTCTTCTTCTTCTTCTTCTTCTTCTTCTTCTTCTTCCTCTTCCTCTTCTTCTTCCTATTCTTCCAATTCTTCCTTTTCTTCCTCTACTTCTTCTTCTTCTTCTTTCTGTTCTTCCTCTTTTTCCTCCTCCTCCCAGTTATTTTTACTATACGAGACGCGGGGGTTACATGGATTCAATTCGTTGTCCCCTCTCAGGCGCAGGTGACGCCAGATACTTGATAATGATTTATTTCATGTTCTGTATTCACTAAAAATTCAAAAGCAATTATAATAAAAGTCAAGGTTACAAAATTAAAGGTAACATGATAGAAACATTATACCAAACATTCACACAAACAACCAGATTAATTACTACAGAGATGCAATACCTTCGGGGAGAGAAGCAAAAATAACAATAATAGTTTTGTAAGTAAAACAAATATTATAATCTTGTTTGAACAATCACCCCCTCCCCCATGTCCCAATCAGGAGGAGAGCGTCACCGTCCATGTTACTGCGCATAACCAAGAAAACGCATACATATATGCACACGCACACAAACACGCACACACGTTCACAAGTACACGTACAAGCACCCATGCGCACCGAATACCCACATGTTCACATTGCATCATACTCATAAATGGCTATGCGCCATGGCACTGATAACTGACACCTATCCCCTGAACTGTCTATAGGAATGCAACTTAAATCTGAACCATTTACAAAACAGAAAACATAAAAAGCAGCACTACCTTACAAGTCTATCTTTTCATTGCCGTCTCCCTGACAGTATTCCATCTCTGCCAATTATATGCAGGCAGAGATAAGTAATACATTCTTGAGAACTTAGGAATAATAATTATGATTAATTTGCCATTAATATGATTGTTCATACGTCCTCATTAATTCACTTCAGAAACATTACCATTCAAATCAGAATGTGATAATAAACTTACAGGGTTAGGATCGATAAAAAACATTGATTTTAAGGAAGTTGAAGTAATAAACCTTATGAAAGCAAATGAAAGGGAGAGGTGCCATTTGGAAGAGCATCCCATCATGCACAGAATAGATGAGTACTGGAGTCATACATGAAATATTTTGTTCAATTTGCGAATAACGGTTAAAAAAAACTAATACATCTATTCACATAATTACTCCTTTTCATGTCTGGGGAAATAAAGACCCGACATTCGATGTGTCGATAACAAAGACTATTTTTACTGTTTCCAGGGTGACAAGCGTCGGTAACTATACTACTACCCGAATATTATGATGTCTATTATATGCTTTTGTAGATTGGTGACGAGGGTCCTTGTCATTTGGGTATATCATCCTCATCCCAAAGTCTATAGATCTAAATTCGACTGACAAATTTAGATCTTGGCGATCAACCAGCAATCTTATTAACCCTTTGTTAGCACTTTCTTATGACTGGTTACGTGTAAGAAAAAATTATTGCCTGGTCACATGTCCTCTCTCGACTAATCATTTGATCAGGATCCACGTCATCATGTTTGTTATGATATAACCTATGTAGATGAATCTGATTTCAGATATTTAAGTTTAAATTACGTGATAACACGCGTTAACGACATGTACGCTGATCAGTTAATGACTGTAGAGTCAAGTATTAAAACGACCCACTATACCGCGACACCCCCAAGTCTGATTGATCTGGAGCTGTAATGTCTACGTAGACCTTCAAATGAATCTAGTCTCGTGATATTCTCTCTAAAAATGCCATTTAATCTGAATACATGCTTCTTTTTTTTTACATATTTTTTTTTGCGATTTTGTAATAATAAGCCCTTTGATCTACCGAAAGTCCAAAACCTTTTGCTGTTCTTATTTAACAAAGAACTCAGATCAAATTAAATTGTCTGCATAGTAAGACAAATAATGAAAAAAGAGATGAATAAAGATAAGCTTGAGTTCTGGTAATAATAGAAAATAAATTCTCACAGAATCCACCAAAACTTACACTGAATGTTCAAGATTAAAGATAAATTACATAAAGCCAAACGATCTTGGTAGAAAATGTATAGGGGCTGAGTAATAAGCATACCTTGATAAAAAGAAATCAAGGTAAGAAGACCCGACACCATGTCACTATTTGCAAATGAGAGGTGTGGTTTTTATTGAAGATGATTTCCAGCAAGTTTGTGACTTTTTTTATTCTACTGGTTCAAACAATCAATCTACTGCAGGATAAACAATCCAGAATGAATTATAGCCAGGTTCTCTCGAAACATAATTCCCATAGCAGAGCTCAAGATTAGCTTTAACTAATTCATATAGCTCCTTAATATATTACGTGATATAAATTGCTTTAAGATGTCAACCCCGCATAAAATTTGTGACAACCTTTACACTACAGTTGTACATTTAAATATTTTCTATTTTGTAACAAATAACAAAAAGTCGTTATTGGTTTGCATTTTTCAAATACTAAAGGGAAATAAAATTTGCTAGAAAATGTCTTTTTCTCGTCCAGATCATTAAACTCCATATTTATTACTCGATAAAGATGCCTTATGTGAATAATATAATGCGGGGAAATTCGGACGCTTGCATCTTATATGAATGTTTATAATTGAATTGTTTGATAGCTTCATGGGGTGTGCAATCAAATCACCACAAATCACCATAACGTGTATATTACCTTATTAACGTTTAATGAAATAAGGGATTGCCCCTTAAGCCCGAAAGAATGTTTGATCAGTTAATAACTGATATGTTTTCAAGAATTGATAAATTTTACATACTGAACATTTTTATATTTCTTACATAATCTCCTCGAACATTAAACATTCGTTTTTGTGAATCTCATTTCTTTTTACATATTAAAGCCATTGATGCATTATTAAGAGACCTTAAAAACAATCTATTTTTCGTATTATAGTATTATTATAATTATTGATTTAACTATTAACTATGAAATCACTTTCTCTAAATGTCTGTGTGCTTTATCCAACACACTAAAATATGAGTTTCTTCATTTTCTTCCTCTTTTTTTAATTCTTCTTCTTCCTCCTCTTCCACCACTATTTCTTCTTCTTCTTCTTCTTCTTCTTCTTCTTCTTCTTCTTCTTCTCCATAGTCCGTTCAGAACTGCGCATTCAAAATCATTGTCCCCTTGAGTCATTGTGGATGTATGCAATTGTGGCAACTATCAAACGCGAACTTTGTTAACTTTTAATGAATAGAATGTATGACTTTTAGAATTTCATTTTCAATTTTCATTTTCGTTTTCAAATAATCGAATCGAATCACATTTTGTTATCAAGTGAGATTAAAGGCCACAAAGGCATAAAGGTAGATTAATTTCTTGCCAAAGGACATTAGTGCCATGGCGGGACTCGAACCGCGAACCATGTGGTCCACTGTCCGGTGGCATATCCACTAGACCACGACACCTCCACAGTATGAACGATAAAAAGTGATGTATTACACGGATGAATTCAACCTCAATGATCGTAAAAACCAACTGCACTCCTCGTATGCCTGCAATACATTTGCCCCGGGCGCCGTACGAGAAAAATGGTCTACGATTTTTCGTGCTATTTTGGGGGCATCGTAGAAGGCTACGGGCTACGATGTTTGTGTTTACATCATCTACGAGCATCGTGCAATTTCTTGTATTGGCCCTCGGGGCAGGCCGGGGCAAATCCGTACAGAGGCTGCTCGGAGATTGTACGGAAATAGTGCAATTTCAGTGTAGTAGCCGTGCAGTCTCTGCACGGAAATCGTGCAGCTTCCGTGCAGAGGTTGCGCGGAGAAGGCGCGATGACCGTGCAGCCGCTGTGCCGATTTTGAGCGTTATTTAGCTCCCATGTTCACCGAAAAATCGTTGCGTTTGATGCACGATCAGCGCGAGGCCTCCGCGCGATGCCCGTGCGGAGATCGTACAATGCCACCTACGACATGTCTACGGACTACGGGCTTACGATTTTCAAATTTGTATAACTTCTCGCGAAACAAAATCGTAGAGGCAGTGGAGCCCGTGAATCCGTACGAAAATCTCACGGCCGCCTCCTGCCTCCGCACGGAGGCCGCACGGAAAAGGGGATACGGGCAGGATACGGGCTCCGTAGACTAATCGCAGGCCAAATGTAATCCAGGCATAGAGTAATGGTAAACGCCAGCACATCCCAGTTATTTTTACCATGAGAGACACGTACACATACAAGCACCCACACGCACAAAATACCCACATGTTTGCATTGCATCATACTCATAAGTGGCTATGCGCAATAGCACTGATAACTGACACCTATCCCCTGAACTGTATATAGGAATGCAAATTAAATCTAAATCATTTACAAAACAGAAACCATCAAAAGCAGCACTCCCTTACAAGTCTATCTTTTAATTGCCGTTTCCCCTGGCAGTATTCCATCTCTGCCAATTAAATGCAGACAAAGATAAGTAATACAATCATTACATTCTTGAGAACTTCTGAGGAATAATAATGATGATCGAATTGCCATTAATATGATTTTTCATACATCCTAACTACTTCACTTCAGAAACATTACCATTCAAGTCAGAATGTGATAATAAACTTACTGGGTTAGGACCGATACAAAAGCATTGATCTTAAGGAAGTTGAAGTAATAAACCTTATGAAAGCAAATGAACAAGGAGAGGTGCCATTTTAAAAAAGCATCCCATCATGCACAGAATAGATAATTACCGGAGTCATACATGAAATATTTTGTTCAATTTGCAAATTACGGTTAACAAAGACTAATACATCTATTCACATAATTACTCCTTTTCATGTTTGGGGAAATAAAGGCCCGACATTCGATGTGTCGATAACAAAGACTGTTTTTACTGTTTCCAGGGTGACAAGCGTCGGTAACTATACTACTTCTACCCTTATATTATGATGTCTATTATATGCTTTTGTAGATTGTTGACGAGGGTCCTTGTCATTTGGGTATATCATCCTCATCCCAAAGTCTATAGATCTAAAGTCGACTGACAAATTTAGAACTTGGCGATCAACCAGCCATCCTTATAACCCTTTGTTAGCACTTTCTCATGACTGGTTACGTGTAAGGAAAAAATATGGCTGGTCACATGTCCTCTCTCGACTAATCATTTGATCAGGATCCACGTCATCATGTTATGATAAATCCTATATAGATGGTTCCATTATAAGTCCAAAGAAATTAAAGTAACTTGTGTACCCAGGGAAGCCTCGTCAGCACCAATGCTATTCTTCCTGAGGGCCCTGCATTGCCAGGTACCCGTTGGAATGAGAGTCAAATAAATGAACCAATATAAAGCGACACCCCCAAGTGTGATTGATCTGGAGCTGTAATGTCTACGTAGACCTTCAAATGAATTTAGTCTCGTGATATTCTCTTAAAATGCCATTTAGTCTGAATATATGCTTTTTTACATAGGGCCCTATTTGTTTTGCGAATTTTTAATCATGAACCCACTGATCTACCGAAAGTCCAAAACCTCTTGCTGTTTTTTAATATTTAACAAAGTACTCAGATCAAATTAAATTGTCTGCATAGTAAGACAAATATTTACATTTAATGAAATAAGGGATTGTCCCTTCTGCCGAAAAGAATGTTTGATCAGTTGACAACTGATATGTTTTCAAGAAATTGATAAATTTTACATACTGAACATTTTTACATATTTTACATAATCTTCTCGAACATTAAACTTTTTTTTATGAATCTCATTTCTTCTTACATATTAAAGCCATCGATACGCTTTTAAGAGACCTTAAAAACCATCTATTTTTCGTATTATAATATTATTATAATTAGTGAATTAACTATATTAACTATGAAGTCACTATCTCTGAATGTATGTGTGCTTTATCCAGCGCACTACAATATGAAATTATTCTTCTTCTTCTTCTTGCTTCTTCTTCTTCTTCCTCTTCTTCCGGTTCTTTCCCTTGTTCCTCCTCCTCGTCCTCTTCTTCTTATTATTATTATTATCATTCCCTTCTTCTCCATAGTCCGTTCAGAACTGCGTATTCCAAATCATCGCCCCATGTGTCATTGTGGATGTATGCAACCGTGGCAACTAGCAAACACGAACTTTGTTTGCTTTTAATGAATAGAATGTATGACTTTTAGAATTTCATTTTCAAATGATCGAATCCCATTTTGTTATAAAGTGAGATTCAAGGCCATAAAGGCATCAGAAGGCTTGAAAGGGAAGAAGATATTTTATTCGCTCTTTATCGCAGGAACTGTTACTGTAGAAGAAATAGAAGTAAAATGGAAGATAAACAGATTATTTCTGTGATTCTGCTTTTAGAAATATTTCTTGTAGGAGTAGTAACGGGCCAGAAAAATATCATCAATTTGAACAATGGAGCCTACTCCAATCTACTCATCGCAATCGACAAGACTGTGACTGAAGATCTCAACATCATTGACAACATCAAAGTAATGTGAATTTGTTTTAAGCTTTTAATTTTATAGATCAGTATCTGATTTTATGTACTGACATTAAATGAAGAGTGTAGGTTAAGAAATTATCATTTACATATTTGAATTAATCTAAAATTACACGAATCAACTATGCTTACGTTATTAACAAAGCTAACTTGCGATTTAGATTACAATTTATTATTTGATTGTTACATTTGAAAATTTATTTGATTATTCATGAACCTTAAACAAAATTACAAACAAATATTGTATTTCACGGCTGTTATTTTCATGTTTGTTCTAATTTCATTTAAGAGGGTGCAGTTGTTGTCGATATTTCATGTCAAACAGTTAAAGAAGTTAGAGCATTGGATGTTACTAAATCCAGTTTTATTATCTTGTATAAATAAACTAACATGTAACTACAATCCATCACATATGTGACATTTCTCTTTACTTGAAATGCAATGTTCCTGTGAGCAGGCGTGGATGAACGGGGCGGCCGACGGGCCCGCCCCCTCCCTCTTTAAAAAAAGGGAAAGGAAAGGAAAGAAAAGAAAAGGAAAGGAAAAGGGAAAAAAAAGGGCTAAAAACATGAGTTAAAAGTGGACCCAGGGCACTCACTTATCCGTATGTAGGCCAAGTCCCTGGTCAAGGCCATGCTCCGAGACTTCGGTCGTTTTCAGGTCAGAACTAGCTTTTATTCGTGTTTTAGGCCTATATGATTTAAACAAAAGACCGGTGATCGCCATGCACTAGAGCGTACACGTAACAACGTTCAAAAGTATGTCAGGACTCAGTTAACTTCAAGTCCATTTGTCAAATCACCATGCCGGCCGTTACACAATGTAAGGTGTTTAAAGAGGTTGAATTAAACTGAAGCCCGAAGCCAGTGTTTGCTGTCGGCCCATCCCAATTGCTGCTGTACTAGTCTTGAACTGACTGATTTTGACAATCAAGTGATACCTGAGGTATTAGGAATGCCATACCAGAATCCGGAACCCTTCTTTAAGAATAGCCACTGGGTCCTTACTTGAGCTATAGAGGGTTTTCATGTGATATGAATCGTCGAACTTGGGACTGGGTTGTTTAAATCGCATGAAACAAGTTATAACATACATGGTATACAATATATAGGTCTATGCCTCACTTTTCTTGAATGCCCTGCCACCGCCTGTACAGTCGTTCATGACTCCCAGTACCATCAATCGCGTGCCGTGTCAATTATTTGTTGTCAACATTGTTGCAATTGAAGATCTTGTTAAGAAAGGATAAACGTTATACTCTATCTATGGATTTTTGATCTTGTTAAGGGAATCATTACCGTGTTTAGTTATACATGTATCAATATTAAACACTTACACCGAGAGGTACCGGTGTCATGAATACCAGTGTCCTAAAGACTGTGTGTCCTAGTGTCCATAGATCTATGGACAAGTACTAGATACACTATGCTGTACGCACTGGCCTACTGATGAGGGAGGGAGACTTGTTCAAATGTGGTTTATTTCTAATTCGATATCAGTGGTTTACAAATGTTGCTGAAATGATTATCCGAGATTTTTTTCTCACTTTTTGTAAATTATACTTTGTTATGCGTCTTTTGGAAAATGACAAATTCCCGAATTTATAGTCAGGCAAAAACCCTAAGTGCCCCTTTTACTTCAGATAAAGTCCCTTTTTAATTTAAAATAGGTGCCCGTTCCACATTCTTATAAGTGCCTCTTACCAACTCTGATTAGTGCCTTTTTGCCTTTGATAATTGCCTATTCAAATCCGAGAGGTGCCCATTTTACTTTAACAAGTGCCCTTTTCTTTTGTAATAAGTGCCCCTTCCTCTTCAGATAAGTGCCCTTCTTTATCTTTTATTAGTGCCCCTTCTCACCTTTGATAAGTGCCCCCTTTTATTTTGACAAGTACCCCCCTCCCTTTTGTTTTCTTCTAATAAGTGCCCTTTTTCTTCCGATAAATGCCCCTCTTTTTAAATGAGATCCACCTCTCCTTCTCATAAATGCCCCTACTCAAACCTCTGATAAATACCTTTATAAAATGGGTTCAAGAATGTAGCTAATAAGAAGAGTCAAAACGGATCACGTGTGCGTGCATTAATTTTAACCCTACGCGCATGGGTGATAACAAGCGTGCAAAAAAGGCGCAACAAAAAGGCATAATGCACGCTGCGTGTAAATCAATGGATGTTTACCATGCATTGCACTATTTGTTTACTGTGTGCACACGTTATTTCTTATGAAGGTTGCAGGTTTACAGTGTTTAATAAGGCCTTGCTAAAATAAAATTGTCGACCCATTTCATAAAATAAATAATACACAATTTTGGTCGTGACGTTATAGCGATGCAGCGCTATTCGGGTATTCACAATGGCACAAAATACACTCGGCTATGCCTCGTGAATATTATTGCACCGTAGTGAATACCCTCATGCGCTGCATCGCCCTAACGCACTAACACCTGTGTATTATTTGTATACTATTAAAATATCATAGGTGCCCCTTTTCCTGCGACAAGTGCCAATTTTCCTCTATAATAAGTGCCCCTTTCTATTCTCAATAGTGCCCCTATTCATCTCAGGTGAGTGCTTCTTACCACCTCTGATAAGTGCCCATGCATTCACCTCTTATAATTGCCTCTTTTCAAATCTGAGAGGTGTCCCATGTATTTTGTCAAGTGCCTCTTTATATTTTTATAAGTGCTTTCTGGCATTAAAAAGTTGATATAATTATGTTTCTTACTAAATATCTTGTCAGTATTTCATCATTAGATTGTGCTTAATACCCCATCGGAATTGCTTTTTTCTCCTCTATAAGATGTAGTTTTTCGCACTGCGACCTCGCAAATCTTTAAATTATATGCAGACCATCACACCCAACTGCAAAGTATGATGCAAATAATGTAATGATAATGTAATCATAAGTTAGGGGTACATACCAATGTCTAAAAATGGCATATTTCCATTTTGAGGTTTCCCTTTGTAGGTGCCCCTTTTTCCAGAAAGTGTCCCTTTTTATTGGTGCCCCCCCCCCCTCCACTGTGTAAGACGCTACACCGCCCTTGGGTAATAGGAGGGACATTATTGATCTCATTGCTCGAGGTGTTAAAGTTGATACTTATAGGAAATAAAATCAAATAAATATAGTTTATTTTATAATTGAATGAGTTATTAAAGCAATTTATGCAGCTAACATGCCATGAAAGTGTGCAGTTTTGTGTTTTATGAAAATCAAATTTCTCTAAATTGACTCTATCCTGACCTACGAAATCGCCAAGGGAAAGTGGCTTTGTGAGTGACGTCAGAGCCGGGATATGCTTCACTAACTGCGATCTACACACAAATGATCATAGAGTGGATGTCAGTTCCACTCGAGCTCTCAAAACGATTGAATGGTGCCTGAATGGTCAATATCTGACATACAGTTGTTCTCTCCCGTCCTGAAACATATCCTAATGTCAATATTCATGTCATTATTGGCATTGAAAAAGTGACAATATCCGTAAAATAACTGTTTACAACTCAACTTTTTCACCGGCTGGAGCTTGCCAGCTGAGCTGTATGTACACGGAGATGGTATGAAAAATCAACCTACACCTGTAGCTGTGTTTCAAAACAAAATTACCTATAGTAGAATCATGTTCCGAGGTGGAATTTCCTTTGACATAACAATGAATAATGTTTCTTCTCCATTTTCATTTGTCGCAGTACTCGCAGATGAATCGTAACAACAGCAGAATCGCCTCGATTTTCCAGCTAATCTAGCCATGATACAATCGACTAAATGAAATGTTCTTCGATTTGTTTGATTTTTATTTTATTCATAATAATGATTAAATCAATACTAACTTTTTTCAATAGTGGAAGAGGTGAAGTCTCCGACTGATATGTCAAAGTGAAACTACATGGTGGTAAAAATCGCCGGCACACAAATCCCCATATAATATGCAGGCTCGCTGTACAACAAAGCCGGGGACACAGCCATAGTTTCACCTTCTTTTTCCCCATTTTCAACGTTTTTATTTCACAAATAATACATTTCTTAGAATATCAAGATGGAAATATTAATGAGAAGTAACTTACAAACGATGTTGTATTATAATTTATTCTATAGCAAGGGTAAAATAACACATAAGTTGAAGCTGTGTTTTCAGCCTTATAATGTTATACATGCATTCTACTAGATACCCGGAAGTGGCACACTAGCCACGCCTCCCTTTTCCTACGTCACAGCTAAAGGCCGTTTCGGATGACAATAGGGCAAATTTGTCCCAGAGAATAGGGTGATTGTTTTCACCCTAATTTCGCTTTTTTGGAAGTGTTGTATTGTTTGAATGTCATCCAAGCTCATTGTATGGCTTATAAGCTTTCTGTAGATATGAATATCTTCATATTTAGGGCTCTTCTATGAATATCAACTTTAAGAACATTAAGCGATCAAGTCATTTGTTATAGTGGGTAGATGCAAAGTAATCTAGCCTCATGAATAATCAATTCATAACAAAAAGCAGTACGCCATAGCTAAAACATAGTTTTTAGGCCCACATCTTGACCGTTATCGTCAATATTCGCACCTCTCCCCTTACAAAACAATTTCCCATTATGCCACCTGGTGGTGATGCGGATTTTTGTCTGGCCCAAAAAGTTTTTGCTCATTACGCCACTGGCTATATGCATCATATTCTTCATTGATCTTACAGTTTATTCCGTGCTAGTATAATAGAGACGGATAATTTGATAGGTAGGACACTCAATTTTGTTACACCGACGTACTATATCCATGCGGACTGCACACACAGTCCCGCTTCTTGTGTTACAGCTCCTCCGCACTAGTTTGGCCAGGAGGGATTAGACCACCCTGCTGGTCACTGACAGGTGGTTTTCTCATCAACTCAGCCCTCGATTAACATAAGAAAAAGAGGATTGGGGGGACCAACGGGCAACAAGTTAGGCATTGTTTTTTATATAGAGGGAGCAAGTACCTACAAGTAGTGCAGTGAGGCTTTAACAGTCTTTTCCCAAGGAGAACCTCATAGAAATCCAAGGCTTATCATAAATTTATGCTGGAAAAAGGCACAGATTTTAAATGATATCCTGGCTAAAAGTATACACCAATGCACACGAATTGAGTTTGAAAATTTTGATAAATTTTTTCTTCAGCTTAAGAGGGGGGCACATCCCCCTCGGAAACCGGGCTAAATATTTTCTCACGAATGTGGGCCCACTGCCCCCCTCGCCGCCAGCTGGATCCGCCCCTGCCTGTGAGCTATGTTCCGACTGGTCCCGCTAGATGGGTTTAGTTTGAATACCTGACAAATTCACGTTTACAATGACGTGATTGATATTTAAAACAAAATGAATTTCATCGGTTGTATTTTTTTTAAAGGCCTGTTTGTTATATAATTGTAATAATTTTAAAAATAATAAAAATAAGTTCCAAATAAATCCGCTTTCCCTTACCTTTGCAAACTGGCTTCATACACAAAGAAATAAACATTTCATCGTATCTTTTAGAGGCTTTCCTTTTTACTGTCCACCTGAGCAAATAATTTTATATGGGTATTTCTTTCATTTTGATTGTGAGGACTGGGTGTCGATCAAATTTGCGCTCCCCTCAATAAAAAAAACCCAACACAAATCCAGCGCTGAACATAAATTTGCCAACTCTAACGCCCGCATGTAGAGCACTTGCATTATTCTCTTCTTTTTTGTATTTGATGCCCCGACATGCCTTTGGCAGCACATCATTATTTTCATTGCACCATAGCACTGAAACATCACTACGTAAGATTCAGACGGATTTCCTTCAAACCTTTGACAGTCAGAAAGGAGTAATGATGGTGCTGCTTGACTTGTCTGCTGCGTTTGACACAGTGGACCATAAGATTTGCTGAATCGTCTTGAAGACCATTTTGGTATTTCTATTACAGGACTTGCTCTCAAGCTTATCCAATCTCACCTTGAAGACCGGAATAGCCATGTTATAATCTCTGGTCAGCTTTCGAAAGCTTGCAGATTGCCACATGGAATTCCACTAGGTTCTGTCATCGGACCCTTTACATTCGTTCCATTGGTGATATTCTTCGGGCTAATGGAGTATTCTTTCACATGTATGCAGACGACATTCAGATCTATGTGATTTTTGACCCAACTGATCCAGTTGCAATCGATGATGCGCTTGGGCAGACTCAGTAGTTGTTTTACTGAAATTCGGCGTTGGATGAATGCGAACAAGCTTCAACTCAACGATGGCAAGACGGTATTCTTTGTCTCTGCCGCACCACATCATCGATCATCTCATCTGATGATCGATGTCAGGCTGATGATTGGTGAGAAATCCTTCCAACCATGTAAATCCATCAGCAATCTGGGAGTAACATTTGAACCATCTGTGAACCTAAGCCTTCATGACAACCTTCTCAGCAGAAGCATCAAGTACCACCTATGTAACCTGTGGATGGTGAGGCGGTTTATCAGTAAGTCAACATGCCACGCTGCGGCGAGGGCTTTTGTCCTTTCTAGACTAGACTATTGCAATATTCTCTTCAGTGTTCTTTGCCAGAGGGACCTTGATCGCCTTCAGAGACATAGCTGACTTCGTCGTCCTCGAGTCCGAAATACCCGCTCATCATCATCCATCTGGCTCACTCAGTGTCTCTCTAAGAAACGTGCTGGTGAATTGTCTTTCCCGTCGGTTGCTGCAAAACTGTGGAACCAGCTACCTACTGCTGTGCAGACGGCCTCATCTGTTGAACACTTCAAGAAATTACTCAAGCCACATCTATTCTGCTAGAAATTACTTTATTACTTGCCTACATATTTCTTAACTGATCTCTGAGAAGTGACTAACTTGTGTTTATAAGTGGTCCAAACATTGTAGAGCGGTGTGTGCAGCGCTTTGTAACCGCAATGAAAAGGCGCTCTATCAAATATCTTTTGGATTGGATTGGATTGCTCATACAATGTGTGTTTTTTTTAAAGAAGCTTACTAAAATATTTATAGTATAAAGTCAAACTTATCATAGGAATAAAGATCGTACTATTGGTTTAACGGAGACTTACCTTTGATGATTATTCTACGTACCTCCATGAAATGGTACAAGAAAGCCATTTATACAAAACATAAACGTGGCGTGTTATTCTAAGCGTTTACTTGGTTATATATTGCATATACCATGCAAACTTAAATATTAACCTCGGGAGCAGATAAGGCGATACAAAAAGTAAAATATTTATTGAAAAGTACTAATTTAAATTACTTAAATTTGGTATAAACTAAATCCACTATGGAGTCTGTAATATAGTCGTCCCTGTTACAGACATAATAACTATTTCTTAATGCAATATTTCACGATTCAAGGTTTAAATATAAAAGTAATTAGAACCAAAATTAAAAGACCTTGTTCGTAAGATAACAAAGATACTCAATGTTACTACAGGATGTTTATATTTGTGGGTGTGTGTGTGTATGTATATCCCTTTTACTATTATTCTTTTGTTTGTGTACAAGTAAATGCCTTCAATAATTTATGCAAGCAGCAAAATATTTACGATATTAATGAATATTTATTCACTTTATATCATTATATCAATTCCAACTTAGATAAATAACATGATGATTGCAAAACATATGACTAGATAACAAAACATGTAAGTACCTGACGTGAAAATATGTTAATGGATCGTAAGTTCCCTTTCAAGAGAGATAAAACTGCCTCAAGATTTAAAGTAAACATGAAATGTCGTAATCGGGGAATTTATGGGGAGGACATGGGGTCTATATGCGAATTACATCCGGGTTCTTATTTGTTCAATCACACCGAGACAACTCATAATTCTCACTGCCATACATGGAAATGTCTTTACAGATAATAGCAAAGTAACTACTTCATACGTCATGAAGTGCATGTTAAGTGCTCCCAAGGGTGAATCTCTTTACACGCATGATAATTGTAACTGCATGGTCTAAACTCCGCCCTTGCCCTGATTTCAGAATGCAAGCAGACCATTACAGGCACTATTGTGGATGTGTCGTACTTGACTCTCAATCCAAGGGTTGATGGTTCGAATCTCAGCCCATCACTAACGTCCTTTTGCAAGACATCAATCTACATTTGCCGCTCTCCACCCAGGTGTAATTACTGGAGTAATAATAATTTTGTCCCGCTCAGGTAGAGCAGTATTGATACTGATGTGGCTATCTTTGTTAATGAAGGTAGCATCATTATTGTACATTAACGTTGCATTATATGATGATAGAGCGATGAATACTGATTTTTTTTTTTCTTCTTTTTTAAGTATTACAAGTCTTAATTCGATATCTGATTTTGTGATTGTACAATCCAATCGACTGTTTTGTTCACTATTGAACTTAACCTGATTTATTTTAACAATATAAACCTTGTAATGTAATTTTTAAAACTTTGTTATATAGCTTGGTCGTTACACAGTATTTTTGTTTATTCATTAATTAATTAATATATATATATATATATATATATATATATATTTGTTTTGTTTTGTTTTAAGAAGGCGGATAAAACTATGTTGTCTAAGTATTGATCCTGTCGTGTGTCATTCTACTATATTCATTTTGTGTGAACAGTGACTGTACACTCAACCAATATTGTGTAATCGTCCATGACCTAGTATAGAGATATCGACTGCTACGAGAGAGGACTGGCTGTTTTTATACGTTCAAGGGGAAGTTGAATCCGCTGCTACCACCCCCGACGCGCGCCTGGGTTTCAACTTTCCGAGAGCCAGTATTGAAACAGCCAGTCCTCGAATATATAAGCAGTCGATATGTTTTTTATATGCCGAATTCAAACAAAAATCTACCAAGAATTTTCACCTTATCTCTTATTGAGTAAAGATTGGTAAAAACATCAGGGAAAATCTGAGACACTGTCTGTTAATCTTCGCTGGAAAAATGACTGAAATTTTCAATCATTTGGGAGTCGCAGACAAAAAGCATTGTATGGTGTCCGCGCTCGCACAAAGACAATTTTAACACGTAAACGTATGGGGTAGGCGGGTATGAGGGCAATTTTTAAAAGACTATTGACTGGTAGGCGGGTACGAGGGCACTTTTTAAAAGACTATTGACTGGTAGGCGGGGCATGGCTAAAATCGCGACTCCAATTTCGACCAATCAGATGGCTGAATTTCTAAAGTGGGGTATATAACATCGTTGATCCGTCCATGAATGAACATGCATTCAATCAGCAGATGTATTAGTTTTATTGTATACAAAGAAAACCAACGCTCCTTCTCTCCCTTTCCTTTTCTTCTCTGCAAGTCACTCTCATGCTTTCTTATTCATATTGTTGTATCTAAGTGGAGGGATGCGGGCACGACAAGCTACTTTGCTTATGCTGCAGCCCTCCTGCATCTAATGTGTGTTAATTATGCATTTAATATATTTGTTTAATTTCGTATATTTGCTGTATATATACATATGGCTAATGAAATATTGTATCAATCCAATGTTAATTATGCATTCAATATATTTGTTTAATTTCGTATATTTTCTGAATATATACGTATGAAATATTGTATCAAACCATATTATGTTCATGAAAAGGTATGATGAAGAAAAAAAAGATGCAGAAAAAAATTAATGAAATCAAATCAAATCAATTAAATAACTTTGTATTATCACTTTCTTGTCATAAAACAAAATTGCAAATCAAAATGAGACCGCATCCTATACAATAATGTCTGATAGCCTAACTAGATTTATGCAGAACTAGGTTATTAGTTAACAAAATATTCTATTTAAGTAAAACTTTGTGTAACGTTTATATGTGTGTGATAATATAGGAAAGGGAATACTGATCTTAAATATTTACAAGTATTTATTTATCTTGCTCTCTCCTTCTTTATCGCTCTCTCTCTCTCAGACGATGTTTACATCAGCATCTCAGCGTCTCTACCTTGCCAGCAAGCAGCACGTCTACTGGAAGCACATCAAGATTCTGGTACCTAACACCTGGTCCATCCAGAGCGGGTATCAATTTGCTCGAACCGAAACGCTAGAGTCGGCCAACATTATCGTGCACAACTTTCCTGATGACGAGCCGTTTGTCGATAACCTAGCAGGATGTGGGAAAGGAGGAATTCTGATGCACATGACGCCGGACTATATTCTAAACGAGATATACCGAGAAGACACGTTTGGTCCCACAGGTGGGTCGCTAATTGTGCAAATGAAAATATGTTATTAATGAAATGAATACTAATGCAAGCAAGTAAAGAGAGAGCAAAAGAAGAAGCAACAAAGAAAAAAGAAGAAGAACAAATTAGAAAATAGAAGAAGAAGAAAAGAAAGAAGAAGAAAACTAAAAATAATTTAACCCACTGGCTTTCTACAATTACTAAATATTACTAAAATATTTTGGTCAGATCTCATTTACAGAGAGAGGCATTAACATGCTTAAACGTGATTTCCAATGAGTCACTTTTTTTTTTTTTTAAATTTTAAACAGACAACATGTTAGTTCGAAATTGGGGCTATCTACGTTGGGGGTTATTCAAGGAGCACTATGATGGTAAGGGCGTTGGTGCCCCTGCCTATGACGCACCCGGTGTAGGTACTGAAGGGACCCGCTGTTCTCTAAAGATCAAGGGACATGTTGTGATGCCTGGTGGAACTCCATGCCAAAGTGATCCTTACACTGGTTATGATCCCGATTGCCGCTTCGTTCCTCATACTAAAGGACAAACTGCGACCGCTTCATTGTTATTTGGAACCAGGGATGCTCATATACATTCGGTAAGTCTGGCATCGTGATCAAGCAGTAGATGTTCTAGAAGGGGATGAGGGGGCTCGGGCCTCAACCCCCTCCTCCAAACAAAATATTAAATATTAAAGTCTCCCCTTCCCATTTGTATTGATTATACATTAATTTTAGGAAAGCACATGCTTTAAAAAAATGCAAGAACCCAAGCCCACAAAAGCCACACCCCCTCAAAACAGAAGAGAGGGAGAAACAAATCTTCTAGAACTGCGCCTGGAGTGAAACGGTTGCTTCATTTTCTATGTTAGTTAATAATTACTATTACATTGTCGTAATGATGGATTCATATTTACATTTAAATAAATCTTTCACAAATACACTGGATAAAATTTGTGTTTTAGCTCCTCGAACTACTCGCTGAACAGCTTTCAATTGATTATTCAATTAATGTTTTCCAATAACCTAAAATCTAATTGAGGGATTTAATCCGTATTTCAGATAGAGGAGTTTTGTAGTGACGATCAATCAGATCCAAATAACTTACACAATCCTCTAGCACCAAACTTGATGAATAATAAATGCAATGGTGACAGTGCTTGGACGGTAATGACAGAGCGAACAACAGACTTCACAGCAGGTATCCAACCTGCCTCAAACACCACTCCTACATTCAATGTCATCCAGCTATCTACAATCAGAAGTGTGGTACTTGTGCTCGACATCAGTGGTAGTATGGCAGTAAGTTAGTGATTGTTTTATTGTTCAGGACAGTGCGAATTTAGCCATTGCTTAATTTAGGCCAAATTCCTTTGCTCTCATACTTGTTTTTCGGGTTGGGATTGGATTATTTAAATATAAATGTACTACTTTACGTTCCTTATGATAAATCAATGTGTGCAAACGGCTATGCTTCTTAACAACCATGCTTACATCACTAAATTGTCGAGCTTTTATTGTATAGAGACTTTGCGTCCCCAACGTTCACCTTTTCTATGTGGTAGACTTTAATCAGTATTATTGCCTTAAAGAAGCAAATATGTAACTCCAAAATATTTTTAAAAACTTTGCATTGAAATTATTTTCATTATTTTATGTATTGGAAGTTATTAACTATCTTTATCCAAAACGCCATTCTTTCTTTTTTTATAAAGGCATTCAGTCCTGATTTTATCATAGCAAAGTCAAGTAAAATACCTTCATTTAATGTTAATGTGGTTAGAACTTGACCTAAATCAACATATAAATGAAGATACTTTAAAAAAGTATTTACAAATCAAATAAAAATGTGACTGTTTTGTGGCGTATGTTGTGTGTTTGACATTACAACAATTGTATCGTTCATGTGTACTGTAGGTTTGATATTTTGAATTATTGTGGCATTAAGGAAAGTGAAAGACGAAAAACAATGCTTTTAACAGAGCATTTTTCATACCGTGTCACGTCCTTACTTGTAGGGGAACAGGTTTGACAGAATGATCCAATCATCTACTGACTACATCATGAATGTTATTCCAGACGGAAGCAAGCTTGGAATCGTAGTCTTCGAAAGTACATCTGACATCAGAGCGAATCTCATCGACATTACTGATACAGCCTCGAGGCAAAGTCTCGTCAACGCCTTGCCTCCATCCGCTGGAGGCGGTACGTGTATTGGATGTGGAATACTGTCGGGCATTCAGGTACCATGTTTCTCTTTATGTCACCAATCAGTTTCTAATCTGTCAATGTTTCAAATATCTAAACGTTATTGTGAAAGTACCTGTTATTATGTAACCCATATTTTATTATCGCAGTCGATTGTCATCGATCCACTTTCAACCTGAAATTCTCTCTTTTTATCTCTGGTGTTCTGCCACAGGCAGGTCCATACTCAAGAGCCTTCTTTAGTTCCTTCTCCATCCCTCTCTATCTTTAGCCTTCTTCTTCATTATGTCCTTTGATCCGTCATCTATACAAATCCTGACACCATCCCAATTCTTGGTCTTCCTCTTCCCTGTTTACCATCTATCTTCCCTTACAAGATGTCCCCCCTCCCACGTAAGATATGACCTATCCAGTTTTCCTCTGTCCTGCATTTCTATTGAGCCTTTTGAGCTTCTGAGCTTAGTATTGATGGACCCATATTATCTTGGTCTCCTTGCTCTTCACTTTCCTTTGAATGGCTTCAGGTTCTGCTTCCTTATCGTACAGTTCTTCTATGTGTTTCTTTTGAATATCTGAGACACCAGTTAGCCCTTCTCCAGATTTGAAAAATATTCTTATACAGATCTTCTTTTTTGATCTGTTTCATTAAGTTACCTGACTTTGGCATACATCATGTTGCTTCGGCCTCTTTTCTCTAAAGCTTCAATCTCCTCACACTGCTCTTCAAGCCACTTTTCTATGGCCTTGCCTGTTGCCCTGTACAGTTCGTTATTCATTTATCAGAATACTTCTGTTTTCCTTCTCCTGTATTTATCCTTAAACCATATGTTGGCTATGACAAGATGGTTTCTACTACAGCACTCTACAAGCTTTTAATAAAACCTCTTTCTTTGTGTGATCCAGCTCCAAAAGTACCAACTTCATTGACATGAAATTATGTCAGGCTTTAACATTAAATTCTCCGGTTCTTCAAAGAAACGTTTATATAATGAAACAAACAATAAAGTTCATGAAACAGTCATGTTTTTATTTCTAGGTACTGGGATCATACGCGCAAGGTGGATACATCTTACTCCTCAGTGATGGCGGAGAGAATAATGTTCCATACATCAGCGACACGTATGACGACATTGAGAACTCGGGAGTCATAATTGACAGCATCACCATAAGCAACTCAGCTGACCAGCAGATGGAAGATCTTTCCACCATGACTTCTGGTATCTCCACCTTCTGTTCTGATACAGGAACTGGGACATGTCTCATCCAGGCCTTCCAGAGTACTATAACAGAGAGACCTGGTGTCGGCGTTGGGACTGTTCCCATACAGGTATATATTCGGGCAAGGACCGCCAGTTGTTAAGCAGAGGAGGGGGCCGGGGAAGGAAGTGCAAACGTAGGTTAAAGGGGAGGTCTATCCTCGTAATAATAGAAGCAGAAAATGGAAGGAACGGGTCAGTGAAAGTTTGAGCAAAATCCGATTAAAAATAAGAAAGTTATGGTTTTTTAAAGTTGCAATCAATCAAACACAATTTGGCAACTATGTGACGTATCTTACGAGCTCCCCTCCCATTTCCTTCGTACAGAAAATTTCATAAACAATAATTTTCTTAGTTATTGGTGACGGAATAGATTTGTTTCATACAGGGGTACTATCAACAAACAAAAATACAATAATTATATTAAGGATGCATGTATGACTGCAAATTTTCTGTAGGGCAAAAACAGAATTTTCTGAATTTTTACGGAGCGCATGTGAGGGGAACTCGCAACATTCGTCACAGAGTTGCCAATTTGTGTTTGACTTCGAAAATTCATAACTTTATTGTTTTTGATCAAATTTTGCTCAAAATTTTACTGACCTAATCCCCTTATTTTCCTGCTTCCAGTAAAACCGAAAATCAATTTTTAGAATTTCTCAATTAGAACTTCATTTTCCGAAAAGTATAACAAATAATGTCCAAATGTTGTTATTTTTTCTGGTTCGTAATGTTATGAACCAGAACAAAATAACACTGAGTTCCTATAGGAAATCTATTTATTCAGATGGTCGTATATCAGCCAATACTTAACATATTCAATTGGTTTTCGACATTTGGACATTATTTTTGATGCTTTCGGAAAATGAAGTTCAAATTGAAAAATTCTAAAAACATTTGTTGATGACGTCACACTTTACCACTCATTAGCTGCATTCTCTATAGAAACCGATAAAAAAATATACAAAACAAAACAAACAAAACATAAGAAAGGGAACAAAAGGTAAACCAAAGAGCAATACAGAACATTTTTGTTCTTTACAGCCTTAATAGCTTCCAAAGTACTTACATGGGAACAGAGTTATGGAGACAGGCGAAAATGATTGACATAATTTGATAATAAAATATTGTGCATTTTAAAAGCATATATGTATAAATCAGCCATAAATCAAAGTATGTTACATTATCATAATTGGATTCGTTCAGAATGGTTAAGAGTTCTTATGTCCCCAAACCCAGATACAATAAAAGGAAGAATCACTACTCGATAGGATTGTGTGACTTATACTTGTCATCATTCGTTTCAATAACTGCAGTATACTATTCCTTTTGTTATTTGTTTGTATTTGTTTTTCTTGCATTCACAATTATTATTTTGTAACATGGAGGTATACATACATAGTAGAATATATGAGAAGCATATATCAATAATTCTCTTGTAGTTCGTTCATAACGTTTTTGATTATTGACACATGTACGAAAGTAAAGTTTGCATCGACAAATTTGAATTATTCTTTCGAAATGTACTACAGAAATAAAAACATATTTTACTTGATAACCTGCCACAAATTCTGACTTATCATTTAGTCCACATTCATCCAGAGTTAGAGATATATTTCATTTTTCATCAAAGATCTACAGTTCCGAGATCGTCATCGAAATATATCCTGGTCTTGAGGTCGTTCCAGTAATCATCGATGCCGCATTGGGTAACGAGACGGTGATCACTGTGATATGGACGACGAGTTCGTTGATATCGGTTGTAGTCACTGGACCAGACGGTACTCGCGTTGATGAATATGATCAACGTTATAATATTGATCCCAACACGAAGATTGTAACGGTCAACCTACCGGTAGCGCAGGTGAATTCTTTGTTTATTGTCGTTCGATTTTGGTATTCACCAATTATTATTCGAAAAATCTTACCATTATTGCAGTGAAGATGGAAATAGAGGTACTATCTATTACATTTGAATATCGTCTCGTGTCGTTTAATCTCTCCATAAATGGTTTTCAAAAAACACAATCTACGGTTTGAAGTAAAATAAAAACGTGATGTTTTAAGTGGATTCTGTATCCATGTGCTGCTCATTGTTTTCTTCGATTTCTTGAATATTTTACAGACCAGAATTACTTTGGGGTAATTTTGCGTCGTGTCATCTATCTCATAGACAAGGTCTATGCTGAACATGTTCATTTTGTTTCCATGATTATATTTGCGATGTTCATAAGTTCCCTTGATAATGAATGTTAGGTTGGGTGTCTTGGACCATCCTTCGGAAATCAATAATAATGTATCCATATTCATTTCTAAAGCCTGGTAGATGGAATGTTACAATACACAATACCCAAGTAGCTACCGAGTATGCTAGTGTGGCAGTAACATCTAAACCAAGTACGGAGGAATACAAGCCAGTCACAGTCACTGTTCTACTAGGAACAAATGTAAGTTTACAAGCCTATCTCCAGGTTTATTCTTACAATTAAATGATTGAAACATCTTTCAAGAAATCAACTTAAAGGCAATTTCTATTCATGGTTGTATTCCATAATCATAGAAATATTATTCGGATTACGTAACATGTCATTATAATGTTCGTGCAGAAGTGACCGACAGGGCTATTGAAATTGCCTTAGGTTGGTTTCTTAAAGTCTTTGCGATCGTGTTATAATAAAAACAAGAACACTTTATGCATAAATGTACTTGTAAATGAAGTCTACCCAATCACAATTGGTAATGTAAGGATTCTACGTACGCATCCCTTCCTTGCAAATAGAAATGCTCATTGTTTTTATAATAATATGTCCAAAGCCCCGAGTAATGCCATTCTACGAACCATTAGTTAGGATTTTGTTGTTGCTTTTGTTGTTGTTATTTTTACAATGAGGACATAGAACTATAAGTGTGAGAATTGTGAGAAACCGGTATATTAACCTTTATAGTGATTTGATCTCTTAGAGCTTCCTAAGCATATTCATGTATTTAAAAAGAATATCACCAATCTTTTGATATTTCGTTTTAGTTTTTTAATGATATAATATTGGTTTTTATTTTTTCCCCACTTAGAAAGTCCTTTTTTTATTGTGTTATTCAAGCGTTCTGCCTTTTATTCATTCTGTGATATTTTTAATTTGATGTTGATGATTGGTTTTGCAGGAAGTGGACTTTTCTCAAACTCCGGCACTAGCTATCTATACTCAGGTTCAACAAGATTACCAACCTGTTCTCAATGCTGACGTCACAGCTATCATTTCAGACGCCTCTTCCTCCACGACCACGATGACACTGCTTGATAACGGATCAGGTGAAACATAGTATCTTGTTATTGTGCCATTAATATGATTAATTACTTAACTCACTATATTGAACCCACATTCCAATCATAAATTCATGCTCTTTGGGAATCAGTGTGTACGCAGTGGCTACAGTCGGGAAATTAACTTGGTTCAAGATATTAACTTCTTCCACTTTTGTGCTTAAAATGTCAATTTTCTGTACCTTTCAGTTTTCTGGGCAAAGCGAATGGATAATGGATTCAGAGTTCATGAAAAGAGAATTGAGTTAATTTCTTCACCCATGGGCTATATTTAAACAAACACAGCAAAGCTGAAATATTTTATCGTACATGGAAGGAATTGTACCTATTATCATCTTACTAATATTTTTCTAATAGTTTTCTTCTTATTCTTATTCTTGGAGCGCAAAGAGACATTGTGGTATATGGCATACAGTATTTAGTACACTGCGTTAAGCTTAATATATCTTTCAGTGGCAGATCGAGAGGGGCGCAGAAAACAAGCCCCTATTTTTTTGTTGGGGGGCAGCTCCCATACGTACATTTTTGGCGCCACAAGAATTATATCGACTTCTTTCGGAATTTATTCAATCTCTTCTTCTTCTTCTCCTCCTCCTCCTCCTCCTCCTCCTCCCTCTTCTTCTTCTTCTTCTTCTTCTTCTTCTTCTTCTCTATGCATCCACCAGGTTCAGACTTATTCAAAGATGATGGAACATACTCAGGGTTCTTTCTAAACTTCGCTTCTAATGGCAGATATAACGTCAAGGTCAATGTCCTCGGCTATGAAGACGTAATCGAAGCCGCAGAAAAGCGAAGAAGTGAGTCGAATACTTCCATGCACTCCCTGTTTCTTTTCTTTCAATGAAAGGAAAGGCTTCATGAAGTAAACCGTAAAGATTATAAGAATACGATTTGGGAGGGGGCATTTGAAAAGGAGACATAGAGATAGCACATGGCTAGTGGTAAATGACTAGACCAAGGAATTCCTAACTTAACATAAATCATTTTTAGGAAATAATAATTAACATTTCCTTATCATTTTTATAAAAGAATGTGCCTGTTTGTGCATTGTGATTTTAGATACCCCAATTTTCCAAACAAATGTTTCATATTCGATTTTCTATCAATCTAGTATAGCATTGCGTAATATTCAAAGAAACAACCGTTCTCCGATTGGGCTCTTTCATATATTAGCAAAGACATGCATTCGATTTTCAGAGGGTGTCATCGTTTCATATTAAACTTCATGTCATTTAGAGGAAAAAGGGTATTTTCTCTCCTCTCTTTCTTCAATAAATTCATCACGAACTTATGAATATGAACATAAATAAGGTAAAATGTTTCATTTCAGAAATCTACTCTTTGCTACCATCTGGCTCGAATATTTTAAACTACGGATAACTGCAGACAGATTCATTTAGTTTGAGTGGCACAACACGTGATGCAAAGTAATATTGCCGTTTGAGTGTATAATAATGTTTGCGTACTAATATCCTCCCTAAAATATGTTAATCCAGGCAGACGATCGGCCCCAGTTGAGGTGGAGACCGTAGCAGAGCCATCTTTCATGCGTACAACATCGGGAGGAGTCTTCAAAGTCGAAAGCTATACTCCCAACGCTCCTGATACCCTACCACCTTCTCGTATCCAGGACCTGGTCTACACCTCTTTCTCCTATGACAACAGCACGGTGACCCTCAGCTGGACTGCTGTAGGAGATGACATGGACCAAGGAACAGGTAAACTAATCTTCACTGTCTTTAGAATGTAACATGTCTTACCCAATACAAGTTTTAGTAATTCGCATGTGAATTTACACCATCAAATTTACACATAACTATTGCAAGTAACGTGGAAAGGTGATCAGAAGAAAACATACTTTGAAATCGACTTCAGATTTAGCCACACAGCAGCATACCCAGTTCATTTACTCTCATCTCATCTCATCTTTAAAACTACTTTCCAGTTAGCTTATTTATTGGTGATTCATTTTTGATTTTCATTATACCTACATGTGCTCATAGTCATGGTTATTTAGTCATTTTAAAATATTTTTTCTGCATTTATTTTAATTTCTTCCCTAAAGCCTACAGTTACGAACTCCGCTATTCCACCAACTTCTCTGAGGTACGGGACAACTTCGACAACAGTAACAGGGTCACTCAGGATCAACTGGTATATGGGAACCTATCCCATATCAATCCATCAGGAGTTATTGAGAGTGTCACTATCACCCTCCCAGAGAAGGGGGAAGATATCGTCTATTACTTTGCTATTCGGGTTTGGGATAAGGCTGGGAACGGAGGACAGTTGTCCAACATTGCGTCCTTGTCGATTCGTTTCATACCATTGGCTGTAACTCCCACAGTGGACCCTACCATGCTTGCTACTGATGCAGTGACAGAGATTAGTACCGAAGCTACATCAGAAGTCACAGCGACACATCCAGAGACCACAGAATCTAAGGAACCAACTGGACGAGAAGACCAGGCCCTAATCATTGGCTTTTCTTGTGCATTAGGTGCAGTAAGCATCGTGGCAGGTGTCAGTTTGATGTACATCTACTATCTGAAGCACAGCCTCGTCCAAGTGAAGCCTATCACACCGCCTGAATCAGCATGGATACAGCAAGATGTTCCTGATACAGAGATGGTACAACAGAATCCTACCTATGATAATCCTGCTTTCTCTACAGATTGATTCACAAGTTTTACCTGTCCTGTAGGACACATCGGATTGCGCAGATTATTGTGGAGCTACTAAAGCAAACATTTTTTTCTTCATCGGTTAATGAAAGTTCTCTAGAATCTATTGTTATAATTCACGTTAAGTTTAGGTGTCGTGTGGCATATGAATATTTGATCAGTATTGAAAATACTTAGTTGCACGCTAAAAAAATATAAGTTTTCTTGATTACCTTGGAATTGAGAATTGTGTATTGAGGACGCCTCCTCCAAAAAGGTAAATAAACAAAATGCCAACAAAAAGCATTAAACACTTTATGTATGATTAAGTAGAAAAATAATGAATATATATTCTGAAACAAACTAAACAGAATATATAATCGACTGCTAAAAATTATGAAATTTAGTAAATTATCTCGCTTTAGTGTTTGCTTTGCTTTTGTTTCATCTTCGTGTAAAATAACTTTTATGACATGGAATAAATCAATATAGTCCGCTACTAGATTATCTGGTCAATGCGCGTTTGTTAGTAAATTATCTCGTTTAAGTTTATGGTTTTTTTTTTATCATCTTTGTGTAAAATAACTACTATGATATGAAATAAATCAATATGGTCCAATACTAGATTATCTGGCCAATGCGCGTTTGTTAGTAAATTATCTCGTTTAAGTTTATGTTTTGTTTTTTATCATCTTTGTGTAAAAAAACTATTATGATATGAAATAAATCAATATAGTCCAATACTAGATTATCTGGGCAATGCGCGTTTGTTAGTAAATTATCTCGTTTAAGTTTATGTTTTGTTTTTTATCATCTTCGTGTCAAATAACTATTATGACATGGAATAAGTCAATGTGGTCCAATACTAGATTATCTGGTCAATATGACAAACAATGTTCAAAAGTTTTGAATTTCACTTCTTCATGGTTGATGCATACATGAATGATTACATAACTTTCAAGAACACTTAGCGAGTTTTTAGGCTCCTTGTCATGGCCAGGGGCGCTCGGTCGCATGTTTCGGGACGGTGGTGCCATGCGGCCTCTCATCGGTGCAATGGTGGAGCTTGTCTGACGTAGCAGTAACTATTGTGCTGGTGAGAGGTGTGTGGAATTGTTGTCCTGGGGCGGGTGATTGGGTGCCCTTGGCAGTGACGGGGAGCCTGAACTCGGTTGACCTCACAATTTGGTACAGTCGATCTTGACCTGGTCATGCACATACTATAACTCCGAACTGGATTATTGTGCATCATCTTTATGGTGTTGCCAATTTGAGATATGTTTTCCAAATCATTGACAGTGGTCACAACAATGTAATTGTATAACCCAATAATCAAACGATAATGTGTGTCTCTTGTACAGTTTTTCCATTTTGTTTCCATGAACAACAGAAATACAATATTGAAAATATGTTTGTCTTCTGTTAACTCAACAGTTCAACAAATATTTGTACCTTGAGTAGGCAATTTTATTTAAATTATAAATGTAAATTACCTTGAATATATGTTTGTTAATTTGTTGCGAATGAAAATCAATAAAATTCCTGTGGAGGGAAAAATATGGATTTAAAAAAAAAATCCTGTAAATGGAGATGGACCAGCATCATTGTCAAAAGTAAAGCCAAAATTCGGTTAATGAACTAATATCTTAATGATAGCCCACAAACCATGTTTTGTCGCATCTTTGCAACATCTATGGAAATTATTCAATACATTTACGTTTCGATGGTTAAGTTTTCCTTCAGCTATTTCGAATTCCTTTTCTGAGGCTGCTATCGTGTTCAAGCTCCAGCTTAAGATGGCGGTCTCCTGCATTTTTCAATTTTGAAATGATTCAACTATGGTATTTTTAGGATAAATACTTAATTCATTTATATTTTGATATGAAAATATATGTATTTTGACTTTTGTTTATGTTTTTATTATGTTGAAAAATGCAGAAATAAAATCAAACAGACAAACAAACAATTATATCATAATATTAAGCCAGATGTTTATTTCCTATTTTAACAATCAATATCTCTCAGCTTCATTTGTTACATATACTCAGAAAAGGGCTTAATTATCTTTTATGTGTACATATAGCTTTGTGCCAATTCATTTTGAAATGTGTTATATGATTTCATTTCCGAAATTTAGTCATCACGTATTATTTGTCAGATTCATGAATGACACAATAATCAGAAAAAGCTACAAAGCTGTATACTCAGTTGTTTTCTATTATATGTATTTCTAGGTTTTCCCTAGTTTATATTTTGCAACGTGTCATAATTTAAACGAATTAAAAAATGTCAATATTATTTTCTTTGTTACTATCATTGTTGTCATTGTTGTTGTTGTTATTATCGTTGTTGTTTTTAACTTTTTTGTTGATGTTGTTGTCATTGTTGCTCCGAAAAGGTGGAAGGGACTGCCGGCCCTTTTTTGTCATTTTTTCCCTTCTGAATAGGGGCTGCATCTGTTTATCTAGTAATCGGTTGTCCGCCTATCGCTTTTTGTTTACACAAAGACCCTCATGCAATTCAGAAAGGTGGGAGTTGGTCACGTGGTCAGCTCTTTGTCTGCACCTATACTGAACCGACTGTGACAGAGCCCGGTTCGAAACTCTTATGGGTTTTGATCTTTTCTTCAGTTTCATACATTGTCAATGACACATAATATAATCACTTATCTTACCCCCCTCCCTCTCTCTCTCTCTCTCTCTCTCTCCTCTCTCTCTCTCTCTCTCCTCCCTCTTTCTCTCCTCTCTCTCTCTCTCTCTCTCTCTCTCTCTCTCTCTCTCTCTCTCCTCTCTCTTTCTCTCTCCCCTCTCTCTCTGTCTATCTCTATCTCTATTTTCATGTTTCTTATGAAAATATGATCTGCATTTTCCTTCCTTAACAGTTTGACCCTATATCCATTTTTTTTTTTTTATTAAATTGAATCATTATAGGAGACATTAGTAAATCCGTATGTCAATGTCACCCTCAGAAATTCACCGAAAGAAGGTTCAGCAAATGACATAATTTCAATTTGTGCTCCTGTAGTATACTTGGCATCACGTGAAGGTATATGAAAGGTGATGAATAATTTAACTTTCATTAATGAGGCGCGATGGCTCAGTGGTAGAACAGTAGTCTCGAAACCAATTCGATGCGCTATAGTGCCCTTTAGTAAGGGATAAATTATCATTATAGAGTCCCTCAGAGAGGATTTAGGTCAGTACCTTGGTTGCCAGTTAGGTAAAACAAAACAAAAAACAAAAAACCTTCAACAATGTACTTGGATAAATTTTCGATCCACCGTATAGGAGCTTCACTAAATACGAACCTTGATGTTTTGAATAATGTCGGAGTCCTCTTGAACTCGGTCATCGATGGCTACAAGTACATTCTTGAATTCTCCATCTTCTAGTGTGATTCGATTGACATCCTGACTTAATACACCAGAGTTAAAGATCACCAAGACACTTAACAGAAGAAATAAGACTCTAGTCGGAGACATTTTTATGATAATACAGCATTTACCATCAAGTATGGAGAAAGTATGCGTTTTCAGCGTTCGTTCATTGTTTCCTTAAGTCGTGTAATCAATGCCTTTTGCAGCCAACATCAAATTCTGTAGAACTTTGCAGGAATTATGAATATGTCATGTATGTCCTATCTGTGAAATTTAAACATTAGCAGTGTCCTAGTATTCAAATTGTGCAAGGAAACCCGTTTACTTGCTAGACTTCACTGTCAGACACTATTGAGTGACTGACTGGCTTTTTTCATCTTTGGTAATAACATACATAAAATGAGCTGTAAAGGGTACATGAGCATTTGTCTACATCAATAACCCACTTCTTGTAATGGCCAAAGTTAAACTGATTGAATTTTTGCGCAGCATAAAACGTACGACCATTCAGTACAATGGTCTGCAAAATCAGACTATTACTTACTGGCTCTATAGCTCCTAAGTCGATCCGACAACTAATAGTTGTTATTTTCCCACTTAAAGACATTTCCAAGCCCCCTTTTTTTAGGGAAGTTCTAAATTAGTATTGTCTTTCAAATGCCGTTGGAATTTAACCTTTTCATTTTTTTGGCCTGCAAATGGGACATAGTAACTTTAATGTGGGTGTAATGTTCTTCTTGAACCCATCTAATTTATATATGATTCTGGAGATAATAACATAATGTTTGGTATCGTAGATGGACAAAGTGCAATGCGTGATAAAAGAGTTTAATCATTGAGAAAGATGAACTAGATAAAAATCAATGTTTGATTATTTGAATAAGATAGGGATGAATTGTTTTTGAATAATACTAATAATAATGAATATAACGATATTGATAATAATAATATTAACAATAATAATAATGATTATAATAATAATTATGATGATAATGCTAATAATAATATATATTTTCAAGCGTACCCCGGGTTTAACCAATGCTATCTAGGCTACCGATTTCAATGCTCACAAGCAATCGAATTCTACCCACTGGTACCCATTTAACACCTTGCTGTAGAGTGGTAACTGTAGATTAATGTCTTGCCAAAGGGCACTAGTGCCACCCTAGGGCTTGAACCCACGATTTCAATTTGCACGCTTTATTGCAAAAGGAGATAATTATAGATTATTATGAATGTACTCATAGCAGCAACTATTATATGATATTTTGTTGTAATGAATACCGTGAATTTTTAAGTGGTGCAGAAATTGATAAAAGTTTTAAAGCTCTTTTAATTCAAATGTAAAACTAAACATATTTTAGAACAACAAAATTAACAAGAATGATATAATAATAATGATGACAATAACAATAGTGGCTTTTTGTATAGCGCTCATGTCTGTCAGACTTGACACTCCTGGCGGCTACACAATTATTACCCCAGCTTCAGCATGTCTGCCATTATGGCGCTCTAGCGTTTCAAGGAATTAAGGTACACATTAACATCACCTGGGTCAAGTGTGGCAGATGCAGATTAATTTCTTGCCAAAGGACATTAGTGCCATGGCGGGATTCGAACCGCTAATCATGTGATCCACTGTCCGTTGGCATATCCACTAGACCACGACACCATCGGAATATAAACGATAAAAGCTAATGTATTACACGGATGAATTTCACCTCAATGATTGTAAGTACCAAATGCACTCCTCGTAATAGAGTAATGGGAAATACCAGCACATCCCAGTTATGTTTACCATCAGAGACACGGGCGTTACATGGATTCAGTTCGTTGTCTCCTCTCAAGCGCAGGTGACGCCAGATACTTGATAATTAAATATTTCATGTTCTTTATTCACTAAAAATTCAAAAGCACATATAATAAAAGTCAAGGTTACAAAATTAAAGTTAACATGATTTAAACAAAATACCAAACATTCACACAAACAAACAGATTGATTATTGCAGATATGCAATACCTTCAGGGAGAGAAGCAATAAATACCAATGATAATTTTGCAAGTAAAAAAATATATATATACACAATGTCCCAAATTCACAAAGGAGGTTTGAATTTAACCCATGGTTTAAACCCTCATTTACATAACCGATGGTTTAGAATAAGCGCAAATTAAGCGTACCTTGCCTTGCGCGCGTTTAATATTGGACCTCTGATTTGTGTCGCGCTTATTTTAAACCATGGGTTATGTAAATGAGGGTTGAAACCATGGGTTAAATTTAAACCTCCTTTGTGAATTCGGGCCATTGTGTTTATATTTATTTTACTTGCAAAACTATCATTGGTACAAAATACCCACATGAACACATTGCATCATACTCACAAATGGCTATGCGCAATGGCACTGACAACTGACACCTACCCCCTGAACTGTCTATAGAAATGCAAATTAAATCAAAACCATTTACGAAACAGAAACCATAAAAAGGCCGCACTCCCTAACAAGTCTATCTTTAAATTGGCGTCTCACTGACAGTATTCCATCTCTGCCAATTAAATGCAGACAAAGATAAGTAATACAATCATTACATTCTTGAGAACTTCTGAGGAATAATAATGATGATCGAATTGCCATTAATATGATTGTTCATAAATCCTAACTACTTCACTTCAGAAACAGTACCATTCAAGTCAGAATGTGATAATAAACTTAACTGGATTAGGATTGATATAAAAACATTAAGGAAGTTGATGGAATAAACCTTAAGAATGCAAATAAACAAGGAGGAGTGCAATTTTAAAGAGCATCCCATAGTGAACAGTATAGATGATTACTGGAGTTATACATAACGTATTTCGTTCAATTTGCGAATTACGGTTAACAAAAACTAATACATCTATTCACATAATTACTCCTTTTCATATCTGGGTAGATAAAGGCCCGAGATTCGATGTGTCAATAACAAAGACTGTTTGGACTGTTTCCAGGGTGACAAGCGTCGATAACTATACTACTTCTACCCTTATATTATGATGTCTATTATATGTTTTTGTAGATTGTTGACGAGGGTCCTTGTCATTTGGGTGTATCATCCTTATCACAAAGTCTATAGATCTAAGTCGACTGACAAATTTAGATCTTGGCGATCAACCAGCAATCTGTATAACCCTTCGTTAGCACTTTCTTATGACTGGTTACGTGTAAGGAAAAAATTATTGCCTGGTCACGTGTCCTCTCTCAACTAATCATTTGATCAGGATCCACGTCATCATGTTATGATATATCCTATATAGATGAATCTGATTTCAGATATTTAAGTTTAAATCACGTGATAATACGCATTAACGACATGTACGCTGATCAGTTAAAGACTGTATGTATTAGATAGTTCCATAATAAGTCCAAAGAAATTATAATAACTTGTGTAACCAGAGGAAGCCTCATCATCATCAATGCTGTTGTTCCTGAGGGCTCTGCAATTATTGTTATCCCAGCATTGCCAGATACCCGTTGGTGGAGAGAGGCAAATACAGATTAATGTCATTCCAGAGGACGTTACTGCCAGGCAGGGATTCGAACCCTCAACCGTTGGATTGAGAGTCAAGTAAATGAACCACTATACCGCGACACCCCAAGCCTTGATCTGGAGCTGTAATGTCTACGTAGGACTTCAACTGAATCTAGTCTCGTGATATTCACTTAAAATGCCATTTCATGCCATTTCATCTGAATACATGCTCTTTTAATATATTTGTTTTGCTATTTCATAATAATGAACGCTCTGATCTACCGAAAATCGAAAACCTCTTGCAGTTCTTATTTAACAAAGTACCCAGATTAAATTCAATTATGAGCGGAGAAGACAAAGAATGATAAAGGAGAGGATTTACTCATTCATATAGCTCCTAAATATATTACGTGATATAAATCGCTTCAAGATTTCAACCCAGGTGCGTTCGCAGGGGGTTGGGGTTAACCCCTCAAATGTTTTTAATTGTAAAAAAATGTACCTCCCCCAGCCACTGAACGAAATATCTGACGACGTAATTGACCAATTTCCGGACCAAAAAATAAAATAATTGTGCTTTTACCCCCAACCCCCCACTTTTTCAGCGGCTGACTGAGTCGTTGCGAAATTTTCGGCGCGATATTCAAATTTTAACCCCTTGAAAGAATCCTGCGTACGCTACTGTGTCAACCCCGCATTCAGACTATAGTTGTACATTGAAATACTTTCTATTTTGTAACAAATAACAAAAAGGCGTTACTGGTGTGCATTTCTCAAATTTTAAAGTGAGATAAGATTAGCTGGAAAATATTTTTTTCTCGTTCAGATCATTTAACTCCATATTTATTACTTCGCAATTATGCATATATATTTGTTTAATTATTAGATAGTATCGGGGCAGACTTGATAAAGATAGCTTATGCAAATATGACGCAGGGATACTCTGACGCCTGCATCTTATATGAATGTTAATTGAATCGTTTTATAGCTTCATGAGGTGTGCAATCAAATCATCAAAAATCGCCTTAACATGCATATGACCTGATTTACGTTTAATGAAATAAGGGTTGTCCTTTATGCCCAAAAGAATGTTTGATCAGTTGATAACTAATATGTTTTCAAGAATTGATAAATTTGACATACTGAACACATTTACATATTTTACATGATCCCGTTGACGTAATTGTTCAATTTTCGGACAACAACAACAAAAAGTGCTTTTACCCCACCCCCGCTTATTCAGCGGCTGGCTGAGTCGTTGCGAAATTTTCGGCGCGATTTTCACATTGTAAACCCCCTCCTTGAAAAAATCCAGCGTACGCTACTGTGTCAACCCCGCATTCAAACTATAGTTGTACATTGAAATACTTTCTATTTTGTAACAAATAACAAAAAGGCGTTATTGGTTTGCATTTCTCAAATTTTAAAGTGAGATAAGATTAGCTGGAAAATATTTTTTTCTCGTTCAGATCATTTAACTCCATATTTATTACTTCTCAATTATACATATATATATATATATATATATATATATATATATATATATATATATATTAAAAATATTAGATAGTATCGGGGCAGACTTGATAAAGATAGCTTATGCAAATATGATACGGGGATACTCTGACGCCTGCATCTTATATGAATGTTAATTGAATCGTTAAAAGAATGTTTGATTAGTTGATAACTAATATGTTTTCAAGAAATGATAAATTTGACATACTGAACACATTTACATATTTTACATGATCCCGTTGAACATTAAACATTCATTTTTGTAGATATCATTTCTTTTTTAAATATTAGAGCCATCAATACATTATTAAGAGAGTATTATAGTATTATTATAATAAATGAAATCAAAATGAAAATGAAATCACTTTCTCTGAATGTCTGTGTGCTTTATCCAGCGCACTGCAAAATGAAATGTTTTCTTCTTCTTCTTCTTCTTCTTCTTCTTCTTCTTCTTCTCCTTCCTCTTCCTCTTCTTCCTCCTCCTCCTCCTCCTTCCTCTTCTTCTTCCTTTTCTTCTTCTTCTCCTTCTTCTTCTTCCCTTCTTCTCCATAGTCCGTTAAGAACTGTGCATCCAAAATCATCGCCCCCCCCCATGCATCATTGTAGATGTATGCAACCGTGGCAACTAGCAAACACGAACTTTGTTCGCTTCTAGTGATTAAAATGTATAACTTAATTTAGTTTTCTTTTCAAAGAATGAAATCAAATTTTGTTATCAATTGAAATTCAAGGCCTTTAAGGTAGTAGAAGGCTTAAAAGGGGATAATACATTTATTTGCTCTTTATTGCAGGAGCTGTTACTGAAGAAGAATAGAAGCGAGATGGAAAATAAAAAGATTATTTCTGTGATTCTGCTCTTGGAAATATTTCTTGTAGGAGTAGTAACGGGCCAGACTGACAAAAATGTCATCAATTTGAACAATGGAGCCTACTCGAATCTACTCATCGCAATCGACAATACTGTGGCTGAGGATCTCAACATCATTGACAACATCAAAGTAATGTGAATTCGTTTTAAGCTTTTACTTTTATAGATCGGTTTCTGATTGTTATGTACTGACATTAAATAAAGCATGTTTGTTATATAATAATAATTCTAATATGATAAGAAATAAGTTCCAAATAAATCCTCTTTCCCTTACCTTTGCAAACTTGCTTCAAACACAAAGAAATATAAAAAAATGTCATCTTATCGTTTAGAGACTTTCCTTTTTACTGTCCACCTGAGCAAGTGATTTTATATGGGCATTTCTTTGATTTTGATTGTGAGGACTGGGTGTCGATCAAATGTGCCCCCAAGAAAAAGAATAACAACAAAAATCCAGCGATGAATATAAATTTGACGACTCTAACGCCCACATGTAGCGCACTTGCGTTATTCTGTTTTTTGTTTGTATTTGATGCCCCATCATGCCTTTGGCGGCACATCATTATTTCTATTGCTCATACAATGAGCTTTTTTTTTAAAGAAGCTTACTGTAATATTTGAAGTATAAATTCAAACGTATCACAGGAATAAAGATCGTAATACTGGTTTAACAGAGACTTAACTTTGGTGAATATTCTACGTACCTCCATGAAATTGTACAAGAAAACCTTTTTTCAAAAACATAAACGTGACGTTTTATTGTTAGCGTTTACTTGGTTATATATTGCATATTCGATGAAAACTTAACTTATATTAACCTCGGGAGCAGATAAGGCGATACAAAAAGTAAAATATTTATTGAAAAGTATTACTTTAAATTACTTAAATTTGGTATAAACTGAATCTACTATGGAGTGTATGAAATACTCTTCCCTGTCACAGACAGAATCACTAATTCTTAATGCAATATTTCACGATTCAAATGCACTTAAGAGGTTAAAATATTAAAGGAATTAGAACCAAACTAATAGACCTTGTTTGTAAGATATCAAAGATACTCAATGTCACTACAGGATATCCTTATTTTTATGGGTGTGAGTGTGTGTATGTATGTCCCTTTTACTATTTTATTCTTTTGTTTGTGTACAAGTAAAGGCCTTCAAAAATTTAAGCAAGCAGCAAAATATTCATGGATATTTATTCACGTTTTATCATTATATCAATTCCGACTTAAGTAAATAACATGATTATTGCAACACAATAGGACTAGATACTTACAAAAAATGTTAGTACCTGATCTGAAGAAATGATAATGGATCGTAAGTTACCCCTTCAAGTGAGATAAAACTGCCTCAACATGAAATTTCTTAATCGGGGAATTTATGGGGAGGACATGGAGTCTATATGCGAATTAAATCCAGGTTCTTATTTTTTAATCACACCGAGACAACTCAGTGATTCTCACTGCCTTACATTGATATGTCTTTACAGATTTTTATCATTCCAGATAATAGCAAAGTAATTACTTCATACGTCATGAAGTGCATGTAAAGTGGTTCTAAAGTTGAATCTGTTTACACGCATGATAATTGGAACTGGTCTAAACTCCGCCCCTTGCCCTGAGTTCAGAATGCAAGCATACCATTACAGGCATTCTTGAGGCGTCTTGGTATAGTGGTCCCTTTAATTGACCCTCAATCCAAGGGTTGATGGTTCGAATCTCAGCCCGTCACTAAAGTCCCGATGGCAAGACATCAATCCATATTTGCCTCTCTCCAGTCTCCACCCAGGTGTAATTGGTTTATTCTATGTTAACATTGCATTATATGATGATAGAGCGATGATTTATTTTCTTCTAAAGTATTACAAGCCTTAATTTCATATCTGACTATGTGATTATACAATCCAATCGACTGTTTTGTTTAATATTGAACCTGAATTATTTTAACAAAATAAACCTTGTAATGTAATTTTAAAACTTTCTAAAAAAATCTTATATAGCTTGGTTGTTACACAGTATTTTTATTTATTCATGAATTAATTAGTTAATTTATTTATTTATTCATTTATTATGGCTTTGTTTAATAACTCTTTTAAATCTCTTTCTTATCATAAAACAAATTGCACATGAAATTTCACAAATTCTATCTTGATGTTTTTCACCGATCAAAATAAGATCGCATCCTGTGCAATAATGTTTGATAGTCTAAAAATAGAATTTGTTTTGTCCCCTTCCACAGGGTTCCTTTATCAAATAATAACATTCACATATATATAAAACAAGAAATATATACATGCAGTATTTCAAAATGATATTCTCGGCAATTCAAACTATGATAAGAACATACATTTATAGATATCAGTTACAAATTGCAGTTCATTTTAAGATATCTCACATTTACTTGACAGAATAATTTAGATGAAATAAACAATCAGAAACACTTTGTAAAAGGTAACCACCTCTTCATAAATTTCTTTTCTTTCAGATTTGTTTTACATGTATATATTTCCATATTATAATAACACTTTATCGCTGATATTATGTGTTCAAAAACTGGCAAACACTGTATGCATTTGGCTGCAAAAATGTCTTTCCTTACTATAATCATAATACAGCTGAGGGCACTGTTATTATTTCCATGCAATCTTAACAATTTATTTCGATTTTTAAACTTAATACGTACATTATTACGAGACAACCAATGCTCAAGTTTTGACCATATTTCATTTGAATAAATACAGTAGCAAAATATATGTACAATTGTTTCTTCACTGTTATTACATAATGTACATTGGTTATCTGTAACTAATTTAAATCTGAACAAAGCATCTTTTATATAAAGAATTCTATTCAGTATCTTGAACTGAAACCACCTCATGTTTACAACGACAGTTGAATAAAGGGAAGTAAGTAATAAGAACCCCATACGGTATTGTCAAGGTCAAACTCCTGTTTCCACTTTGTAAGACTTTTACATTCCTGTATTTTATGCTTCAATAATGAACGGTAGATATGTGCACAGCCCTTTTTCACTTATATTATTAATAACAATGCTTCCGGGATGAAACATGTAGGTTCAATCATTTCAAAGACCTTTGGTATGACATTTTTATTAAAACCAAATCGAATAGCATGACAAAAGCCATAATATTGAAGACAGTTTACGTGTACATTGTATTTACGTCGAAAATCAAAATATGAGAGAACTTATCAATCTTTTCTTAAACATCGTTTAATAACGAAACGTACTCCCTTGGCACACCAAGACTTAAAATAAATTACGCTATTATTAACTTGTATTCTAGGATTATTCCAAAAGGGTTGACATGCAATATCATCTACAGTGAATTGAGTAAGATCTGAAAAGGCTAATAATACCTCTTCCCAAAATGGGTTGCGCACTGTAGTGGATCAATAGATTAATGCAGAACTAGGTTATTAATTTTTAAAAATGATTTTATTTAAGTAGAAATTCGTGTAACGTTTATATGTGTGTAATAATATAGGATAGCGAGTACTGATCTAAAATATTTACAAGTACTTTTTTCTCTTGCTTTCTCCCTCTTTATCTCTCTCTCTCTCTCTCAGATGATGTATACTTCAGCATCTCAGCGTCTCTACCTTGCCAGCAAGCAGCACGTCTACTGGAAGCACATCAAGATTCTTGTACCCAACACCTGGTCCATCCAGAGCGGGTATCAATTTGCTCGAATCGAAACGTTTGAGTCGGCCAACATTATCGTGCACAACTTTCCTGATGACGAGCACGACGAGCCGTTTGTCGATAGCATTGCAGAATGTGGGAAAAGAGGAATTTGGATGCACATGACGCCGAAATATATTCTAAACGAGATGTACCGAGAAGACAAGTTTGGTCCCACAGGTGGGTTGCTATTGATGCAAATGAAAATATGCTATTAATGATATGAATAGAAATGTATGAAAGTACAGAGAGAGCAAAAGAAGAAGGAACAAAGGAAAAGAAGAGAAATAGGAAGAAAAAAAGAAAAAAAGAGAAATAGGGAGAAGAACAAGGAAAAAAAAAGAAAAGAATTTATTCCACTGACTAACTGCAATTACAATTGTCATTTTTGTTAAATTTTAAACAGACAACATGTTAGGGCTGCTACTGATGCAAATGAAAATATGCTATTAATGATATGAATAGTAATGTATGCGAGTAAAGAGAGGGGAAAAGAAGAAGGAAAAAAGAAGAAGAAAAGGGGAAACGAAGAGAAATAGGAAGAAAAAAAAAAAGAAAGAAGAGAAATAGGGAGAAGAAGAAGGAAAAAAAGAAGAATTTAACCCACTGACTGCAATTTCTAAAATATTTTGGTCAGATCTCATTTACAGAGAGAGGCATTAACATGCTTTAACATGATTTGCAATGAGTTACTTTTTGTTTGTTTTCATTTTGTTAAATTTTAAACAGACAACATGTTAGTTCGAAATTGGGGCTATCTACGTTGGGGGTTATTCAAGGAGCACTATGATGGTGTTGGCGTTGGTGCCCCTGCCTATGACTCACCCGGTGTAGGTACTGAAGGGACCCGCTGTTCTCTAAAGATCAAGGGAAATGTTGTGATGCCTGGTGGAACTCCATGCCAAAGTGATCCTAACGCTGGTTATAACCTCAATTGCCGCTTCGTTCCTGATACTAAAGGACAAACTGCGACCGCTTCATTGTTATTTGGAACCAAGGATGCTCATATACATTCGGTAAGTCTGGCATCGTAATCAAGCAGTAGATGTTCTAGAGAGGGGGTTAGGGGGCTCAAGCCCCACCCTCTCCAAAGAAAAATATTAAAGTCTCCCCTTCCCATTTGAATTGATTATAAATCAATTTTAGCAAGGCAAATGTATAAAACAAATGCAAGAACCCAAGCCCACAAAAAGCCACACCCCCTCAAAATAAAAGAGAGAAAGAGACAAATCTTCTAGAACTGCGCCTGGAATGAAAGGGTTGCTTCATTTTCCATGTTAGAACGTAGTTCCTAAAAGGGAAGGTGACGGTAACCCAGTTAGGAATTGCATTATCGTTATGATGGATTCATATTTACAGTTAAATAAAGCTTTCACAAATAAATTAGAAAAAAAATGTATTTTAGTTCCTCGAACTACTCGATAAAACCATTCTCATATATGTGTCAAAGAACGCTTTTGAGAGGGTAAAAATGTCTATTTTTTTTATCCCTGAGAAGCTTTCAATTGTTTATTCAATCAATATTTTCCAATAATCTAAAATCTAATTGAGGGATTTGATCCGTATTTCAGATAGAGGAGTTTTGTAGTGACGAATCATCAGATCCAAATAACTTACACAATCCAGAAGCACCAAACTTGATGAATAATAAATGCAGTGGTGACAGTGCTTGGACGGTAATGACAGAGCGAACAACAGACTTCACAGCAGGTATCCAACCTGTCTCAAACACCACTCCTACATTCGATGTCATCCAGCTATCTACAATCAGAAGTGTGGTACTTGTGCTCGACATCAGTGGTAGTATGAGGGTAAGTTAGTGATTGTTTTATTATTCAGGACAGTACGAATTTAGCCATTGCTTAATTTAGCCCCAATGTCATTGCTTTCTTATTTTCTTTTCAGGTGGGATTGGATTATTGAAATATAAATGTACTACTTTAATAATAATAATAATCAGCTTTTATATAGCGCTTAATACAAATGTCTCTAAGCGCTTTACAGATATACTATTACCCCGGTCATTGGATTCAGTGCTTGCCCGCACACACTGTGTGCACAATCTCCACTCCCTGGGGAGCATTCCATACTTTAGGTTCCTTATGATAAATCAATGTGTGCGAACGACTATGCCTCTTGACAACCATGCTTACAATCACTTAATTGTAGAGTTTTTATCGTATAGAGACTTTGCGTCGCCAACTTTCACAATTTGTATGTGGTTAACTTTAAATAAGTATCATTGCCTTAAAGAAGCAAATATGTATGTAACTCCAAAATAATTTTAAAAACATTGCATTGACAACATTTTCATTATTTTATGTATTGGAAGTTATTAACCATCTTTTATCCAAAACGTCATTTTTTTAAATAAAATAAAGGTATTCAGTTCTGGTTTTATCATAGCAAAGTTAGTTAAAATACCTTCATTTTATGTTAATGAGGTAGGAGCCAGACTTAAATCAACATATAAGTGAACATGTTGTTTAAAGTATTTAAAAATAAAATAAAAATGTGACTGTTTTGTGGCGTTTGTTGTGTGTTCGACATTTAATACAACACTTGTACAAGACGTGTACGTTCACATGTACTGTTTGCTTGATATATGGAATTATTGTGGCTTTAAGAAAAGTGAAGGACGAACAACAATGCTTTTAACAGAGCATTTGTCATACCGTGTCACGTCCTTATTTGTAGGGGAGCAGGTTTGAGAGAATGATCCAATCATCTACTGACTACATCATGAATGTTATTCCACACGGAAGCATGCTTGGAATCGTAGTCTTCGAAAGTACATCTGAAATCAGAGCGTATCTCACCGACATTAATGACAAAGCCTCGAGACAAAGTCTCGTCAACGCCTTGCCTCCAACCGCTGGAGGCGGTACGTGTATTGGATGTGGAATACTGTCAGGCATTCAGGTACCATGTAACTCTTTTTATGTCACCAATCAGTTTCTAATCTGTCAATGTTTCAAATATCTAATCGTTATTGTGGAAGTACCTGTTAGTATGTAACCAAATTTTAGTTAGCCCTTCTTCAGATTTGGAATATATTTGGTTATCTGTTTCATTAAGTTCCCTAAGTTTGGCATACATCATGTCGCTTCGGCCTCTTTTCTCTAAAGCTTCAATCTCCTTACACTATTCTTTTAGCCATTTTTCTCTGGCCTTGTATGTTTCCCTGCGAAGTTCATTATTGAGTTATCGGTTTTCCTTCTCCTGTACGACCCCTTTCTACCACCTCCTTCCCTCTTGTCCGCCATAGCCTATGTGACCCATATGGTTTCCCGGGCTCTCGCCTCTTCAAGTAGCAATTAGTCTCCTCTGCAGTTGCTTTGATGTTTTGTTTCAGCAAGGTCAACATGGCATCAGATTCATGATTGAGCGCTTCATCTGATCTGATTGGGCGGCTACTGTTCTGGTATATTAAAGTTGCCAGTCTCAATGGAATGCTGTCCTTTTTCTATCTCTCGAGATTCCATTTCCTCCAACTTTTCTCTCCCTTCAGTTTTTGAAAGTATCAGTGATGCATCCATGATGGCTAGGAGTGACTAGAACCAATATTTGCTCCTGGAAAGGCTCTTGAGTTCTTCGCTCTTCCTCTGTAACTTTTCCTCATGAATATGTATTCAAGCTGGAATCTACATACATCTCATGGTTGCTTCCATGTGGTAGAGCTGTTGTTTGCGATGGTTAAACCATGTGTTGGTTATGACCAGTGGCGGATCCAGGGGGGGGGGCCCGTGCCCCTCCCTAGAAAAAAACGGGTAAAAACACCCTTTTTGAAAAAAGAAGTTGGGCCCTCCTGGCGCCCAAGGGGGGGGTGGCGGTGAAAAAAAATAACCCTTCCCGTAGGGAAAAAAAAAATTCGGGTGCCAAAAAAAAAAAATTGTGCTCACTACCCCTGGTGCCCAAGGGGGGAGGTGGTGGTGCCAAAATTTTTTTTTGCTCACTACCCCCACTGAGCGAAAAATCGACCGGCACGATTTTCAAATTTTCGCACGAAGTGGGCCCCTTTTTAGGCCCCCTCCCTTGCCGCCGGCTGGATCCGCCCCTGGTTATGACAATATGTTTTCTACCGCAGAACTCTACAAGCTTAAACCTCTTTCAGTGCTTGATCCAACTACATAATGGCCAAATTCCTTGACATGAACTTATGTTAGGCTTTTGCATTAAAATAGTGTTTTTTAAAGATACGTTTACATAATGAAACATACAATAAATTCATGAAACTGAAACAATCAAGTTATTCTTTGTAGGTACTGGGATCATACGCGCAAGGTGGATACATCGTACTCCTCAGTGATGGCGGAGAGACTAAAAGTCCATACATCAGTGACACGTATGACGACATTGAGAACTCGGGAGTCATAATTGACACCATCACCATAAGCAATTCTGCTGACCAGCAGATGGAAGATCTTTCCACCATGACTTCTGGTATATCCACCTTCTGTTCTGATACAGGAACTGGGACATGTCTCATCCAGGCTTTCCAGAGCACTATAACAGAGAGACCTGGTATCGGCGTAGGGACTGTTCCCATACAGGTATATTTGGGCAACGGCCGCCAGTTGTTATGCAGAGGAGGGGTGGGGAGCAAGTGCCAACGTATGTCAAAGGGAAAGCACACCCTGATAGTAAGTTTGTTTTAATAAAAGCAGAAAAATGAGAGGAACGGGTCAGTGAAAGTTTGAGGAACGGGTCAGTGAAATTTTAAGCAAAATCCGTTATGAGTGTTTGAAGTTGCGATCATGAAACTCTGTGACGTATCTCGCAAGCTCCCCTCCGATTTGCTTTTGTTCATCTTTCATGTTCTTAGTTATTGAATAGAATAGATTTGAAAATTTTCCTTAAGCTAGGGCTAAAATTAAATTTGCTGAATTGTTAGTACAGAGCAAATGAGAGGGGAGCTGGCAACTTCAAAAATTCATAACTTTCTTACTCTTAAGCGGATTTTGCTCAAACTTTTACTCGCCTAATTGATTCATTTTCTTGCTTCTATCAAAAGCAACTTAATATCAAGGTTATCAGCTGCATTCTCTATAGAACATGATGTAAAAAATAATACTAAACAAAACAAAAGAAAGGGACCAAAAGGTTAACCAAAGAGCAATACAGAACATGTTTGTTCTTTATAACCTTTATAGCTTCAAAATTTCGTACACGAGAAAAGAGTTATGGAGACAAGTGAAGATGATTGACTTAATTTTATAACAAAATATAGTGCATTACAAAAATAAATGTTTATAAATCAGCCATAAATCGAAGTATGGTACAATATCATTCGTTCAGGATGCTAAAGAGTTTTTATGTCACCAATCCCAGATACAATAGAAAGGGAAGAATCATTTCTCGTTAGGATTGTGTGACTAATAGTTGTCATTATTCGTTCCATTGACTGCAGGTTACTATTCATTTTTTGTTTGTTTTTCTTTACAATAATCATTTTGTAACATGCAGGTATACATACATAGTACGATATATGAGTATCACTTTTTTTTAAATAGTTTATTTTTTTTGTAAATATTGACACACGTACGAAAGAAAAGCGTAATTAATCAATCGTAATGTACTATAGAAATAGAAACATGTTGATAACCTGACAAAAATTTTGACTTATCATTTGATCCACATTCATTCAGGATTAATGATAGATTTTGATTTTTTATTCAAAGATCTACAGTTCCGAGATCGTCATCGAAAGATATCCTGGTCTTGAGGTCGTTCCAGTAATCATCGATGCCGCATTGGGTAACGAGACGGTGATCACTGTGCTATGGACGACGAGTTCGTTGATATCGGTCGTAGTCACTGGACCAGACGGTACTCGCGTTGATAATTATGATCAACGTTATAATATTGATAACAACACGAAGATTATAACGGTCAACCTACCGCTAGCGCAGGTGAACTCTTTGTTTATTTTCGTTTGGTTTTGGTACTCACCAATTATTATTCGAAAATCTTACCATTATTGCAGTGAAGATGGAAGTAGAGGTACTTTCTATTACAATTTAATATCGTCTCGTGTCATTCAATCTCTCCAGAAATGGTTTGAAAACACAATCAAAGGTTTGAAGTAAAATGAAACGCGATGTTTTAAGAGGATTCTGTATCCTTGTGCTGCTCATTGTTTTCTTTGATTTCTTGAATATTTTACTGACCAGAATTACTTTGGAGTAATTTTGCGTCGTGTCATCTATCTGCTAGACACGGTCTATGCTGAACATGTTCATTTTGTTTCCATGATTATATTTTCGATGTTCATACGTTCCCTTGATAATGAATTTTAGGTTGGGTGTCTTGGACCATCCTTCGGAAATAAATATTAATGTATTTATATTCATTTCTAAAGCCTGGTAGATGGAATGTTACAATATACAACACCGAAGTAGCTACCGAGTACGCTAGTGTTGCAGTAACATCTAAACCAAGTACGGAGGAATACAAGCCAGTCACAGTCACTGTTCTACTAGGATCACGGGTAAGTTTACAAGCCTTTGTCCAGGTTTATTACTAAATAAAATGATCGAAACATCTTTCAAGAAATCAACTTCGGGACAATTTCTATACACGGTTGTATTCAATAATCATAGAAATCATTTTCGGATTACGTAACATGTCATTATAATGTTCGTACAAAAGTGACCGACAGGGATGTTGAAATCGCCTTAGGTTGGTTTCTTAAAGTCTTTGCCATCGTGTTATAATTTTGTTTTAAACACAATTTATTCATAAATGTACCGGTTAACTAAGTATACCAATTCACAATTAGTAATGTAAGGATTCTACGTACTCATCCCCTCCTTGCAAACAGAAATGCTCATTGTTTTGATAATATTATGTCCAAGGCCCTGAGTAATGTCATTCTACCAACCATTAGTTAGGATTTTGTTCTTGTTGTTTTTACAGGGAGGACATGGAAATATAAGTGTGAGAATCCCGTATGTATTTTGTAATACATTTATAGTGATTTGATCTCTTGAGCTTCCTAAGCATATTCATGTATTTAAAAAAATATCATTAATCTTTTGATACTTCTTTTTAGTTTTATAATGATATCATATTGGTTTTGATATTTTCCCCACTTAGAAAAGTCCTTAAACATTTGTTTGATAGTGTTATTTCAAGCGTTCTCCCTTTTATTCATTCTGTGATATTTTTAATTTAATGTTGATGATTGGTTTTACAGGAAGTGGACTTTTCTCAAACTCCGGCACTAGCTATCTATACTCAGGTTCAGCAAGATTACCAACATGTTCTCAATGCTGACGTCACAGCTATCATTTCAGACGCCTCTTCCTCCACGACCACGATGACACTGCTTGATAACGGATCAGGTGAAACATCGTATCTTTTTTATTGTGCCATTAATATGACTGATTACTTAACTCACTAACCCACTTAACTCACTATATTGAACCCACATTCCAATCACATATTAATGATCTTTCGAAATCAGTGTGGACGAAGTGGCTACAGTCGGGAACTTAATTTGATTCCAGATATTAATTTCTTCCATTTTTGTGCTTGAAATTTCATTTTATGTACCACTCAGTAATCTGGGAAAAGCGAATGGATGATGGATTCAGAGTTCATGAAAATATAATTGAATTAATTCCTTCACCCATATATTTAAACAAACACAGCAAAGCTGAAATATTTGATCGTAAATGGAAAGAATTGTACCTATTATCATCTTACTAATATTTGTTTTATTTTCTTCTTATTCTTATTCTTGGAGCGCAAAGAGACATTGTGATATATAGCATACAGTAGTTAGTACACTGAATTAATTAAGTTTAATATATATTTCAGTGGCAGATCGAGAGGGGCGCACAAACAAGCCCCTATTATTGTTGGTTTTTTGTTGGGGGGCAGCTCCCATACGTATAGTTTGGTCGCCACAAGAATTATATCGACTTCTTTCGTAATTTATTCACCTTCTTCTTCTTCTCCTCCTCCTCCTCCTCCTTCTTCTCCTTCTTCCCCTCCTTCTCCTTCTTCTTCTTCTCCTTCTTCTACTTCTCCTTCTTCTTCTCCTTCTTCTTCTTTTTCTTCTTCTTCTCTATGCATCCAATAGGTTCAGACTTATTCAAAGATGATGGAACATATTCAGGGTTCTTTCTAAATTTCGCTTCTAATGGCAGATATAACGTCAAGGTCAATGTCCTCGGCTATGAAGACGTAATCGAAGTCGCAGAAAAGCGAAGAAGTGAGTCGAATACTTCCATGCACTCAATGTTTGTTTTTCTCTCAATGAAAGGAAAGGCTTCATAAAGTAAAACGTAAAGAATATAAGAATACGACATTTGGGGGGCATTTGAAAAGGAGACATAGAGATAGCACATGGCTAGTGTTAAATTATTAGACCAAGGAATTCCTTACTTAACAAAAACAATTTTTAGGAAATAATAAATAACATTTCCTTATCATTTTTATAAAAGAATGTGCCTGTTTGTGCATTGTGAGTTTAGATGCCCCAATTTTCCTAACGAATGTGTCATATTCGGTTTTCTATCAATATAGTATAGCTTTGCGTAATATTAAAATAAAATACCGTTCTCCGATTGGGCTCCTTCATATATTAGCAAAGAACGGCATTCGATTTTCAGAGGGTGTCATCGTTTCATAACTTCATGTCATTTAGAGGGGAAAATGAATTTTTCTCTCCTCTCTTTCTTCAATAAATGTATCACGAACTTATGAACACAAATAAGGTAAAATGATTCATTTTAGAAATCTACTCTTTCATACCATCTGGCTCGAAAATGTCAAACTACTAATAACTGCAGACAGATTCATTTAGTTTTAGTGGCACACGTGATGGAAAGTAATATTGCCGTTTGAGAGGAGAGAAATATTGAAAGAAATAATTTCATTTATATTAATTTTTGCATACTAATGTCCTCCCTCACATATGTTAATCCAGGCAGACGATCGGCCCCAGTTGAGGTCGAGACCGTAGCAGAGCCATCTTTCATGCGCACAGCATCGGGAGGAGTCTTCAAAGTCGAGAGCTATACTCCCAACGCTCCTGATACCCTACCACCTTCTCGTATCCAGGACCTGGTCTACACCTCTTTCTCCTATGACAACAGCACGGTGACCCTCAGCTGGACTGCTGTAGGAGATGACATGGACCAAGGAACAGGTAAACTAATCTTCACTTTCTTTAAAATGTAACATTTCTTGCCTAATTCCAGTTGTAGTACTTCGCATGTGAATTTACACCATCAAATTCAAACGTGACTGTTGCAAGTAAGGTGGAAAGGTGAACAGAAGAAAACACACTTTGAAATCTACTTCAGATTTAGCCACACAGCAGCATACCCAGTTCATTTACTTTCATCTCATCTCATCTCATCTTTAAAACTACTTTCCAGTTAACTTATTTATTGGTGATTCATTTTAATTTTCATTATACCTACATGTGCTCATAGTCATGATTATTTAGTCATTTTTTAAATATTTTTTCCTGCATTTATTTTAATTTCTTCTCCAAAGCCTACAGTTACGAACTCCGCTATTCCACCAACTTCTCTGAGGTACGGGACAACTTCGACAACAGTAACAGGGTCACTCAGGATCAACTGGTATATGGGAACCTATCCCATATCAATCCATCAGGAGTTATTGAGAGTGTCACTATCACCCTCCCAGAGAAGGGGGAAGATATCGTCTATTACTTTGCTATTCGGGCTTGGGATGAGGCTGGGAACGGAGGACAGTTGTCCAACATTGCGTCCTTGTCGATTCGTTTCATACCATTGGCTGTAACTCCCACAGTGGACCCTACCATGCTTGCTACTGATGCAGTGACAGAGATTAGTACTGTCTTAGACCAGACAGAACGGACTACCAACCACGATACTCTAGGAACCACGGAAGCTACATCGGAAGTCACAGCGACAAATCCACAGAGACCAGAGACCACAGAAGGCAAGCAACCTACACCATCTTCAACAACACTTCAACAGAACCCAGAGACCAAAGAAGCCGAGGAACCTACACCATCTTCAACAACACTTCAACAAAACCCAGAGACCACAGAAGCCGAGGAACCTATACCATCAGAACGACTTTCAACGACACTTCAACAGAATCCTGAGACCACAGAATCCAAGGAACCAACTGGACGAGAAGACCAGGCCCTAATCATTGGCTTGTCTTGTGCATTAGGCGCAGTAAGCATCGTGTCATGTGTCAGTTTGATGTACATCTACTATCTGAAGCACAACCTCGTCCAAGTGAAGCCTATCACACCGCCTGAATCAGCATGGCCACAGCAAGGGCTTCCTGATACAGAGATAGTACAACAGAATCCTACCTATGATAATCCTACTTTCTCTACAGCTTGATTTACAAGTTTTTCCTTCGTCGGATTGCGCAGATTATTGTGGAGCTACTAAAGCAAACATTTTTTTCTTCATCTTTATGTAATAGGGAATTGTATATCACCCGGTTAATGGAAGTTCTCTAGAATATATTGTTCCAATTCACGTTAAGTTTAGGTGTCGTGTGGCATATAAATATTTAATCAGTATTGAAAATATTTAGTTGCACGCTAAAAAAATATATAAGTTTTCTTGATCACCTTGGAATTGAGAATCATGTATTGAGGACCCTCCTCCAAAAAGGTAAATAAACAAAATGCCAACACTTTATGTATGATTAAGTAGAAAAATAATGAATATAAGCAGAATATATAATCGACTGCTAAAAATTATGAAGTAATTTATCTCTTATGTTTGCTTTGCTTTTGTTTCATCTTCGTGTAAAATAAATATTATGACATGGAATCAATGTGGTCCAATACTAGATTATCTGGTCAATGTGACAAACAACGTTCAAAAGTTTTGAATTTCACTTCTAGAGAATTCAAGAAATGAGAAAATTTGGTTTTGTTGGTAGCTACAGAGTATCGATCACGTAGTCATCGAGATCTGGTATAATCCTGTAAACTGCTCTGTACTGTGTACAGTGCAATACTGTGCTGTGCGTTTGACAGTAACTACTCTCAAGGTGCAGTGATGGAGAGCTCCATGAATAAATTTTGTTTCCCTTTTGAAAGAAAAAAACACCTGTATATCACAGAATGCACTGTTGTGGTAGTCACCTAACTTTCATGAACACTTTTAGACTCCTTGTCATGGCTAGGGGCGCTCGGTCGCATGTTTCGAGACGGTGGTGCCATGCGGCCTTTTATCGGTGCCATGGTGGGGCTTGTCTGACGTAGCAGTAACTATTGTGCTGGTGAGAGGGTGTGTGGCATTGTTGTCCCTGGGCGGGTGATTGGGTGCCATTGGCAGTGACGGGGAGCCTGAACTCGGTTGACCTCACAATTTGGTACAGTCGATCTTGATCTGGTCATGCACATACTATAACTCCGAACTGGATTATTGTGCATCATCTTTATGGTGCTGCCAATTTGAGATATGTTTTCCAAATCATTAACAGTGGTCACAACAATGTAATTGTATAGCCCAATAATCAAACGATAATGTGTGTCTTTTGTACTGTTTTTCCATTTTTTTTCCATGAACATCAGAAATACAATATTGAAAATATGTTTGTCTTCTGTTAACTCAACAATTCAACAAATATTTGTACCTTGAGTAGTCAATTTTATTTATATTATAAATGTAAATTACCTTGAATATATGTTTGTTAATTTGTTGCGAATGAAATTCAATAAAATTCCTGTGGAGGGAAAAATATGGATTAAAAAAAAATAATCCTGTAAATGGAGATGGACCAGCATCATTGTCAAAAGTAAAGCCAAAATTCGGTTAATGAACTAATATCTCAATGATAGCCCACAAACCATGTTTTGTCGCATCTTTGCAACATCTATGAAAATTATTCAATACATTTACGTTTTGATAGTTAAGTTTCATTCAGCTATTTCGAATTCCTTTTCTGAGGCTGCTATCGTGTTCAAGCTCCAGCTTAAGATGGCGGTCTCCTGCATTTTTCAATTTTGAAATGATTTGTCAACTATGTTTTGTTTGTTTAGTATAAATACTCAATTGATCTGTATTTTGGCATGATAATATATGTATTTTGACTTTTGTTTAGGTTTTTATTATGTTGAAAAATGCAGAAATTAAATCAAACAGACAAACAAACAATTATATCATAATATTTAGCCAGATGTTTATTTCCTAATTTAACCATCAATATCTCTCAGCTTCCTTTGTCATATATACTCAGAAAAGGGCTACAGCCCTGCACACTCGGTTAATTATGTTTTATGTCTACATATAGCTTTTTGCCACATCATTTTGAAATGTGTTATATGATTTCATTTCCAAAATTTATCAGATTCATGAGTCACACAATAATCATAAAAAGCTACAACGCTGTATACTTAGTTGTTTTCTATTGCACGTATTTATAGGTTTTCCCTAAAACATATTTTAGAATTTGTCATAATTTAAACGAATACCAAAATGTCAATATTATTTTCTTTGTTACTATCATTGTTGTCATTGATGTTGTTGAAGTTATTGTTATTATCGTTATTGTTTTTAACTTTTTGTTGATGTTGTTGTCGTTGTTGCTCCGAAAAGGGAGGGAGTGACTGCCGGCCCTCTTTTGTAATATTTTTGTCTGAAAAGGGGCTGCATCTGTTTAACTAGTAATCGGTTATCCGCCTATCGCTTATCGCCTATCGCTGCCAGGTACCCATTTACATCACCTAGGTCAAGTGTGGCAGATGTAGATTATTTCTTGCCAAAGGACATTAGTATCCTGGCGGGATTCGAACGCGAACCATATGATCCACTGTCCGGTGGCATATCCACTAGACCACGACACCTTCACAATATAAACGATAAAAACTAATGTATTTAATACATGGATGAATTCAACCTCAATGATTGTAAAAAACCAACTGCACTCCTCGTAATAGAGTAATGGGAAACACCAGCACGTCCCAGTTATTTTTACCCTCAGAGACACTGGGGTTACATGGCTTCAGTTCGTCGTCCCCTCTCAGGCGTAGGTGCGCCAGATACTTGATAATGATATATTTAATGTTCTTTATTCACTAAAATATCAAAAGCACAAGTAATAAAAGTCAAAGTTACAAAATTAGAGTTAACATGATATAAACAAAATACCACACATTCACACAAACAAACATATTAATTATTGCAGATATGCAATACCTTCAGGGAGAGAAGCAAAAATATCAATGAGAGTTTTGCAAGTAAAAAAGCATATATACACAATGTATATAATCATGTTTGAACAATCAAGCCACCCCCCCCCCCGTCCCAATCAGAATGAAAGCGTCACCGTCCATGTCACTGCGCATAACCAAGAAAGCAAAACATTTTCACGCGCACACACACACTCACGCACAAACACGCACACACGCACGCACACGTACACATACAAGCAACTCACTCGCACAAAATACCCACATGAACACATTGCATCTTACTTATAAATGGCTATGCGCAATGGCACTGATAACTGATACCTATCCCCTGAACGGTTTATAGGAATGCAAATTAAATCTAAATCATTTACGAAACAGAAACCATAAAAAGCCGCACTCCCTAACGAGTCTATCTTTAATGATTGCCGTCTCCCTGACAGTGTTCCATCTCTGTCAATTAAATGCAGACAAAGATAAGTAATACAATCATTACATTCTTGAGAACTTCTGAGGAATAATAATGATGATCGAATTGTCATTAATATGACTTATCATACATCCTAATTAATTCACTTCAGAAACATTACCATTCAAGTCAGAATGTGATAATAAACTTAACTGGGTTAGGATTTATATAAAACATTAAGGAAGTTGAATGCCTTAGGAAAGCAAATAAACAAGGAGGAGGGACATTTGTAAAAGCACCCCATAGTGTACAGAATAGATGATTACTGGAGTTATACATAACGTTTTTCGTTCAATTTGCGAATTACGATTAGCAAAAACTAACACATCTATTCACATACTTCTGTTCATGTCTGGGAAGATAAAAGCCCGTCATTCGAGGTGTCGATAACAAAGGCTGTTTGGGCTGTTTCCAGGGTGACAAGCGGCGATAATTATATTAATACCCGAATATAATGATGTCTATTATTTGTTTTTATGAATTTTTGATGAGGTTCATTGTCATTTGGGTTTATCAGCCTCATCCCAAAGTCCATAGATCTAAAGTCGACTGACAAATTTAGATCGTGGCGATCAATCAGCCATCTTTATAACCCTCATTAGCACTTTCTTATGACTGGTTACGTGTAAGGAAAAAATTATTGCCTAGTCACATGTTCTCTCTCGACTATTCATTTGATCAGAATCCACTTCATCATGTTATGATAGCCAAGTTCTCTCGAAACACGATTCCCATACCAGAGCTCAAGATTAGCTTTAACTTATTCATATAGCACCTTATATTAATATATTACGTGATATGGATCGCTTTAAGATGTCAACCCCGCATTCAAGTTGTGACAACCTATACACTATAGTTGTACATTCAAATATTTTCTATTTTGTAACAAATGACACAAAGTCGTTATTGGTTTGTATTTCTAAAATTTTAAAGTGAAATAAGATATGCTGGAAAATATTTCTTTCTCGCTCATATCATATATATTTAAACAAGATATTAGATAGTATCGGGGCAGAATTGATAAAGATAGATTATATAAATATAATGCGGGGATGCTCTGACGCCTGCATCTTATATAAATGTTAATTGAATCGTTTGATAGCTTAATGGAGTGTGCAATCAAATTACGTTTAATGAAATGAGGGATTGTCCCTTATGCCCAAATGAATGTTTGATCAGTTGATAACTAATATGTTTTCAAGAATTTATACATTTTGCATACTGAACATTTTTACATATTTTACAGGACCTCGTTGAACATTAAACATTCGTTTTTGTGAATCTCATTTCTTTTTACATATTACAGCCATCAATACATTATCAAGAGACCTTAAAAACATCTATTATCGTATTATAGTATTATTATAATTAGTGAAATAACTATTAACTATGAAATCACTTTCTCTGAAAGTCTGTGTGCTTAATCCAACGCACTACAATATGAAATTCTTCCTCTTCTTCCTCTTTTTTCTTCCTCTTCCTCTTCTTCCTCTTCTTCCTCTTCTTCTTTTTCTTCTTCTCCTTCTTCTTTTTCTTCTTCTCCTTCTCCTTCTTCTTCTTCTTCTTCTTCATCTTCTTACTCGTCCTCCTCCTCTTCTTCTTCTTCCCTTCTTCTCCATAGTCCGTTCAGAACTGCACATCCAAAATCGTGGCCCCCATGCGTCATTGTGGATGTACGCAACTGTGGCAACTATCAAACACGAACTTTGTTCGCTTAATCGCTTTTAATGATTAAAATGTATAACTTAATTTAGTTTCCTTTTCAAAGAATGACATGTTTTAATCAAATGAGATCCAAGGTTATAAAGGCATTAAAAGGCTTAAAAGGCAAGAAGATATTTATACGCTCTTTATCGAAGGAATTGTTACTGTAGAAGAATTGAAGTAAGATGGAAAATAAAAAAGTTATTTATGTGATTCTGCTCTTGGAAATATTTCTTGTGGGAGTAGTAACGGGCCAGAAAAATATCATCAATTTGAACAATGGAGCCTACTCAAATCTACTCATCGCAATCGACAAGAATGTGGCTGAGGATCTCAACATCATTGACAACATCAAAGTAATGTGAATTTGTATTATAGATCAATAATTTCATAGATCAATATCTTATTTCTTTGTACTGACATTAAATGAATATTATAGGTTGGGAAACTAGCAGTAGATTTACATATTTGAATTTATCTAAAATTCTACACAAAACAAATTTGCTTTGGTTATTATCATAGCTAACCTGTGATTTAGATTGAAATTGTTTTTTTAATCTTTTTTTTTTTCATTTGTATATTTATTTGTTTATTCATGAACTTATTCATTGAGGAGTTCCTCAGTCATTTTACAATACAATATTTTATTTCTTGGTTGTTTTAATTTAATTTGGGGGTGTTTTCGATTTTGTATGTCAAACAGTTAAAAAAAGTTATAGCAAGCTTAGCTTGAAGATGCGGTCGCACCACACAAAAATAAATCTTTCAGACCTCTCACAAGATGCAGCCGATCAGAAAAGAAATCAATATATAGAGCCTATTATTCTGTAATGAAAACAAAAAGTAGATAAATAAATAAACATGTCGTGTTTTCTCTCAATTCAGGTTTTACCCATAATGTGAGAATACCCAATTACATGCTAGCCAACTGACAAAATATTCTTCTTCTGCTTCCTCCTCTTCGCTTCTTCTTCTTCTTCTTTCCCTTCTTCTTCTTAGTCCTCGTCTTCTTCTTCTTCTCCTTCTTCTTCTTCTCCTTCTTCTCTTTCTTCTTCCTCTTTTTCTTCTTCGTATGTATTACAAAGAGAACTACCGGGTGTAAGTTTTAGTGAAGAGCCCGGTCAGATCAGATCGAATTAGGGGTTAGTTTTAGTGTTGACATTTTGTCGCACAAATTTTCATGAAATGTTTCGACTGAGTTTTAGGCCTTAAAACCCCTCTAAAGTGTTGGGGGCCCCAAAAGTCGCAAACAAATTGATGACAACATTTAACTTAAATATTGTAATAATATGAAAGATGATGTTATTCAACACACAATTCTGCAAGGATTTTCAAAATAAATGTGTTTGAAGCCGAATATTGATGAAAGAATGCAGAATTTAGGTTCTGTGTTGTACGCAGAAAACCTAATTTTTGTATTCTTTCATCAATATTCGTCTTCAAACAAATTTATTTTGAGAATCCTTGCAGAATTCAGTGTTAAATGTCATCCTCTTTCACTTCATTGTACAATTGAAGTGAAATTTTTCCATCAAATTTTTGGGACTCCCAACACTTCAGAGATGCTTAAAAAAAAACTAACCAACATAAATTATATGAATAGTGACACAATAATAATATGGACAAGAAAGGAATACAAACCATAGTAGTTTATGTTTGAATTAAAAAAATCAACACTTACGAATGGTCTATTATCTTCCTGATACTTTAAGATTATATTGATTAATTTTTGGATAAACAGGTCCTGGATTCTATAGCATTGAGCCACAAAAAATTACCCAAAGAAATTTGTTTTGGGCACGGAATTTGGATAATAAACTTGCATATAATTGTAAAATTTAGGATGGGGCTTGGGAACATCGCTGGCGGGAATTGGATGTAAACTAACTCCAGTTTTATTCTCTTGTATAAATAGTCCATACATAACTAAAATTTATCAACATCTGTGACATTTCTTTTTACTTCAAATACAATGTTCCTGATGTATATTTATTGTTCTGCATGTTTATTTTTATGTTAGTTAGTACCAACTTGTCCATTAGTTGGGTTTAGTTTGAATATCTGACATTGTCACGTTTGCAACGAGACATGATTAATATTTAACATTTTTTAAAAATTCATTCGTTGTATTTAAAGTAGAGGCCTGTTTGTGAAATAAGTTCCAAATAACTCCGCTTTCCCTTACCTCTACGAACTTGCTTCAAACGCAAAGAAATAAAAAGTACATCTTATCTTTCCTTTTTACTGTCCACCTGAGCAAATGATAAAATGAGCTAGAAAATACCTTTTTTATACATGAGTAATTCTTTCATTTTGATTGAGAGTGTCGATCATTATGTCTAAGCGTAATACAGTAAGCTTCTTTTTAAAGATACCCCCACAGTAATATTTGCAGTATAAATTCAAACTTCTCATAGGAATGAAGATTCGATCGTATTACTGGTTTAATAGAGACTTAACTTTGGTGAATTTTCTACGGACCTCCATGAAATGATACTAGAAAGACCTTTATACAAAACATAAGAACGACGTTTCATCGTAAACGTTTACTTTCTCCTCGACGTATCTTGATAAATCGCATATTCGATGCAAACTTCAAGATTAACCTCGGGAGCAGATAAAGCGATACAAAAAGTAAAATATTAATATTAATATTATTATTACTTTAAATTACTTAAAATTGCCATAAACTGAACTCACTATGGAGTCTATAAAATTCCGTTCCCTGTCACAGACAAAATGACAATTTCTTGACGCAATATTTTACGATTCTATTGCATTTTAGAGGTTTAAATATTAAAGTAAGTAGTACCAAAATTAATAGACCTTGTTTTGTAAGATAACAAAGATACTCAATGTCACTACAGGATATCTTTATTTTTGTGTGGGTGTGAGTGTGTGTATGTATGTCCAATTTACTATATTATATGCATTATCAAAGTTAAACTATGTCTCATCACTTATAGTGGTTCCTGAGTGGTTGTTTAAAGAGGTGGAGAAAATTACTTTTGAATTTTTGTGGGCAGGTAGAGACCGCATAAAGAGAAATATAATGTATCAGGATTATTCGCATGGGGGTTAAAATTGATGAATTTTAAATTGTTTGTAAAGGCGCAACGTTTGATGTGGCTGAAATATTTATTGTATGGAGATAGGGATACTGGATGGAAACTGTATTTTGATTTTTGTTTTAAACTAGTTGGAGGGAGATTTCTGTTTCTATGCGACTTTGACACGTCTAAATTAACATTAAAAATACCACCATTTCATTTAGAAATGCTAAAGGCTTGGCAGGATATGAGGAAGTATAGATTGTATGAAGAGGAGGTCAATCCAGTTATATTTAATAATAATAACATATGTATAAGAGGTAAAATGAGTTTTGATTATGATCTATTTAATAAAGGCATACGCACTGTAAATCAAATTTTCGATAATGGACATATGAAGCCCTTGGCTTATTTTCAAAATCTTGGGATTAATGCAAATCAATTGCTCCAGATAATGGATATTGCTCATGCTATACCAACTTGTTGGAGGGATGCTACCCTTCGGTTAAATTTAAAAAAATTGATTTTGTAGACTTTAATATAAACATGAATATTGCTGGGCAGGAAACACCTTTCCAGATAGTTAAATCTAAAACTATTTATAACTGTTTTGTCAACAGTTTACGTGAATCATATAATTGAACAGTAAAGGATGGTCACAGCAATTTTAACTTTACACAAAAAGAAATATGTACATTTTTTGTCCGAGCAAGGAGCACAACTCTTATCAGAAAACAAAGGGAATTTCAGTTTAGGCTTTTACATGGAGCCATATACACAAAGGAACGTTTGATGAGGTTTGGGTTTGTGGGGGACAATTACTGTTCAGATTGTAATAAAGAGACAGAGTCTTACTTACATATATTTATGAACTGCACGAAAGTTAAACAGTTATGGCAATTCTGTATTCAATATTTCGGCTTGGCTGAATTAAGAGATATGAAATGGGGGATATATTCATGGGACTACCTGCTAATTCGAATAGAGATAAATTGGTGAATTCTTTGATCTTTTTCATTAAATATGTAATCTTCCATTGTAGGGCTCAAGGCCATGTACCTTCCAGTGTGAAGATACAAAAATATATAGCGGAATTTATTGAGGAAGAAAAACTTAGCAAGTAGGCAAGTTGAATTCGCACCTACAAAAGTTGGAAGAGCTAAAAGTGAATAAGAATATGAATGTGAACAGGTATGATGTATCCACTGTGGTGAGCGTGTAAATTTGTGGTTGTTTGTGAGGTGCGAGCTTGTGAGTGTGAATGTGAATGTTTAAGGGGGGTTAAGTAGTAGAAGGGATGGAGGGTGGCGGGGAATATTAACGGAGGGTGCATTGTAAACAAATATGTATTATGTTATTTTTCATGAAGGATGGTAATAACTTAATTCAGTATGTTTTTATTATTATCAGACAAATTTAGTGATTTCATTCTATTAGTCTTCTTCTTTGCTCACGGTTTTGTGAATTATTTATTTGTGTTATGAAAACGAAATGAAAAATTTGTATTTGTATGGAAGTATTTACATAGATTTGTATGTAATGATGTATTCTGAATGAAGTCTCTAATAATTCTTTTTTTTTTTTTTAATTTACAATGTCCAGAGGACTGATAAAGACTTAATGCCAATGCAGTGCAGTGCAGGGTAACTAGCTGAAAATTATACACATGGTAGCTCTCAATTTTTTTTTGGTAGCATTGATATGTATTGCAATGTCAGGTGCAAGATCCGAAAGGAATGTCATTGATGATGGATTTTAATGATGTTTTTCTTTTTATGTGCATCTGATCAATGGCATTAGAGTTTTCTTTTATGTACATCTAATCAAGGAAGGTTTAAGTGTGTTGTATTCTTAGGAGTTAGGATGTTAGGTATGTGGGTTAGATGTATGGGTGGATGCTGTTGTGCGAATGGCGTATTTGTACAGTGTTCTACTGTTCTATGTGTTGAGTGGATAAGTGTTGTGTTTTGAGTGTCTTTGGTGTGGTCTTGGGAGCGAGGATGATTGGCTGGAGTTCCAGTGTTGTGAGCGTGTGAATCTGTGTATGTTTTGTGAGGTGAGAGCTTGTGAGTGTGAATGTGAATGTTAATGGGGTGGGGGTAAGTAGTAGAAGGGGTGGAGGGGTGGAGGGTGGTGGGCTTAGGGTGCATTGTATACAAATATGTATTATGTTATTTTTTGTTGTTGTAATAACTAAGTTCAGTATGTGATTATTATTATAAGGAAACTTTAGTGATTTCATTCCATTATTCCCCTTCTTTGCTCACTGTTTTATTATGTTATGAAAACGAAATGAAGATCTGTATTTGTATGGAATTATTTGCATTGATTTTTATGTAATGATTTATTTTGAATGAAATCTCTAATAAAAACAACTATTGAAGAAAAAAAAAATTATTCTTGTGTATGTGTACAAGTAAAGGCCTTCAAGAATGTAAGCAAGCAGCAAAATAGTTACGATATTCATGAATATTTATTCACGTTATATCATTATATCAATTCCAACTTAGGTAAATACATGACTATTGCAACACAATATGACTAGATACTTACAAAATATGTAAGTACCTGAAAAGAAGACTTGATAATGGGATCGTAAGTTACCCCTTTAAGTGAGATAAAACTGCCTCAAGATTTAAAGTAAACATGAGATTTCTTAATCGGGGAATTTATGGGGAGGACAGGGGGTCTATATGCGAATTAAATCCGGGTTGTTATTTGTTCAACCACACCGAGACAACTCATGATTCTCACTGCCTTACATTGATATGTCTTTACAGTTTGTTTCGTTCCAGATAATAGCAAAGTAATTACTTCATACGTCATGGATTGCATGTAAAGTGGTTCCAAATTTGAATCCCTTTACACGCATGATAATGGGAACTGGTCTAAACTCCGCCCCTTGCCCTGATTTCAGAATGCAAGCAGACCATTACAGGCACTATTGTGGAGGTGTCGTTGGATAGTGGTCCCTTTACTTGACCCTCAATCCAAGGGTTGATGGTTCGAATCTCAGCCCGTCACTAACGTCCCGATGGCAAGACATCAATCCATATTTGCCACTCTCCACCCATGTGTAATTGGTTTATTCTATATTAACAGTGCATTATATGATGATAGAGCGATGAATAATATGATAAGAACAAACATTTATAGATATCAGTTACAAATTGCAGTTCATTTTTAAGATATCTCACACTTACTTGACAGAATGATTTAAATGAAATAAATAATCAGAAATACTTTGTAAAAGGTAACCACCTCTTCATAAATTTCTTTTCTTTCAGATTTGTTTTACATATATATTTTTCTATATCATAACAACACTTTATCGCTGATATTATGTGTTCAAAAACTGGCAAACACTGTTTGCATTTGGCTGCAAAAAATTATTTCCTTACTATAACCATAATACAGTAGAGGGCACTGTTATTATTTCCATGAAACCCAAACAACTTATTTCGATTTTTGAACTTAATATGTACATTATTAGGGGACAGCCACTGCTCAAGTTTTGACCATATTTCGTTTGAATAAATACAGTAACAAAATATATGTACAATTGTATCTTCACTGTTATTACAGAATGTACATTGGTTATCTGTAACTAATTCAAATCGTAACAAAGCATCTTTCATTTAAAGAATTCTATTCAGTATCTTGAACTGATACCACCTCATGTTAACATCGACAGTTGAATACAAGGGAAGTAAGTAATAAGAACCCCATACGGTATTGTCAAAGTGTTTCCACTTTGTAAGACTTTTACATTCCTGTATCTTATATGCTTCAATAATGAACGGTAGATATGTGCACAATCCTTTTTCACTTTTATTTTTAATAACAATGCTTCCGGGATGATACATGTAGGTTCAATGACCCTTGGTATGACATTTTTATTAAAACCAAATCGAATAGCATGACAAAAGCCATAATATTGAAGAAAGTTTACTTGTACATTGTATTTACGTCGAAAATCAAAATATGAGAGAAATGGTCCATCTTTTTCTAAAACATCGTTTAATAACGAAACGTACCCCCTTAGCACACCAAGACTTCAACTAAATTACGCTATTATTAACTTGTATTCTAGGATTATTCCAAAGGGGTTGACATCTACAGTGAACTGATTAAGATCTAAAAAGTCTAATAATACCTCTTCCCAAAATGGGTTGCACACTGTAGTGGCTAAATAGATTCACGTAGAACTAGTTTATTAGTTTTAAAAAACATTTTATTTAAGTAACGTGTATATGTGTGTAATAATATAGGATAGGGAATAGTGATCTAAAATATTTACAAGTATTTATTTTTTCTTGCTCTCTCCCTCTTTATCTTTCTCTCTCTCTCTCTCTCTCAGATGATGTATACTTCAGCATCTCAGCGCCTGTACCTTGCCAGCAAGCAGCACGTCTACTGGAATCACATCAAGATTCTTGTCCCCAACACCTGGTCCATCCAGAACGGGTATCAATTTGCTCGAACCGAAACGTTTGAGTCGGCCAACATTATCGTGCACAACTTTCCTGATGACGAGCCGTTTGTCGATAACACGGCAGGATGTGGGAAAGGAGGAATTTGGATGCACATGACGCCGGACTATATTCTAAGCGAGACGTACCGAGAAGACAAGTTTGGTCCCACAGGTGGGCTGCTACTGATGCAAATGAAAATATGCTATTAATGATATGAACAGTAATGTATGCGAGTAAAGAGAGAGGAAAAGAAGAAGGAAAAAAGAAGAAGAAAAGGGGAAAAGAAGAGAAATAGGAAGAAAAAAAAAGAAAAGAAGAGAAATAGGGAGAAGAAGAAGGAAAAAAAGAAGAATTTAACCCACTGACTGCAATTTCTAAAATATTTTGGTCAGATCTCATTTACAGAGAGAGGCATTAACATGCTTTAACATGATTTGCAATGAGTTACTTTTTGTTTGTTTTCATTTTGTTAAATTTTAAACAGACAACATGTTAGTTCGAAATTGGGGCTATCTACGTTGGGGGTTATTCAAGGAGCACTATGATGGTGTTGGCGTTGGTGCCCCTGCCTATGACTCACCCGGTGTAGGTACTGAAGGGACCCGCTGTTCTCTAAAGATCAAGGGAAATGTTGTGATGCCTGGTGGAACTCCATGCCAAAGTGATCCTAACGCTGGTTATAACCTCAATTGCCGCTTCGTTCCTGATACTAAAGGACAAACTGCGACCGCTTCATTGTTATTTGGAACCAAGGATGCTCATATACATTCGGTAAGTCTGGCATCGTAATCAAGCAGTAGATGTTCTAGAGAGGGGGTTAGGGGGCTCAAGCCCCACCCTCTCCAAAGAAAAATATTAAAGTCTCCCCTTCCCATTTGAATTGATTATAAATCAATTTTAGCAAGGCAAATGTATAAAACAAATGCAAGAACCCAAGCCCACAAAAGCCACACCCCCTCAAAATAAAAGAGAGGGAGAGAGAGACAAATCTTCTAGAAATGCGCCTGGAATGAAAGGGTTGCTTCATTTTTCATGTTAGTACGTAGTTCCTAAAAGGGAAGGTGACGGTAACCCAATTAGGTATTGCATTGTCGTTATGATGGATTCATATTTACAGTTAAATAAAGCTTTCACAAATAAATTTGAAAAAAATAAAACCGTTCTCATCTATGTGTCAAGATACGCTTTTGCGAGGATAAAAATTACTATTTTTTTATCGCTGAAAAGCTTTCAATTGTTTATTCAATCAATGTTTTCCAATAACCTAAAATCGAATTGAGGGATTTAAACCGTATTTCAGATAGAGGAGTTTTGTAGTGACGATCCATCAGATCAAAACAACTTACACAATCCAGAAGCACCAAACTTGATGAATAATAAATGCAGTGGTGACAGTGCTTGGACGGTAATGACAGAGCGAACAACAGACTTCACAGCAGGTATCCAACCTGTCTCAAACACCACTCCTACATTCGATGTCATCCAGCTATCTACAATCAGAAGTGTGGTACTTGTGCTCGACATCAGTGGTAGTATGGGGGTAAGTTAGTGATTGTTTTATTGTTCAGGACAGTGTGAATTTAGCCATTGCTTAATTATTATAGGCCCAATGTCATTGCTTTCATATTTTCTTTTCGGGTTGGGATTGGATTATTTAAATATAAATGTACTAATTTAGGTTCCTTGCGATAAATCAATGTGTGCGAACGACCATGCCTCTTGACAATCATGCTTACATCACTAAATTGTCGATTTTTTTTTGTTGGATAGAGACTTTGTGTCGCCAACTTTCACAAGTAAATAGTTCTATGTGGTTGACTTTAATCAGTATCATTGCCCTAAAGAAACAAATATGTAACTTCAAAATATTTACAAAACATTGTAGTGACAACATTTTCATTATTTTATGTATTGGAATTTATTAACGTTTTTTATCCAAAACGCCATTCTTTTTTAAAATAAAGGTATTCAGTCCTGGTTTTATAATAGCATAGTCAGTTAAGTACCTTGTTTTATTTTAATTAATGTGGTTTGAACCTGACTTAAATCAAGATATAAATGAAGATATTTTTTAAAGTAATTAAAAATAAAATAAAAATTTGACTGTTTTGTTGCGTAGTCTGTTGTTTGTTTAAAGAGAAGGTTTATTGATTTTAAAAACTAACTTTATTGTCATTATTGCAAAGGTGACACTTTGATTGGACAAGGTTATCACAATTCAATGCTTGGAAACATTCGAAGTAATGATTATTAACAATTACAAAACGCTTAAATACTAGCCCCGGCATAGCACCTGAAATGCTCTCCGATCGCTGCTGAAATGTGTGACGTCACATGTTGAACATGATTTGGACAAGCAGACGATGTCCCATGACATCTTACACATTTTCAGTGCCTGTTCCGTCATCTTCTCTTCAGTTATTTCTCTTACTTCACTACCGTCAGGCTAAATGTTTAAGCTATTGCCTCACTCTAAACCCCGCGCATGGTATTATTTTGATGAAAAATGCAGCGATAAAAAAATAAAGGAGTCCGTCACTTGTAAACAAAATAAGACGCCATTGTATTTTCAGCTGCATACACCGCGGTATGTTCGGCGTTTCAAGAGCGAACAAATGCGTCCATGCTACCATTCCGGGGGGGGGGGTTAAATTTGAAAGTGTGGTTTCTTTGATTGTTCATTAACCCCTATCCTGTGTATTTACAAACAAAATAATTAAGTTATCAGAATCGGTTTCATATCCCATTTGAATGGTGTAAAATTCCATCACATTTATATACACTAAACTAATTATGATTTGAGAAATAATAGCATTGCAATTATGTACATGCTTTATGGGATGTCGTCTGCTTGGGCAGGATTGGTTCATATTGTGACGGCATTAAAACATCGTTATTTTTCTGGCGAATCTCTCGCATATTCCAGATGCTATGGAGGTGGTTTTATTTGTACTTTTATAAATTACCCGATATGAAGTTGACCTAAAACTTGTACGATGGCCATCTGTTAGCTTACCAGTTTCTAGTAATACGTTATTTGCCATATTTGTGATTTTCTTTGAACCCGCACTTTAACATTGCAACAATTGTATAAGACTTGAACATTCACGTGTACTGTAGGTTTGATATTTTGAATTATTGTGGCATTAAGGAAGTGAAAGACGAAACACAGTGCTTTTAACAGAACATTGTTCATACCGTGTCACGTCCTTATTTGTAGGGAAGCAGGTTTGACAGAATGATCCAATCATCTACTGACTACATCATGAATGTTATTCCAGACGGAAGCAAGCTTGGAATCGTAGTCTTCGACACTGCATCTGAAATCAGAGAGGACCTCACCGACATTACGGACCAGGCCTCGAGGCAACTTCTCGTCAATGCCTTGCCTCCATCCACGAAAAGCTCTACCTGTATTGGATGTGGAATACTGTCGGGCATTCAGGTACCATGTAACTCTTTTATGTCACCAATCAGTTTCTAATCTGTCAAAGTTTAAAATATATAATCGTTATTGTGAATGTACCTGTTGTTATATAACCCACATTTTATTATCGCACTCGATTCTCATCGATCCACTTTCAACCTGAAATTCTCTCTCTATCTCTCTGGTGTTCTGCCATAGGCAGGTCCACACCCATGAGTTTTATTTAGTTCCTTCTCCATCCCTCTCTATCTTCAGCCGTTTTCTTCATTATGTAATATGATCTGTCATCTACAAAGCCTGACACCATCCCAATTCTTGGTCTTCCTCCTCCTCGTTTACCATCTATCTTCCCTTCAATGTGCACCCCCCCCCCACACACACACACACACACACACATACACGCGCACACACACCGTAAGATATGACCTATCCAGTATTCCTCTGTCCTTCATTTCCAATAGAGCCTTTTGAAATTCTCTGTCCTTCATTTCTATTAGAGCCTTTTGAACTTCTGAGCTTAGTATTGATGGACCCATATCATTTTGGTCTACTTGCTCTTCATTTTCCATTTGAATGGCCTCAGGTTCTGCTTCCTTATCGTACAGTTCTTCTATGTGTTCCTTTTGAATATCTTAGACATCAGTTAGCCCTTCTCCAGACTTGGAATTTATTCCTGTACAGGTCTTTTTGTATCTATTTCATTAGGTTCCCTGACTTTGGCATACATCATGTCGCTTCGGCCTCTTTTCTCTAAAGCTTCAATCTCCTCACACTGCTCTTCAAGCCACTTTTCTCTGGCCTTGCCTTTTTCCTGTGTAGTTCGTTATTCAGTTATCGGTACTTCTGTTTTCCTACCCCTGTATTTATCCCTTTACATTGTCTTCTTTCCTCCAACTTGTCCACCATAGCCTGTGCGACCCATGACTTCCCTTGCTCTCGCCTCTTCAAGTAGCCAATAGTTTCCTCCGCACTTTCTTTCATCAAGGTCCAGAACATGGCATCAGATTCATGACTGAGCACTTCCTGTGATTGGGCGGCTAGTGCTCTGGTATAAGTCGCCAGTCTAAATGGAATGCTGTCCTTCTTCAATCTCTCGAGATTTCATTTCTTCCAACTTTTCTCTCCCTTCAGTTTTGTTGAGTATCAGTGATGCATCCATAATGGCTAGGATGTGATTGGAACCAATATCTGCTCCTGGATAGGCTCTTGAGTTCTTCGCACTTCCTCTGTATCTTTGCCTTATGAATATTATGTAGTCAAGCTGGAATCTACATACATCTCATGGTTGATTCCATGTGTAGAGCTGTCGTTTGTGGTGGTTCAACCATGTAATGGTTATGACAAGATGGTTTCTACTACAGAACTCTACAAGCCTTTTTCATTGCGAGATCCAACTACAAAAGGACAAACTTCCTTGACATTGACGTGTTTTTAAAGATACGTTTACATAATGAAACAAACAATGAATTAATGAAACAATCATGCATTATCATGTAATTTTTTCTAGGTACTGGGATCATACGCACAAGGTGGATACATTTTACTTCTCAGTGATGGCGGAGAGAATGTTTCTCCATACATCAGAGACACGTATGACGACATTGAGAACTCAGGAGTCATAATTGACACAATCACGATAAGCAACTCAGCTGACCAGCAGATTGAAGATCTTTCCAACAGGACTTCTGGTATCTCCACCTTCTGTTCTGATTCAGGAACTGGGACATGTCTCATCCAGGCTTTCCAGAGTACTATAACAGAGAGACCTGGTGTCGGCGTTGGGACTGTTCCCATACAGGTATATATTTGGGCAAGGACCGCCAGTTGTTATGCAGAGGTGGGGCCGGGGAAGGAAGTACTAACGTAGGTTAAAGGGGGAAGTACACCCTGATAATAAGTTGGTTTTAATAGGAGCAGGAAAATGGCAGGAACAGTTTTGTGAAAGTTTGAGCAAAATCCGATTAAAAATAAGAAAGTTATGAATTTTTGAAGTTGCGATCAATCAAACACAAATTGGAAACTCTGTGACGTATCTTGCGAGCTCCCCTCCCATTTGCTCTGTACAGAAAATTTCTTTTATTTACCTAGTTATTGATTACGGAATAGATTTGTTCCATACAGAGGTTGTATTTAAAAAATATATGTAATAATTATATTTAGGGTGCATGTATGACTGGAAAATGTTCTTTGTGGCAATAAATATAGTTTTCTGAATTTTCTGTACAGAGCAAATAAGAGGGAAGCTCGCAAAATTCGTCACAGAGTTGCCAATTTATGTTTGATTGATTCCAACTTCAAAAATTTCAACTTTCAACTTTTTTATCGGATTTTTCTCAAACTTTTACTAACCTAATCCTCTCATTTTCCTGCTTCTATTATAACCAACATAATATCAGGCTTATTAGTTGCATTATCTATAGAACCCGATGTAAAAATAATACAAAACAAAACAAAACAAAGGGAACAAAAGGTAATCCAAAGAGCAATACAGGACATTTTGTTCTGTATAGCCTTTATAGTTTCGCAAATTCTTAGATGGGAAAAGAGTTATAGAGACAAGTGAAAATTATTGACATGCTTTTATAACCAGGCGCGCCGGAAGCAGTTTGTGATTGGGGGGGGCAAACATTCCAGGGGGCTCACCTTCCAGGGGCAGTGGCGTAATGAGCAAAAACGTTTTTTTTGGGGGGGGCAGAAGAAAAATCTGCATCACCACCACTCTTACATGTTATATGCAGGCACCGCGGAACGTTTTTCAAAGTGGAGTATTAACGATCAGGTTATTAGAGCATAAATTGGCGTGGGGTCCAGGGGCTGATCCCCCGGAAGCTCAGGGTTTTTAGGCATTAAATTACGGTCAGATGAACATATTTAGATACCTTATTTGTGACACAGGCAGATCACTAATTGGCGGGGATCCCGGGAGGCAGAGCCCCCGGAAGATCATGGGTTTTAGGTATTTAATTACGGTCAGATGAGCATCCAGAGGCCCTCTTTAGGGCCCTTGGTGGGTTCCAGGGGGCAGAGCCCCCGGAAGCTCAGAGGTTTTAGGTATTTAATTACGATCAGATGAGCATCCAGGGACTGCCTTAGGGCCCTTGGTGGGGTCCAGGGGCAAAGCCCCCGGAAGCTCAGAGGTTTTAGGTATTTAATTACGGTCAGATGAGCATCCAGGGACTGCCTTAGGGCCCTTATTTGGGTCCAGGGGGCAGAGCCCCCGGAAGCTCAGGGGTTTTAGGTATTTAATTACGGTCAGATGAGCATCCGGGAGCCCGCCTTAGGGCCCCTGGTTAGGTCAAGGGGGCAGAGCCCCCGGAAGCTCAGGGGTTTTAGGTATTTAATTACGGTCAGATGAGCATCCAGGGTCCCGCCTTAGGGCCCCTGGTTTGGTCCAGGGGGCAGAGCCCCCGGAAGCTCAGGGGTTTTAGGTATATAATTACGGTCAGATGAGCATCCAGGGGCCCGCCTTGGGCCCTTGGTGGGGTCTAGGGGGCAGAGCCCCCGGAAGCTCAGGGGTTTTAGGTATATAATTACGGTCAGATGAGCATCCGGGGGCCCGCTTTAGGGCCCTTGGTTTGGTCCAGGGGGCGGAGCCCCCGTAAGCTCAGGGTTCTAGGCATTTAATTACAGTTAGATGAACATATATTGATACCTCATTAACATTGGCAGGTCACTCATTTTTTCTCTCTCTCTTTCTTTCTTTTTCTCTTTAACATACTTTTTCAGAAAAGTGAGGGGGCTCGAGCCCCCAAGCCCCTCCATTCTGTTGGCCCTGACATGAAGGCTTCTAAATAAGCATATTTTTTGCCCGACTGTAAATTTGGGAATTTGTTATTTTTCAACAAACGAATATAAATGTAGGCCTATGATTCACACAAAAATTGAGAAAAAATACCGGAAAATCATGTCATTTCAGCCACATTTGTAAATCACTTGTATCGAATTAGAAATAACCCCACCCCCCCCCTTCCCCATCTGTACGCCAGTATTCAGGGGTTCATGTCTTCTCACCCCTATAATAAAAGACACACACGCTTTCCCATCCTCTCACAATATTTCCACGATATGCGCGTATCGCTATTATAAAATCCTCTATTGATAAATATAGGGGTATGCGGAATGCTTAGGAAATTTAATTCCTGTTAACTTTCCTTTTCTTTGAATGGAATTTAATTTATATGTGATTCAATTCAGGTTTTTTTTGGTTAAAAAATACAAACCATCTTTACTCCTTTACTGCATTATTATTATTATTGGGGGCGTTTTTTTGGGGGGGGGGCGAAAATGCGTTTTGCCCCCACAACTTTTGGTTGGGGGCGAGCCCCCCCCCCCCTGCCCCCCACTTCCGGCGCCTATGTTTATAACAAAATATAGTGCATTATAAAAGCATATATATATATATATATATGTATCATAAATCATCCATAAATCGAAGTATGTTACATTATCATAATTGATTCGTTCAGAATGCTTAAGAATTTTTATGTCCCCAAACCCAGATACAATAGAAGGAAGAATCACTACTCGATAGGATTGTGTGACTTATACTTGTCATTAGTCGTTTCAATGACTGCACTATACTATTCATTTTGATGTTTGTTTGTATGTTTTGGGGTGTTTGTTTTTTTGCATTCACAATTATCATTTTGTAGCATGCATACATGGTATACATACATAGTAAAGTATATGAGTAGCATATATCAGTAATGCTCGTATAGTTCGTCAATTTCGTTTTCGATTATTGAAACACGTACGAAAGTAAAGTTTGCATCGAAAAAAATTGAATTATTCATTCGAAATGTACTACAGAAATAGAAACATGTTGATAACCTGACAAAAATTACTTATTGACTTATCATTTAGATCACATTCATCCAGAATTAATGATATATTCGGAATTTTCACCAAAGATCTACAGTTCCGAGATCGTCATCGAAAATTATCCTGGTCTTGAGGTCGTTCCGGTAATCATCGATGCCGCATTGGGTAACGAGACGGTGATCACTGTGATATGGACGACGAGTTCGTCGATATCGGTCGTAGTCACTGGACCAGACGGTACTCGCGTTGATGAATATGATCAACGTTATAATATTGATTCCAGCACGAAGATTGTAACGGTCAACCTACCGCTAGCGCAGGTAAACTCTTTATTTATAGTCCTTTGATTTTGGTACTCACCAATTATTATTCGAAAATCTTACCATTATTGCAGTGAAGATGAAAGTAGAGGTACTATCTATTACATTTAAATATCGTCTCTTATCAATCAATCCCTCCAGAAATGGTTTGAAAAACACAATCGAAGGTTTGAAGTAAAATAAAACGTGATGTTTTAAGAGGATTCTGTATCCTTGTGCTGCTCATTGTTTTCTTTGATTTCTTGAATATTTTACTGACCAGAATAATTTTGGGGTAATTTTTTTCGTCGTTTCACCTATCTGCTAGGCAAGGTCTATGCTGAAAATGTTCTATTTGTTTCCATTATTATATTTTCGATGTTCATAATTATGTTACCTTGATAGGTATAATTTTAGGCTAGGTGTCTTGGACCATCCTTCGAAAATCAATATATTAATGTATCCATATTCATTTCTAAAGCCTGGAAGATGGAATGTTACAATACACAACACCGGAGTAGCTACCGAGTATGCTAGTGTTGCAGTAACATCTAAACCAAGTACGGAGCAATACAAGCCAGTCACAGTCACTGTTCTACTCGGATCACGTGTAAGTTTACAAGCCTTTGTCCAGGTTTATTCTTACAATTAAATGATGGAAACATCTTTAAAGAAATCAACTCAAGGACAATTTCTACGGTTGTATTCCATAATCATAGAAATCATATTCGAATTACGGAGGATTTCATAATAATATTCGTGCACAAGTGACCGACAGGACTATTGCAATTGCCTTAGGTTGGTTTCTTAAAGTTTTTGCGATCGTGTTATAATAAAAACAAAAACATGATTTAAGCATAAAAGTAATTTTTAATGAAGTCTACCCGTTCACAATTGGTAATTTCTTGGGTAAAATGTGAACAACATTGCATAAAAAACATCGAAATATTACGATAGTAACATAAATATGCAATAAAGAACGATACACTGTATGTGGGGGGCCAGCAAAGGCCCAATGTCCATCAAGGGCTAACCCCCAGCGAGGTTGAGATAACAAAAATATTCAAGCTAATGAATTATACAATCATTTAGAACAAAATAAGGGACAATGCATAACTAAAAATGTAGCAATACAGAGTAGCAACAACAACAAGCAAGTAATGAAAGGATTCTATGTACTCCATCCCTCCTGCAAATAGAAATGCTCATTTTTTGGTATAATACGTCCTACATAGCCTCGATTAATGTCATTCTACAAACCATTAGTTAGGATTTTGTAGTTGTTTCGTTGTTTTTACAATTAGAACAAATAACTATAAGTGTGAGAAGCTTCCTAAGCATGTTCATGTATAAAAAAATATCATTAATCTGTTGATATTTCTTTTTATTTTTTTTAAATATCATATCATATAAAACCAATCAAACAAATATAGGTTTTTATATTTTCCCCACTTAGAAAAGTCCTTAAACATTTGTTTGATAGTGTTATTTTAAGCGTTCTCCCTTTTATTCATTCTGTGATTTTTTTTTAATTTAATGATGACGATTGGTTTTACAGGAGGTGGACTTTTCTCACACTCCGGCACTAGCTATCTATACCCAGGTTCAACAAGATTACCAACCTGTTCTCAATGCTGACGTCACAGCTATCATTTCAGACGCCTCTTCCTCCACGACCACGATGACACTGCTTGATAACGGATCAGGTGAAACATCGTATTTTGTTATTGTGCCATTAATATGATTAATTACTCAACTCACATTGAACACAAATTCCAATCATACATTAATGCTCTTTGGATATCAGTGTGTACGAAGTGGCTACAGTCGGGAAATTAACTTGATTCAAGATATTAACTTCTTCCACTTTTGTGCTTAAAATTTCAATTTTCTGTACCTCTCAGTAATCTGGGCAAAGCGAATAGATGATGGATTCAGATTTCATGAAAAGAGAATTGAGTTAATTCCTTCACCCATGGGCTATATTTAAACAAACACAGCAAAGCTGAAATATTTGATCATAAATGGAAGGAAATATTTTTTCTGTTTTCTTCTTATTCTTGGAGCACAAAGAGACATTGTGATATATGGCATACAGTAGTTAGTACACTGCATTGAGCTTAATATATATTTCAGTGGCAGATCGAGAGGGGCGCAGAAAACAAGCCCCTATTTTGGGGATGGGGCAGCTCCCATACGTACAGTCTTCTTCTTCTCTATGCATCCAACAGGTTCAGACTTATTCAAAGATGATGGAACATATTCAGGGTTCTTTCTAAACTTCACTTCTAATGGCAGATATAACGTCAAGGTCAATGTCCTCGGCAATGACGACGTAGTCGAAGTCGCTGAAAAACGAAGAAGTGAGTCGAATACTTTCATGCACTCAATGTTTTTTGCTCTCAATGAAAGGAAAGGCTTCATAAAGTAAAACGTAAAGATTATAAGAATACGATTTTTGGGGCCGTATGAATAGGAGACATAGAGATAGGACATTGCTAGTGTAAAATGACTAGACCAAGGAGTTCCTAACTTAACAATAATATTTTGTAGAAAATAATAATTAACATTTCCTTATAATTTTTATGAAAGAATGTGCCTGTTTGAGGATTATGATTTTAGATGCCCCGATTTTCCAAACGAATGTTTCATGTTCGTTTTTCTACCAATCTAGTATAGCTATGCGTAATATTCAAAGAAACTACCGTTCTCCGATTGGGCTCTTTCATATATTAGCAAAGAAATGCATTCGATTTTCAGAGGGTGTCATCGTTTCATAACTTCATGTCATTTAGAGGAAAATAGGTATTTTTCTCTCCTCTCTTTCTTCAATAAATGTATCACGAACTTATGAATATGAGCATAAATAAGGTAAAATGTTTCATTTCAGAAATCTACTCTTTGCTACCATCTGGCTCGAATGTTTCGAACTATACTGATAAATGCAAACAGATTCATTTAGTATGATTGGCACAAGTGATGGAAAGTAATATTGTAACATTGTAACATTTATAATAATTTGTGCGTACTAATATCGTCCGTCAAATATGTTAACCCAGGCAGACGATTGGCCCCAGTTGAGGTGGAGACCGTAGCAGAGCCATCTTTCATGCGTACAGCATCGGGAGGAGTCTTCAAAGTCGAGAGCTATACTCCCAACGCTCCTGATACCCTACCACCTTCTCGTATCCAGGACCTGGTCTACACCTCTTTCTCCTATGACAATAGCACGGTGACACTCAGCTGGACTGCTGTAGGAGATGACATGGACCAAGGAACAGGTAAACTAATCTTCACTTTCTTTAGAATGTAACATGTCTTGCCCTGTTCCAGTTTTAGTACTTCGCATGTGAATTTACACCATCTAATTCAAACATGACTGTTGCAAGTAAGGTGGAAAGGTGAACCGAAGAAAACATACTTTGAAATCTACTTCAGATTTAGCCACACAGCAGCATACCCAGTTCATTTACTTTCATCTCATCTCATCTCATCTTTAAAACTACTTTCCAGTTAGCTTATCTATTGGTGATTCATTTTAATTTTCATTATACCTACATGTGCTCATAGTCATGATTATTTAGTCATTTTAAAATATTTGTTCCTGCTTTTATTTTAATTTCTTCCCCAAAGCCTACAGTTACGAACTCCGCTATTCCACCAACTTCTCTGAGGTACGGGACAACTTCAACAACAGTAACAGGGTCACTCAGGATCAACTGGTATATGGGAACCTATCCCATATCAATCCATCAGGAGTTATTGAGAGTGTCACCATCACCCTCCCAGAGAAGGGGGAAGATATCGTCTATTACTTTGCTATTCGAGCTTGGGATGAGGCTTGGAACGGAGGACAGTTGTCCAACATTGCGTCCTTGTCGATTCGTTTCATACCATTGGCTATAACTACCACAGTGGACCCTACCATGCTTGCTACTGATGCAGTGACAGAGATTAGTACTGTCTTAGATACTAACCTCGATACTCTAGGAACCACTGAAGCTACATCGGAAGTCACAGCTACATCGTTGGACATGTTGACTTGGAGCACTGTCACACCAGATGGTCGATCTTCTACACCGGTCCTAACGACGGAAGATGTTTTTACAACCTTACCTGGACCAAGAAGTACACCCAGTGAAATTACTACGGAGAATAGGCCTACAAATACTGATACATCTATTCCAAGAACGAGTGAGCTCTTAAGTACTACAGGAGTCCAGACGTCAAACAACCCAGGGCCTTTGATATCCAGCTCCCTCGACCCGTCCACGACAAAGACTACCCCATTTGCCACGGAATCTATACCATCAGAGAGCCTTCCAATGACAAATCAACAAAATCCAGAGACCACGGAAGGCAAGCAACCTACACCACCAGAACAATTTCAAACAACATATCAACAGAACCCTGAGACCACAGAATCCAAGAAAACTAGACCATCTCCAAAGACACTTCCACAGAGCCCAGAGACCACAGAAGGCAAGCAACCTACACCACCAGAACAATCTCAAACAACATATCAACAGAACCCTGAGACCACAGAAGCCAAGGAACTTACACCATCAGAACAATCTCCAACAACATATCAACAGAACCCTGACACCACCGAAGCCAAGGAACCAACTGGACGAGAAGACCAGGCCATAGTCATTGGCTTGTCTTGTGCATTAGGCGCAGTAGGCATCGTGGCAGGTGTCAGTTTGATGTACATCTACTATCTGAAGCACAGCCTCGTCCAAGTGAAGCCGATCACACCGCCTAAATCAGCATGGACACAGCAGCAAGGGCTTCCTGATGTACAGATGGTACAACAGAATCCTACCTATGATAATCCTAATTTCTCTACAGCTTGATTTACAAGTTTTACCTGTCGTATAGGACACATCGGATTGCGCAGATTATTGTGGAGCTACTAAAGCAAACATTATTTTCTTCATCTTTATGTAATAGGGAATTGTATATCACCCGGTTAATGAAAGTTCTCTAGAATCTATCGTTGTAATTCACGTAAAGTTTAGGTGTCGTGTGGCATATAAATGTTTAATCAGTATTGAAAATATTTAGTTGCACGCAAAAAATGTACGTTTTCTTGATTACCTTGGATTTGAGAATTGTGTATTGAGGACGCCTCACACCTTCCTCCAAAAAGGTAAATAAACAAAATGACAAAATAAAGCATTAACACTTTATGCATGATTAAGTAGAAAAAATAATGAATATATATTCTGAAACAAACTAAGCAGAATATATAATCGACTGCTAAAAATTATGAAGTAACTTAGTAAATTATCTCGCTTTAGTGTTTGCTTTTTGTTGTTGGTATATCATCTTCGTGTAAAATAACTGTTATGACATGGAATAAATCAATATGGTCCAATAATAAATTATCTGGTCAATGTGACAAACAATAACGTTCCAAAGTTTCGAATTTCAAGAGAGGGAGAATTCAAGAAATGAGAAGATGTGGTTTTGTTGATAGCTACAGAGTATCGGTCACGTAGTCATCGAGATCTGGGGGGCGTTTCATGAAACAATTAGTCGGTGGTTTTCACCGACTAATATCATTTTCACCGACAATTTTATTGTCACCGACTATTTTCAGGCCTCTGATTGGTCAAATTTAGTCGGCGCCGACAGTTGTCGGTGGACAAATGTTGATGAAATGCCCCCCTGGTATAACCATGTAGACGGTCATGATGGACCAGTATCATGGTCAATAGTAATGATCTATAGCATATCAGTGATTGCCCACAAAGCATGTTTTGTCACTTCCATTTCAACATCTATGATGATTATTCAATACATTTTCGTTTTGATAGATAAGTTTTCCTTCAGTTATTTCGAATTCCTTTTCTGAGGCCGCCATCGTGTTCAAGCTCCAGCTTAAGGTGGCGGTCTCCTGCATTTTTCAATTTTGGAATGGTTTGTCAACTATGTGATTTATTTTAAAGTATAAATACTTAATTGATTTATATTATGATATGATTATATATGTACTTTGACTTTTGTTTATGCATTTTTTTTTTTTTAAATGCAGAAAATAATCAAACAGACAAACAAACAATTATATCGTAATATTTAGCTAGATGTTTATTTCCTAATTTAACCATCAATATCTCTCAGCTTCCTTTGATCACATAATACTCAGAAAATGGATACAGCCCTGTATACTCGGGTAATTTTCATTTTGCCAATTCATTTTTAAAATATCTTATTTGATTACATTTCCGAAATTTAGTCATCACGTATTTTTTGTCAGATTCATGAGTCACATCATAATCATAAAAAGCTACAACGCTGTATACTCAGTTGTTTTCTATCATATATATTTCTCGGTTTTCCCTGATTCATATTTTAAAACGTGTCATAATTTAACAGAATTAAAAACTTCAATTTTCTTTTCTTTGTTACTACGATTGTTGTCATTGATGTTGTTGAATTCATTTTTATTATCGTTGTGGTTGTTTTTGTTTATGTTGTTGTTGTTGTGTTAAATAAATTCGGGGCCGATCCATGATTTCTTGGAAAGAAAGGAACTGTGAAAGTTGTCCTGGAAGTATTTTTACATAAATACGATTTCGGGAATCCCGTCAGCCCTTCCGAAGTTCCGGAAAGGGTGGGAGGGCCTGCCGTCTCTTTTTTATATTTTTTTCTGAATAGGGGCCGCCATTGTTTATCTAGTATAATCGGTTGTTCGCCTATCACTTTTTTTTTACGCAAAGGCCCTCATTTCATGCATTTCAGAGAGATGGGAGTTGGTCTCGTGGTCAGCTCTGTGTCTGCGCCTATAATGAACCGACTGTTACAGAGCCCGGTTCGAAAATCTTATGGGTTTTGATGTTTTCTTCAGTTGAATACGTTGTCAATGACACATAATATAATCACTTATCTTACCCCCCTCTCTCTCTCTCTCTCTCTCTCTCTCTCTCCCCTCTCCCCTCTCTCTCTCTCTCTTTCTCTCTCTCTGTCTCTCTCATTCTCTCTCTCTCTCCCCTCTAGCTCTCCCTCTCATTCCTTCTCTCTCCCTCTCTCCCTCTCTCTCTCTCTCTCTCTCTCTCTCTCTCTCTCTCTCTCTCTCTCTCTCTCTCTCTATCTGCCCATCGCATGTTGTCCTGTATTTGAAATGTCAACAACAAAAATTGGGCTAAATATCAATATCAATACTAATTTTTTTCTTTATTCGAATACATACGAGATGAAATGGAATAAGAAATGTACAATCATGCATCACTGTCTAGACTTTTATAAAGAGCATAACGGTGAATTTCTTAAGAATAACTTGTCATATAGGCCTACATGACTCCGGTGTATAGGTGTCGTCATGTTTTTCGAAGTTATTATAGCTCAATCGCTATAGGAGCTAGTATACTCAAACAAGAACATAATATGGACTGTGAAGTTGTGAACGCTTTAAAAAGCCGATGCTCAACTTTATAGAATCAAACAAAAACTTGTTGGTAAAGAAAACAAATAATACTGACAGATAGAGGGAATATAATGTTGTTGTAGATGCAATCAAATCGATAACATGCGTTTGGGCAAGAAAATCCAATTTTGCTTAAGTTTTTCAGACCTACATTTTCATATTTTTGGGGTGGCTATTAATCTAAGTTTGCACATTTTCTTAGAACTTGTATGTATGTGGGCTTTGTGCTGCAAACTCCAAGATGCCTATTCAGTATAACAAACAGCTATTCCAACATATTGGTAATGATAAAATATTTGATAAAGTTTCTTTAATTTGACTTAAAGCGTCATATGATGTGATTTTTAAAAATGCAAACTGGATTACAGATAACATGGACAATATACAATGAAAGTAAGGGTAAGGTCGCTCTAACATGTATAAAAGAAAGATGACGGGAGAAAGGGAAAACTAGGTTCTTAATTCTTTTATTCGTGTATTTCAGTTATTATGATACAAATATACAAATATTGACTACTATGAGAAGCATGATTAAAATCATTGTCCGAGGTGAGTTGAAACTGTGCTTATCGTCATGATTACCGAGGGCTGTAGTTTTAACCATCACGATAACCCGAGAAAATTGGCAGTCATCTATTTTATACTGCGTCCCGTATGTGAATCATAGAAAGATCATTTTGGGGGACAATAATCCCTATCAAAATCTATTCATTATTTTGTAGAAGTAAGTACAAATCAAAGGGTTTGTAATCCGCATGTTTTTCGCGTTTCCGGTGTGATCATGTATTTATTAAAAAAAGATTTTCCCGGGCAATCATTTTCACTTTTGCCCGTTAAATGATGCGATGTTGAATAGTCAATTTTATGCTCGCGGTTTTGATTAATAAGATGCATAGAATCATGATATGCGGTATACAATAGAAGTAGTGCATGCGTATTATTCATTCACAACATCGTATTTATTAGTATTACTAATAAATGTTATCATAAGGGGATGCTAGGCCTGTATCCTCTAGGATCGAAAAGTTATTATTTTTTTTTGTTTCAGTACACCTATATTTCATTAATGAGCTTTCTAATTAGTGAACAGTCCTACTTATTATCACTTTGAACTTCAAATCTTGATTTATCACCATATTTTCCCCTTCATGGGCTCGTAATTACAAATTGCGAACAAAGTTTTAAGTATCCCATGCTATATATCCTGCACTTCATTATCATACATATTGAATCAAACTATGGGCATCGATAGATTATTTGGAAGGAGTTAGACAAAGGGAGAAATACATCCTGTTTTTGTGAATTACTGGCAAGTTTAAAAGAAATCCTATAGTTTCCATATTTGATCAATATTATTGGTTTGCCGAAATGGATTTTAAGTGGGGATGGCCCCTCCCAGCAAACACACAACGTTCACAAGACGTTCGCAAAACGTCACGAAGACATTGAAACCTTTAGAGAGCGTCTTTTTAGTCCAAAGTAGGTTTTGTGTTTCCTTGGCTCTAGCAACGCTCCTGAATCAAACTCGTCTCTAGTTCCGAAGCGACATCTTCAATACCCAGAAGGTCGCTAAACAGACAGTCATTAAGCCAATACTTGTTCCGGCACTGGTTGTGGCCGAGTTACACAGGTTGTTGGGGCAGAAACACGCTTCACCTTTCATGCTGGTGACTCGACCTCCATGCTTCGCGACGACGTTCTCGGTCTGCTGGCGGACTTCATCGATGTTGGGTAACTGACTAAAATCTCGACATCCATTAGTTGGCGACTTACCACCGCAGCCAAGGATTAGGTAATCTACATCCATGCTGGATATACTCGCTATGGGTTATAAGAATTGTGATCAAAGAATTGTGATGATAGAATGTCATATACAAACACAAACAGCTGAAATCAATAATAATACAGAAACTACCAATTGAATATCATTTTAAAAATATATAATTCCAACTTCATATACCTTGTCTGAAAAGCAACCACATCCCGCATGCACTCCCTCTCCTAGCTGTCCCCATTCACTGCTGAATACTACTAAGCATTTTTTCCTTCTCTTGCATGTCAGAGTTTTGTTTTTATCCGAAACGGCTCACCAAGAACCTGATAACACTCTTTGTTTTCTTTGTTTTCTTTGTTCTCTTTGTTTTCTTGCTTGCGCGCACACAGTGTATGCACATTCTCCACTCCCTGGGAGCATTCCAGTCAGGCGTGATTTTACAGACGCACAAAATGCTGAGCAAACTACAATGACTTTGGATTCGGCAGGGGTACCCATAATATAAGATTAAAGATCGTCATTGTCACCCGTCATTTTAGAGCCATCGAATCAACGGGGGTAATGAGGTAATGGAAACTAGGTAGGCCTACTTTATGATTTGGTTTAGGGGGAGACGGGGAGTGCCTGTGTTTCCGTTCAAGTATTGTAAGATACGATGCATACAAAGCGTTTTCCTAAACAAGAGATTCTTCAATAAAATGTCTCAAAAAGCTCAGTAAAGTAACATGAGAACTTTTAAAAATTCATTTGTTATGATACAGTAATACGTATTACTTTACCATCCACTCACCTTGCTGAAAGTTGTAATTAACGGTGAAATTTTGTGTGAAGCACTTTCCAGTACAATCGATGGTGGGCGTTTGGCTTTGGGGCTGATATCAGAGCAACTTGATATGGGATGTTTACTTGCTGTCTGTGCTAGCAGCTGGTTTCTTGACGCAAGTCCGAAGCACTGGTAACATTTCTTCTGACCATTCACTAGAGATAAGGGAAAGGTATAGTTTCGTCAAAAAGAACTAAAAAATAGCAACTGTACTTCAGTCATGATCTACAATAAATAACATAACTGATACAATCTCTCATGTGTTTTGATTATCACTGAAAAGAAGAGTGATGTAAACATAGGACTCAACAGTAAACACATTCATGAAGAGCACATCGATTTATTTCTATTCATTCTCTAGCTTGAATCAAGATATTCACTATGATAATAACCAAATATAGATTATTCTTCAAACAACGTAAAAATCCCGCTGACACAGAATCTCTGCTTTGATCACCAAACTTCTCATACGGTGTTGAAATTGCCCTCGAGTTTGATTTCTTGATCGTATTCTGCGATCGTATTACATTTACATAGAATAAAAATTCAGGGAGGGGCAAATATACTCTGCATGCTATAATTATGTTAATCACAGATATGGTATGCCGGCTCCTTCACTCAAAGTACATTAAGTATATTGCTATGCTGTAGAAATCAAGTCTAGATTATTTAGTGTTTACACATTTCAAAAAGTGATACACATGGCTGTTGATATTGTGTTTAAATTTTGAAAATCCTTGGGATCATGTTCATTGATTTTGTATTCAACTTTCGTAGGATAATAATTATGCCTTTAGGGCCGTGAGGTCTATGGAAAGTGTCTGGTGGAGCTATACTTCATGGAACGAAAATGCTACATACATAAACATATGGAATACTTGAGCACTGCTTGGAATGATTCAGGGGGTCTACTAGGCATGTCTTCCAAAGCCAGGTTCTACTCTAACTCCCCCTCATAGAAGGGACGGGGGTAAGAGGAAGGATAGGGAGAGGCGAAATCATTTCATGACTCATAAAACGGATGTTATTAACGTGTCAACGGAAAAGGGTGTAGAAATCAACGTGTTGGTTACTAGGCAACAGCTCAATCGGTGTTGAAGACGATATACAAAGTATTAAATTTTGTATGTACTGTGGCATAACTAATACGGGGTATAGTTGGTACCCCCCCCCCACCCCCTCTTCAAATGGCAAAAAGGAAAGAACGGGAAATAATAACTAACGAGTAAGGGATGGAAAGGAGAGAGAGAGGGGGGGAGGGGGACCGGATCGGAAGGGGACTTGAAACAAAATACGGTAAGACCCCCTCCCACAACTTCCCCTAATCAATGACCTTGATAATCCGCATTTCATCCACCAAGAATTTAAAAACGGTCTCCTAACTGATGCAGGTGCCCCATCAACGTCTCATCTATACCGAAAAATGGTTTACAGTGGTTGTGTCGAACACAAGGAACAATATCCCACTTTCCATCAGAAAATCTTACATTTACCTCTTTCAAAGGATCTAGCTATCTTACTTCAATATTGTAGAACTTTAGAAAGGGGAGACAGTGTTTGTAATACTTTCTCATAACAAGATTAACCAAAATACAAGCAATGAAAAATTACTAAATTTGAATACTAAATGGAGAATCTGAAAGTTGTTTACAAAAGATTAAACAATTCCAGAGTAGCAAATATAGATATGTTTATTTATATAAAGTATTCTACAGAATTATCATTTTTATTGATTTTTTGTGATTTTCTAAACCTTCTGTAACCTAGCACTTTGACAAAATGATTATTTAGTTTTATTTAAAAACAAATATAATGTGAACTGGTAATAGTGCACTTGGGATTTATTATTTTCATTTAGGGGTTAAATTGCTGTTCCCCATATTAAAGTTTGAATTGAGTTTATATCATAAATACAAACATATTGATAAATTGTGGCAACATACATCAAATGAATTGCCCGATTACAGTAATAACCCAGATGAATGGCAAATAAATATCCTATGGGATTGTATAGGAATAACGAACATGCTAGACGGTGTCAAATTTTAGAGTTATTTATCTATCTATTGTGATTGTATGTATATTTGAGCTTGACAAATCAAATTAAAAGAAAATGTGACTAGTTTAGATATAACATGACATACTTTAATACCAGCGTGCATGATCTATGTGCCAATGTAATATCAGTTACTTATATACTGGAAATACGCAATTGTGTATACATATTAAAAATACTATTACTTTTAATCATATACTCACCAGAACAAATGACGAAGATCAATAGAATAAAGACGGACAGGCTTGCATTTTTTACGGACCCTGCAAATAAATAATTTTTAAAAATGAAACATTTCAACCATCAATCCAAAAATAGGCTGCATAGTCCTTTGAAGATTAACAGTAGAAGAAGAAAATAATGAATTTAAAACATGAACGTTTTTATCAAAATAATATATTCTCGTAGATTGAACCATATTAATGCTTTTCAACAGAATTTGTTTGCAATTTTATTTTCCCAGATAAAGTTTCAAAGATTCAAACCAATAATTCATTTTGCAACGCCATTATAAAAATTATGTTAACCATTTGAATATTTTAATACACTATTATTCCACAAGAAAATCCTACCATATCTCAGAATACAACTTTAATGGAAATTTATCAATGTAATCAAAAGTCTTTCAAAAGGCTATTTTGTTCTACTTATTTTGGCGTAAATATTCACAACTGAATTATACGCGCCGTTAAAGCTAAAACAACAATAACTATTTAAATTGATTATTCTTCCAATTTCATTAAGTAAAGAATAAACGGACTTATTTGGAAGGGGCTAATAATATTTCGAAAATAACATATTTTGCCCCGCCCCTTCCGCCCCCAAGTGGCTTATCAAAAGTATATGATGTGACTTTGGAAGCAAGCTTTAAGCCGAAAAAATCGTCTACCCCTTCCCCTTCCTTAAGTGATAACAAACTGTACATCCGCTGATCAATTGCTTTAGGTCTATTGAGGGAAAAGGGAAGGGGCAATTTAGGGCTCATGGCAGCGTGACACATCAACTGCTGCCAACTCGATTTAAGCTAAGATATTTTTCAAGTTCTCGCGTGGGTTGTCTTCTCCAACAATTTCGGCAGCCATGTTGGATTAGAAAAGCAATTTCGCGAAGAGTGATTAATAAACCATTAATACAAACTCATATCAAGCTCGATAGAATTACGCTGTCTGTATATTTCATTGTATGTTGGCCAAAGTAATCCATTGAGAGAGGGATCATCATAAAAACAGAAATATCTAGCATTCAAAGATGTCCACGACAAATTATTGTATGTATGTATGTGAAACTGAATACCCGTATATTTTCCTTTATGGGTCGTTTTCTGCAATTTTGTGAATATACTTTACTCTAGATACTATGCTAACTAACGGGTAAGTATTACAATAATAACAAGTGACATAAATACCACTGTGACCATCATTTGCAGATACAGATTTTGATCCAGTATTTCTGTAATGATTTGCCCAAGAAATAACTCCCTAGATTCGTAGCCCAATGATAAGATGACTGAAATCAGAAAAAAAGAGTTTTTAAATGGTAGAATATTTACATACGATCCTTCGTATGATGATATGGAATATATAAAATATATTTTGAGAAAACGGAAAATCGTAAATGATCCCCCAAAAAAAAAGAAGAAGGGAAAGATGAAATAAAAACCTGTTTATCATTACATAGTTGTAAAAAGATTTGTCCGTACAATGACAAATTTGATGGTAATGAAGTTTTGGATTATTACAAAGAAAAATAAGGAAGACAAACTTACCCATGTTGTTGACACTAAGGTCAGATTTGTGAGAAACAAAACTGAATGAAGAAGTTATTAAACTGGCCAAGAAGATTTACCTTCCTGTAAACTACTCCTGTATCACACCCTGATCAAACACTTCAAAGTGAACTTGATTTCCTAATCACTATATTTATGCTTTCAGAGAATTTATGGCGGTGATTGAAAGACGAAAACATAACAGATATTTGACACAAGGGGACGCTCTACACTAGACTCCCACGACTGCCTGCTGATAATGTTGTTCGTGACTTTATTTTACCGAATGTAACTATCTTACTGCCATAGTGCCATTAAAGATGTATTCATGATGTTGTTTATGTCATTTACTTGCAATGTATTTATTGTGATGATTTATATCAGAGTAAGATTTTTGTTCCTAAATAAATAGTTCTGCAATCGTAGCATAGTCTACAAGATATCAAAACTGAATTTAGATCAGTAAATTTCAAATAACCAAACTCCCTCTTACAGTCTAATGAATATAGGGATAGTTTTTCCGTGGTAGTCACTGACCTTTGTGGTGGTAGTTGTAATAAGTGATTGCCCAATATTGATGAATTTAGAAAGCTTCGAGAACTAGAACCAGATCTTGATTTAAAATATATATATATATATATATATATATATATATATTAAAAAAAGATAATGAAGAATAAGATTTCCGTATTTATCAGTTCCTGCAACAATGAAGTACAAGGTTATAAAGGGTAAGGGTTGCAATTGGGTTTCAGGGTTTAGGGTTAGGGTTATAGAAACGGCTATATTACAGCTATACTGTTCGGTATCGTGTAGGGTCCAGGGGTGAGGTTCAAGGCCAATCCAACCAGTGTCTTAAGTTGATTTGTATGAAAGCAGAAACAATAGGAGAACCAGAATGGCGAAAGCTTGAAATAAATCCGACCAATAATAAGAAGTTAAAACTATTTGAAATATGAGGTCACCATAATGTATGTGAAACTCAAGTTTGGCAATTTTGTCAGTTGATTCAACGTTTGCACGGACTACACTCCTGTTTATCGCCGTGTACAAAAATAATTATCATCTGTTTTTCTCATAAGCGCGGTTTCTCGCTTTGATCACCTCTTAAAGATTGCATATCATTACAGGTCCTCTAAAAAGAAAAGGCCTTCCTAAGTTCTAGGCAGTGGCGGATCCAGGGGGGCCCGGGCCCACTCCCCTAGAAAAAAAACAGGTAAAAACACCCTTTTTTGTACAAAAAAATGAAGATGGACCCCCTCCCCTGGCGCTCAAGGGGTGGTGTTAAAAAAAAAATTCAATTTTCGGAGGCTAAAAAAAAAAAAATTGGTGGTCACTACCCCCCACTGAGCGGAAAATCGGTCGGCACGGTTTTCAAATTTTGGCACGAGGTGGGCCCCTTTTTAGGCCCCCTCCCTTGCCGCCTGCTGGATCCGCCCCTGGTTCTAGGCCTACATCTAGAACAAAAAAAGAAGACAATTTGAATAGTCATTTTGTGTGTTAGAACAAATGGGAAAGTTGTCCGTCGCTACATAACAATGACATTGCAGATTCAACCAATTTGAAATCCCCATAATTATATACCTTCAGTGATTATAATTTTTAACAATTCATAACTTTTATACCTTATGTCCGATTTCGTTCAAACTTACACTAGTGTGCCTCTCTGATTTTCTGCTTTCTATTAGATTAGATTAGCATTTAAGTTGGATTTCCAGTTAAGAATTCGGTTAGTTTAGGAAATTGACTCAACCTTTTTTTTTAGTCACGGCACTCTTTTAGGAGTCAAAATTTGAGGGGGCAGATTGAATAGGCCGGGAGGGGATATACCCCTTGCTCCTTTAGAGTGGGAAAATTGCATTTTAAAGTGAAACGTATACTCTCCTTGTCTCTTTTCCCGTATGTCTTTTATATTTCACTCCTATCTCCGTTTCATTTTCTTCTCTCCTGTATATATATACACTACAATAAACGCAGAACAGATTACCCCAAAGCAAAATGTTACAACATATTCATTAAAGACTTATCATGTTGTCGCCCACGTTACTGATTCACATTATAGTATATTCTTTGAAGAGCGTTTTTCCCTTTTCTATCATCTCTCCCGTCGCTCTCGCCTCTTTTTTTTGCCATTAGATTAACTACGCAACTGTGTCGTACAACCAAAAAAAAATACATTACATATTTTGATTAATTAACGCACAAATTAGAAAACACATTAACCTGAATCTCAATGTGCTGCATATAATCAGAATCTCAATTTAGTCTTTAAAAAATAACAGTCTAAGAGTGTTGATAAATGGTAGGCTTGTGCTCTATCCCAGCATCCTATGCCCCATATTGCATTTTCTTAATTTACCAAAAGAAATGACTATTTAAAAAAGCCCTCTTAATGCATTAGTTTTCGAGAATACGACCTTCAATGACGACTTCCTTACTGTTTTCTGAACTAATAATGAGTTTGATAAACGTCACACCTTCAGAATGATATAGGCTTATTGACCACTATTGCATTACAACCAAGCATCATCTATAAATGTATTATTAATGGCCAATGTATTAAATTTATATCAAAATGATATATTCGAAATATTGTATGGCCATGCATGCAGCTTTAGTCGCATGCTTTTAGTTTCGGGGTATTATGATAGGTCGCTATGCCTCTAAACTTGAGGCCCTAGATGGGTGCAAGGTATTAAATAAAATACACTTTTAAAAACTAAATATATAAATATCACAAGTTTTCCCCAAAATAAAGTTATATATTTTGTCACTTTGCTTTTAACTGCAGTTTGAAATGTTGGGTATTTGCAGAGAAGTTGTTTGTTTTGTGACCGATATCAATGGTGTAGCGTATCACCTGACCGAGTTGCGGTTTCGAGGTCCGGAATAATTGACGATATTTCCGTTTTTTTAATAATGAAATAGAAACAAAGGGTATGTGTAGTTCAAGTTTAAAGGTAAACCACCTTGTTGGTAAAACCCAGATGGATGGAAAATGATTTCCTTAGTTTTCTTTCAAATTACATCTGTGGTGGTAAATCACTCACGAGGTCAGACAAAATGGTTCTGAATGCGTCATATATAAATTATTATGGCGGATATACAATCACTGAGCGTGCACTGATCATTGAAGGAGGGGTGACCTACCAATGCGTAAATAAATAAATAATCAATTAAATAGATAATTAAAAAAGAATTATAATATTGCCTTGCCATATTCTCGCATCAGAGATATCGTACATGCGGCTTTTTCCTCTTTCTCTCTCATCAATTGATTGGAGAAGTTCCAACCAACAGAGTAGGCCTATCTTCTCAATTGATAAATCATTAGTGTCAACATGGCAGACGACTGTCATAATAATAAGCGTTTCCTCGTAAATTAATGGAAGTTTCATATTTAATCATTATTCATCTGTATTTGAAACCCATCCCTGTTGTTTTAGTATGAATGGGAATCTTGATAGAATGATATCAATTGTCAAGAATCAGGAAACCTATGAATATCATGTATTGCTAAAATTTCAGTGGCGGATCAAGGAGTCTTATAGAGGCGGGGGAGCTAGCTGGGTGCGCAACTCCACTTACAAAAGCAAAAACGAGAGGGAGAGAGAGAGAGAGAGAGAGAGAGAGAGAGAGAGAGAGAGAGAGAGAGAGAGAGAGAAATAAATATGATGGGAACAAACGTGTTAAAAGGTAAAATCTCAAAGCGAAATATACAATTTGTTTAGACATTAATTTGTTTATACCCCTATACATTTGATTACATTATCAGGGATGATTTCAATATTTTTTTCTCGTTATACATCATACAAAGCATCAAACTTTGCAGTTGGGTGTGATGGTCTGAATATTCATTTGCGAGCAGTGCGAAAAATTACATCTTATAAAAGAGGAAAAAAAACCAATCCTGATGGGGTTTAAGCACATTCTCATAATGGAATACTGAAAAGACCTTTGATAAGTAATATTATTATATCATCTATAAATTCAAGCGAGCGTAGCGAGCGAGCTTTGGGGGGAATTGCTCTTATTCGCTTTTTAGGGGCACGTTTAATGATGAGAGGAGAAGGGGACACTTATCGGAAGGGATAAGACACTTATTAGAAAAGAAAAGGAGCACGTGTCAAAGTACAAAGGGTAATTATTAGAGGTAAAAATGGGCACTTCGTACACCTAAAAAGAGGCAATTACCAGGGATGGAAAAAAGGCACTTATGAGAATGTGAAATGGGCATTTGTCGACGGAAAAAGGGCACCCATCCGATTTCGATAGGGGCATGCATAAGAGGTGAAAAGGGGCATTTATGAAAAGGGTTTAGGTCCCTTATTAGAAAGGAAAAGAGGCATGTATCATTGTATCATTAAAAGGGAAACTATCAGAGGTGAAAAGAGGCACTTATCGTACCTGAAAAGGCGCACTGACCAGATATGAAAAGGGGCACTTATGAGAATGAAAGAGGGGGCACTTATCGGAGGTGAAAGGGGGCTTTAATGAAAAGGGGAAGGGGCACTTATAAGAAGGATAAAGAGCATTTATTAGAAAGGAAAAGGGGCACGTATCAAAATAAAAGGGGCAGTTTTAGAGGAGAAAAGGGGCGCTCATCAGAGATGAAAAGAGCAATTATCAGGAGGGAAGGGGCGCTTGTCAAAGTTAAACGAGCATCTCTCAGATTTGAATAGGGGCAATTATCGGAGGTGAAGGGGCACTTATCTGAAGTGAAAAGGAGTTACTTCTCGTACCTGAAAAGGGTCATTTACCAGATATGAAAAGGGGCATTTATGAGAATGAAAAGGGACACTTTTCATAGGTGAAAAGGGGCATTTATGAAAAGGGGAAGACCCTTTTTTAATGGGGGTACTAATCATAAGGAAAAGGGGCACTTATTAGAAAGGGAAAGGGGCACATGTGAAAATAAAAGGTGCCCTTATCTGAGTTAAAAGGGTAGTTATTAGAAGGGGAAGGGGCACTTCTTACAATGGAAAAGGGCACTTGTCAAAGAAAAAGGATCACCTCCCAGATTTGAATAGGCCAATTATCAGAGGTGGAGGGGCACTTATCAAAAGTGAAAAGGGCACATCTCGTACCTGGAAAGGGGCACTTACTAGAGATTTAAAAGGGCATGCACTTATATGATAATGGAAAATGGACTCTTAATTATTACAAAGGAAAATGGGAACTTGTCGAAGGAAAAGGAGCACGTGTTAAAATAAAAGGGGCACTTAATTATCAGAGGTGAAAATTAAGGGGACGGGGCACTTTTACGTAACTTTTAAGTAATAGGGACACTTGACAAAGTAAAAGGGACACTTTTCCTATGTAAAAGGGCACATCTTACAAAGTTAAAGGGGCACTTTGGGGTACTTGAAAAAGCGGGGGCACTGCGTCCCAACCCCCTGCGGAGCGCCGCCTCTGTGGGAGGGACCTCCCTGATGAGACCAATGAATGACTTCTGAAACTTGAATGGGAATATATATCTAATGAATTCGAAATCAAAACAAAACTGAGGAGTGAGGTCGCGTCCACGTGTGACGACTGCGTGCATATATTCATAATACATAGAGTGAGAGCTGGTACACGTTGAATTTCGAATGGATGCATGCAGAGATTCCCTACTTGCATCTTTGGGGGAAGTGAAGGTATATATCAGACGACAAAATCATGACTCCTCCTCATATGCTTATGTGAATTTGCAAATCCATGCACTGGGATTATGAACGATTTGAGCTACTAAAGTAAAGATCATCTCGACGAATCTGTATTGGACGGAACAGACAGGAGGCTCTGGTGCAGAGTGAGACAAACTAGCCGGAACTCTCGCGTAGTTCCGTTTTTAGCATCCTGCTCCTGGCCCTCAGCTCACTGTCAAGACAATGGAGGTTCGATTTACGAAACATTCAGATAGTTGAAGTGTTTACATGGCTAATTACACCTTTACGACAAGCTCAATAGAACCAAGGTTAATTTCATATCCTTCAATGCAGTTGGAAGTGTCTTAGTGTCAAACATAAAGGAAAAACATGATGTTAGTACTGTATGTAACTGTACTGAGCTGTTAGTTAGATTTTGGAAGAGGACAGTGATTGAAGCAGACGACAATGGATACTTCACGCTATGACATGTGGCAAGGTAATATTCTTGGTGGTTTTGCATCTGTATTCATGTATTTTTCGTCAGAATTTATGTGTTAAAAATGCAAGTATTTGGGAGCAGAAGCCTAAAGTGATATTTTCAGTACTGTAGTCGATAGGCCTACCCT